>JARHVA010001977.1:155000-717500 GCA_037957365.1 Torreya grandis | reverse complement strand
ATGATTTACTCCTTTATCTCTTCTCTCTCTTTTGTCCCTCTCAAACTAGCCTTCAACCTTCTTCACTCAACTAGCCCTCTTCATGGCTTGATTAGGTCTTCTAACCTTGATCCACATATACAAAACCTCTATTATATATTCATGAAATTTAAATTATGGTATGTATTACCTCCTTATTCTCACAAAATATCTATATCATTCATTTATCCTCTTCTACTCTCTCACACTTAGTATCCTCTAAGCATACCAAACAGGCTTAAACTGCCTTGCTTTTATACAAGTCACTTGATTATATCCTTATTATTTGGATAAATATCCAAATAATTTATTTAATCCATGAATAGGTATTTTAATATTAAAAATATCATGCCTTAATCATGAATCAATCAATACAATAGGTTGTCCATACATCAATTAGCCCTTACTTTTCTTTTAGGCTTATGGAGACCTAATAGGCCTTCTTAACAACATGTTACCCTTTGGTATTTATTTAAGCATATAAAAACAAATAACATGGAAGGAAAAAGTCATACACCATTAAAATAGACTTATACAACTTTAATTTAGTTCCAAAATACATTTTAGGTCAAACTATCACTTGAACCCCCTTTCAAATCATTACATATAAAAGGCATGTGCACATACAAAAACTCTATCTTGAAAAACTAAGACATATACTCAATTTTTACAAAACACCATGGGAAAATTTTATATATTCATAAACCTCATGACCTTAGGGTCATATAAAAATCATATGATGCTTCAAATTAGGCTAAATTGGGTCAAATACTTATTTGTAAGATATTCACTCAGAATTGCCAACTAACTCCAAAACATAGTCAAGGAAAACATGACCATATGACACATGATTGAATATATTAAAGGGATTTAAATTCATGAAAATGATCTTATAACATCCTTAGAGAACCTTGAACCAATTATATCATGATATATAATGAAAAATATTAGTCATATAGACTAATATGTTGATCTTCTCTCTCATTGACTCTACTCAATCACGTAAGCCATTTTGGCTTCAATGTTTCAACCTCTTACTCAGACTTCCAATATTATAAAAATAATGGATAGATCATTTAATACCAAAAAAACATCATCCTACATTTCAATGCATCACTCTTACATGAAAACACATCAAGAAACATCTTTTCACTTTTGTCTAATTTCCTTACTATCTGCACCACTAGGTCTATTAGTGACTGGCCAAACTTGATCACTAAATTTGTACACATAAGATCTAGAAACTATACAAAAAATTCATGAAAAATAACTACAAGTCTCACACTTTGATCTTAATCCATTTATCAATTTTGACTTGGCCAACACTATCTACTATAACAAATATTTGAAAGATAAACACCTTAGTCTGAAAATTCATGCACATACTTAAAACAAATTGACTCACCTATGTCAATATTCACCTACTCACTTATACCATGGAAACTGATCCTGTTACCTCATTTGACCATCATCTCTCTTTTTTATTTCTAAACCTTGATTTTCAAGTCTTATTAGGCCTAGAATCTGACCTTCTAGCCACCCTATAAGCTTCACCTTGAAACTCTCTTATGTTTCAATGTCTTTTGTGTATGTTCAAACAACCTCATAAACTCACTCATCTTTAGAGATTCAATAAAACATCTTCAGATCTACTTACAAATCTTCAAAGTTTACTGTAACATCTTCAAATATTTGTACACAAATATTTTGAGCTAACCTTTTAATCATTTTCAAGGTCCTCAACACCTCATGTACAAACTCAAAAAAACCTCTCTTATGATAAAACATTGTCAAGTGTTCTTCAAAGCATTATCATCTTTGTATTTCATTTAGAGCATCTTCAAAACTTCTTACATAGATCTTTAGAGAATACTTCTTCTTCTTCAAAGTTCACTTATTTCATCATGCCACATGTAAATACCATCTCACAAGGTCTCAAAGCTTACTTGACCAGACATATTTGACATCAGTGATATTAGATTGACATCAATGAAAGAACCATGCATCTTCATAATAACCTTTGACATCAATGACAACATTAAATATCAAAACTCAACACTCAAAGACAATGCTCAACAATCTTCTCCCTTAATCAATGACAATGCTCAACAATCTCCCCCTTTGTCATTGATGACAAACATACTAAGAAAAATATATTAACCATTCTTGATGGCAATCATATGTTTGACCTGGTGCTTGCCTTCTCTTTCTCTCTTTTTGATCTTGCCTCTTTTTCTCATCTTTTATGATATTTTTCCCCCTTTGACATTAATGATAAAGGTCTTCTATAACTATCATCTCTTTTAGAATGAACTTAGATTAAAAGATCACTTCAACATAGTTTAGGCTTAATCAACAACTTAAATAGATCCCCATCAAACCAAACATCCACCATGATTCTATTATATATAGATATAAAAGGTTATTTGAAACTACTAAATTCATACTGTCTCACTATGAGCTGCTACTATCTCTCAAAGACACTAGATGACACATAGTCTTCAAAAACTATGGAAATCACTTATGACAACCATTCTCAAAAACTTAACGATCAGGTCACTATCCTAGCTAATTCATCAAAAGCTCAAAAAAAAATGTCTATGAAGTATCTCTTACACAATATCTCCTTAACTCCATGTATATCAAAAGTAATCACTTTCTTGACAAAGAACTTAGTGCTATCAGGCTCCCCCTTAGACCATGCATATCTTATTTATAAGAAGTAAGAACTCAAGATCACATACCTTTCTTAGTATGGCTAAATAAGATCAAACTTTTGACCACACATAAGGCTATCCCATATTAGATGCCAAATGTAGAAATAAAGACTCCCCATTTATCTTCACAGATCTAAATCAATTACTCATAGCAAACATATCTTAGAAGCTTACCTCTTATATAGCAATTTTATGCACTTTAACTTTAGATACATGATACTAATCATAGACGCTCATCATCCTAATAATTCAAAACATAGAGATATTAACACAAGAATGGATAAAATCCATCTTCATCTCCTTGCTTATAAAATATATAACCTAAAATCTTCTAAAAAAACATTCTTTTTCTACACCCTCATGCTTCTGCTGATAGAAGAATGTCTCCATGAAGCTTAATGGAGCCACCCATTTTTTATAGGGCACTAAAACAATATAAATGTAGGAGATTCCTAGATCTCCATATTTTCACAAGACTAAATATTCTTCAAAATTCTTATAGACTTGATTGGAAATTTAGGCTTGATCTCATCATCAACCTTATCATCCTTCTTTTTTTTGACTGCCTTGTCAACACATGTAGGTAAAAAGTGTTTTTGACATTCCTTCACTTATATCTTATGCTCTATAGTATAAAACATTCCACTTTGGTTTGTGAGTTGATCATGACTCACCTTTACTACCTTTAGTTTCCATACTTTCATTTTCCTTCTTTCTTTCACTCTAAAATCTTCACACTTGCTACTTTGACTTTATGACCTTCTAAATCTATTAGGATATAACTTTACAATGTATCCTTTATTATTACATTTGTAACAGACCACCTTATACATAGAATTTGACTTATGATGACTATGATCTCCCTTTGACCAATTTATTTTATTTCCATAGTTCCATGAGTACTCATTATTTGAGGGTCTTCTACATTCTCTTGATCTATGCCCAAACTAACTGCATGTAAAACAATAACCATGGAAATAATTAGAATACCTTGTAGCATTGAGCTATCTAATAGGTCTTTTCATGTTGACATTCTTGTATTTAATAGTCTTCTTCTCAGCTTAAGGTGTCTTCTTTTGGTCTTATTTAAATCCAAGACTTATCTTGTCACTTGCAGACTTCTGACTATTCAGGATATCATGTAGAGCCTCAGTGCTCTTTTCAAACTTCATAAATCTCTTCATCTTTATGAATGTTTGATCTAACTCAGCTTTCAAATATTATATTTTAGTTTCATATCTACTACAATCTTCTTATTTAGCCTTTGGGCTTGATGTCACAATTTCTATTTGGGTTTCAACTTAATGGATGATCTCTTCACACTCTTTGGAAGTGTTTATCAATCTTTCCCAAATAATCTAATTTGATCCTCATACTCCTAAATTGATGACTTCAATTTATTTTTATTTTTATTCACAATGTTCAACTCTTCTAGGGAACTTACCAATTCTAATTTAATATCCACTTCAAATTCTTCACTATCATAATATACTTCTTTATCTAATTTTGCATCAATCATGAGGATTTTCCCATTTAAAAAATACCCATTGTCTAATTTTATGCCTATGAATAAAGTTTATTTTTTTTCATATTCAAATTCATTCTTGTCTTCATCACTGTTAGATGTGTTCGAATCACTTACATCAAATGAGTTATCTTCTTTAGTATAAAAACTCTTTTTATTCTTGAATGATCCTTTCCTTTATTCTTATTGAATTCTCCCTTATTATTATTAGACTTATAGGCCTTTATATCATCTTCATGAGATTCATCATGTTATTATTTATGCTTATATCTATCCTTGTTAGACACTTGGTTTCAAAGTGACCAATCTTGCCACAACTAAAACATTTGATGAGTAACTTACCATTGTACATATTTGAGCCAAAACTCAACTTCCTAACAAACATATCTATTTGTTCATCATCATAAATATTTGAACATACCTCACCTTTGACCTTTTAACCTTTGAATTATTTTGAACCTTGAAATCAACTTCCTTATTAAGAGGTCTTCCTTCATTTGATCTCATCTCATAAGTAGTCAATATGCCATGAAACCCATCCATCTCTAGCTTATCCAAATATTACATCTCTTCTATTATAGACACTTTAGAATCAAAATTAGGGTCGAGTGATCTCAATACATTTTGGACAATAGTAAACTCTTTAACTTCTTTTCCCAATCCTGTTATGATATTGACAACTTGATCAACCCTCAACATGTAGAATGTAATAGTTTCATCTTCATTCATCTTCAAACTTTCAAACTATCTTATATGGGTTTGCAACTTTGTCATCTTAACCTTGGTTTATCCTTCATATATGGTCTTAAATTTTTCCCATATGTCCTTGGAAAAAACATAATGCATTACTTTTACTAGTTCTTCATCTGAGAGGCCACACAGAATGGCATTCATTGCCTTAGAGTTATTCTCACTAGCTTTCTTACTTACTGCATCTATTGGTGGAATTAGAGGTGTAATATACCAATTCATAACTAACTATAAAATATAATGTCTCTATGACATTAGATATATCCTAATTTTGACATTATAAAATGCATAATTATAACCATTGAACAATGAAGCCTTACTAGTAGTGAAACTACCTTGAACTTGTTAACTAGTCATCTTTGCTTCTTAGGATCTCCTTTAGGCTATCAACCCTAATCCAAAGGACCTATTATGATACCAATTTTTTGAAATAAGATGACTGAGGGGGTGAATAAATATTCAAAACTTCTCATTCAATTCTACTTAACTATGTATGAACCTTTCTAACATGTATGCACATCTTAGCAATCATAAGCATCAAATGATAAGAGCATAAAACACATGAACAAAAATTATACATGGGAAAACCTCTAGGGGAATAAAAAACTAATTAAATAAATTTAATAAATTAATATAAGACAAAAATCAATATTTAGTGAAGCCCCAAATTCACATGGAACACCAACCCCAACTAGCTTAACACTAACTCAACTAGGCTTTAACAAGTACCCACTTACAAGGAGACACTAACCCCCTAGATGACTTGCAACCAACTCAACAACCTAATTATTTGATCACCTTTAAAAATAATTATTTTTTATATAATATATGATGATATACTCCTTCATCTCTTTACTCTCTTTTATCTCTATCAAACTAGCCTCCAACCTTCTTTGCTTAACTAACCCTCTTCATGGCTTGATTATGTCTTCTAACCTTAATCCTCATATGAAAAATCCATGTTAGATATTAATTAAATTTATCTAATGGTATGCATGACCTATTTATTCTCACAAATTATCTATATCATTCACTTATCATCTTTTACTTTCTCACACTTAGCATCCTCTAAGCATACCAAATATGCCTTAATTGACTTGCTTTTATACAAGTCACTTGATCATATCCTTCTTAGTCAGATACATATTTAAATCACTTAGGTCAGACATGAATATGTATTTAAATATTAAAAATAAAATGACTTAATCATGAATCAATCAATATAATAGGTTGGTCATACATCAATTAGCCCTTACTCCTCTTTTAGGCTTATAGTGACCTAATAAGCCTTCTTAACAAGACGTTACCCTTTGATATTTATTGAAGCATATACAAACAACTCAAACCATAGGAAAAATGTCATAAAACACTCTAATATACCTTATACAACTTTAATTTATGTCTAAAATACCTTTTAGGTCTAATTATCACTTGAACCCCTTTTCAAATCACTACATATAAAAGGCCAACACATATACATAAATTCTATCTTGAACAACTAAGGCATATACTCAAATTTTCAAAATAACCAAGGAAATAATTTACATATTCAAAATACTCATGAACTTAGGGTCATATCAAACTTCATCTGATGCTTCATCTCATGGTAAATAGGCTCAAATACTTCTCTTTAAAATGTTCATTCAAAATTGCCAACTAATTCCAAAACATAGTCAAGGAAAACATGAACAGCAGACACATGATTGAATATATTTAAGGGATTTAAATGCATAAATAGGATATTATAAAATAATTATATAAAAATAAACCTATCAGATCATGATATTTAATGAAAACTATTGGTCTTACAGACCAATCTATTGATCTTCTCTCTCACTAACTTCACTCAGTCAGATAAGCCATTTTGGATTCAATGTTTCAACCTATTAATAAGACTTATAAGATTTTTAAATTAATGGATAGATCATTTAAGACCCAAAAAACATCATCCTACATTTAAATTTATCACTCTTACATGAAAACACATTAGGAAACATCTTTTCACTTTTATCTAATTTCCTTACTATCTCCGCCACTAAGTCTGTTAGCGATTGGCCAAATTTGATCACAATATTTGAACACCTAAGATATAGAACCTTTCCATAAATATTCATGAACAAAAAATATAATTCTCACACTTTTATCTTCATCTATTTAACAACTTTGACTTGGTCAACTCTATATGCTACAATAAATCTTTAAAAGATAAGCACTTTTATGTAAGGTCTACTTACTCATCTGAGAAACCAATCACATTTAGAGATGCCTAAGAGAGTTTAATTCAACTTCCAATAAATTTTATTGTCATATCAATGCATTATAATCTCTTTAGAACAAGATATTAAATATTGAGTCATTATTAGGGTTTTATGGGGGTTTAGACCATCTTGTAATTTTAACAATCATTTATAAAACATAGCTCCTCTTTCTAGAAACCAATGCTTGTATATTTGAGCTATAACTCTTCCTCATCTACCATGAAAAACTTAGGTTTTCATAAAAAATCTAAACATGCCAATGAATACTGAGAAAACCTTCTTGGGTAGATAACTCTTCATTCTGTCTACTCAAGAAACCTTGAAATACATTTTCAAGCCTTTACTTAAATACCTTGATCTAAAACTTCATGCACATACTTATGTTGGAGGTTTTTAAATGATGTCTCCAAGGTGACCAAGGATGATGATGAGGTGTTATGTATGATAAAATGACAATGAATAGTGTGCTTTAATAAGATTTAGTGTTCTTGCATGGTTATTTAGTGTTTGATTTAGTAAGGCAATTGATGGATAATTTTGATGGTATAGAAATATTTCAGAGACCCTATAGGGTGATATGAGTGCTTGGAGTTATTATGAAAGTAAATGGAATTCATCAGAATAGTCATATAGTTATCTAAGCTCAAGTAGTAATTTTAAAATATAAATCCAAGTAATTAGTTTGATGATATCATATTTCACACATATGAAGGTTTTTGGAGTAGTTTTATACATGTATGGATTCCTCTATGATAGGTGATCATGTGGTTTTAATTTTAGGTCTATACATGGAATGCAACAAAATTTATTAAGGTGAAAAGTTGGATGTTGAAACAGTGTTCAATAAATTCCCATAATTAGCCAAATTTGTGATATCAAAGATCTATTACAAGCATTCAATTAGATCAAAGATCTAATGGTGAATGTTTAATTTGACAAGATAAGGATGTAACAGAGTGCATGATATTTTTAGATAGAGATCAATGATGCACATGAATTCAATTTGTCAAAGGTTCCTAAGATTTCACATTATTGTGACATGTCTCTCAATCTCAATGATTTGATAGAAGATCAATGACATGTGGGTGTTATTATATATGGATATCTACGATGTAGTTCAAGTCAAATAGTCAATGTACATAAAAGTCACATAGAGCTACCAAGTGACATGATCTAAGAAGCAAGGATCAATGGTCAATGGTAAACATTAAAGAGTTAAAGTTAGGAAGATCATGAGGAGATAAATAGATAAAAATTGTTCAAAGTTATTATGGGACATGAGATGATGACAAGTTTCAGATGTTTTGTATTTACACAGTGATAATTAGAGTTTGAATATTCAAATTAATGAATAAAAAACTAGTCTATAGTGTTTGAGATATAACTTTTAATATATGACAAATTTGATAGTGGTGTAAGAGGTAAAATTTTATAGGAATTCAAGGCACATCTTTATAATCTAGTTATAATTTTTAAGTGTTCATACAATCAAATTTATTGAGATCCAAAGTTGACTGTGTTTAACCATGGTCTGTAAGTGATTTGAGAAAGATATTTGAGTTGTTATTGATAGAGTCTAGATGTTTAAATATGAATTAAATACTAAATAGTTTTTTAGAATAAGTGAAGTATATCTATGTGGATATGGAGGTTTTAACAATCCATATTTAGTGTGAACAATTTCTTATAATTTAATTGTGTTTGTTGAATACATTGATAAATTGAGTAACCATCTTACAGAGGTAAGTTGAAGGTGTTATGAGTAGATTTGAGGAAACAAATGAATATGAAGAAGTCAATGAAGTCTTAATTATTTATGATAAGTTATTGGATGTCATTATATAACCTTTATTATCTATGGAGAGTCAAAATTTTTGATTGTATTTTGACCGTGTGTGGCCAGTCTGAGTGCTCATTTTGAGAGAGTTGTTTTGAGTTCTTATAGCCTAAGTGAATGTGTCCAATAGACATGGAAATGTTTCATAGGTCATGAATTATATATTAATTAATTTTTTTTAGTGGTTTTTTTGACAAAAGTGTTTATATAGTTTAGTTCTATATGACATATTTTTTTATGTTTCTAGGCCTATTGGTGAGTAGTCTAGAATGGTTTAGTTCAAGGTATGAGGTTGATTTAAAAGTGATATAGACCTATGTGGAAGTAATAAAGGGAATATTAGAATAAGGTTTTATGTTTTTGAAGCATATTTGGAATATTAAGGTGGTCCAAGAGTTTGTAATTATAAAGTGTGGATGTGAAGGCCTAATTATTTTAGGTATCTTTAAGGCCTAATGGAAGATTTAAGTCTTAAAGACTATAGACAACCTATTGAGTAGAGTGTCTCACCCATGTAACATGTATGGAGACCTATTTAAAGTGTAAGAAAAATATGTAAAGTATCTTATCTAACCAAGATGGGTTAAAAGAATAGAATGGTATAAGTACAAAGTCTAATCAGACTAATTATCTATGTTGAAAGAAGTGAGCATATGAGCAAAAGATTTGTTAAAGTTGTGAGAAAATTGTGGATGTATTGAGAGGTAGATCAGAGTGTGTATTTCATGTATGACCTTATGTTCATAATTATAATGTTGACTTTATAGGTTTGATGCATGAGAACAAGCAAAGGTGTGTAGATTGATCCAAAAGGTGGTTTTGGATGCCTTTCTTGTGTGAAGATTTGAATGAGTAAAGAGGATTAAATATTTGAATGAGTGAAGAGGATTGAAGTGATTATGAACATTATATTGAGAAACAATCAAAGTTTTAGAGTTTTTCATTTCATAGATGTGTTGGTAGCTCAACATATTAGGCAAGTTGGTGTTTTTCATCTTTAGGGGTTGGTGATCGTTGTGAAGTGAGTGATTCACTAAAGTCTCATTTTTGTAATCATATTAGGATAAGTAGTCCATGTGTTTTTAGGCTTGAGAGTGGGTTTCCTCCCTCAATATGTTTCCCCATATAGATCTTATGTTATCTTGCTTATCTTTTATGTTCATTTTTATGAGTGGGTTACTTTATTCTTGATTACTTATGGTGTTTGACTAAGGGTTTGAAATATTTAGATTCAAGTTTTTAAATATCTTGATTCATAGATTCACCCCTCACCCCTTTTAGTGATTTTAACTCTAAAAATTGATATCAGAGTAAGCCCTTCTATACAATTTTAACTACTTGAAGGTAATCTTAGGTATAATTACAAGTTATCAAGGTTTATCTATTAAGTAAACTCTATTGTTCAATGGATCCAATTACGCTTTACAAAGTGCAAGAATGAAGACCTACATCATGTCCTTGTAATTTAACACTTGGGAATCTATTTTGGATGGTTATTCCATGCCAACTAATCCTATAACTAGTGTTGTTGATAAGAAACAAAGTAAGAACAATTCCAAAGCTATAAATGCTATCATTTATGGTCTTTCAGAGGTTGAGTTCACTAAGGTAATCCTTTGCAAGTATACAAAGGAGATTTGGGATAAATTTCAGCTCATCTATGAAGGAGATTCAAAAGTCAAGTTGGCCAAACTACAAACCTACTGAAGGTAATTTGAAAGTCTCAAAATGAAGGAAGAGGATAATTTGGCTTCCTATTTTCTAAGAGTAGATGAGGTAGTGAGCATGATCAAAGGAAATAGAGAGGTTATTAAAGAAGGAAATATAGTGAAAAAGGTATTAAGGTCTCTCACTTTCAAATTTGATTCAAAAGTTTTTGCTATAGAATAAAGTCATGATCTCACCAAAATGAAGATGATGAATTGCATGGAATTATTTTTTCCTATAAGATGAGAGTGAATGAGGAAAAACCACCAAAGAAAGACACAAATTTAAATGTAAAAAATAAGCTAAAGAATAAGTTCAAAGGTAAGAACTTTAAGGATGCTAATATTTCTAATATTGATGATGATGAACTAATAGCTTTATTAACAAGAAAATTGAAAATAGGTTCAACAAGTTTAAGGGTAAAATTCCATTCAAATATTTCAATTATGGAGAGATAGGTCACTTTGAAAAAAGTGTCCTCTTAAGCATAAGGGAAATTATAATGAAGAACATGAAGAATATCAAGATAATGATAAGAAGAAATTTAAGTCTGATAAGAACAAGAATAGTTTCAAAAGTTATAATGGACAAAATAATTTTTAGAAGGATAAGAGGAGTCTATACACCAAGGGATATTGCAACTCATATGATGAGAATGATGGTAGTGATTGTAAGAATGATCATGAAGATGATGGTCCTACTAAAGATGAAACTCTCTTCATGGTTGAAGAAGGTAGTTACTCATATCGAGAAGAATCTACTTGGTTTGGAGGTGGTTTAGGTGATATAGATGATGAAGAAGACAAGGTAATATGTGAGACTAAGTTGATGAAGCCCTTGAAGATCTTAATATTGATAATAAGAAAAACAAGAAGTTGAAGTCTCAAATAAAGGACTATGAAGAGAAAATTAGTATGTTCAAGGCAAGAATGAATAAAGACACCAAGGAACATGAAGATATAGTCAACCATCTCAAATTTTAATTGGAAATATTATCTACAAGTCTAAAAGCTAAAGAAGATGAGTGTTCAAAGTATGTGATTGAAAATGAGTCATTTAAATTTGAGTTAGAAAAGACATCTAGTAAGATGAAGTCATATGTGATGTTTGAAAAGAGATCAAATGATCTAGACAACATTTTAAATAGTCAAAATCATGCTAGTGATAGAATTGGACTTGGTTACAAAGAAGAACAAAAGAATGTAACTCAAGACAAGATAAATACCAATATGAACAAATAAAATTATACGTTGAAGATAAATCATCAGTTAAGGAATGAAGGTGTTGGCATAATAAGGATAAATCATATTAGACAACCAAATGCCATGAAGGATGAAAATTTCAATGGTTACTGCTATACTTGTAATCAATTTGGTCATAGGGATAGAGAGTGTAGTAGACCTAATGAGAATGAATGGAATCATAAATCAAATAGCATGATCATGATTTAGTGCTTTATTTGTTATGACATAAGACACAATTAAACACTTTACCAAATTAGGTAAGCCAAGATGAATTTACTTCAAGAAGAATGGTTTCCTACAGATGTCATAGAGTTGGTCACATTACTAAGTATTGAAAGAATAGGTTAACTAAATTATCAAATAAAAATAAGGTGTATGAAGCCCCTAGTGTGGAAGGAAGAGATCACACATGGTTATGGAAACCAAAAGTGGAAAGTATGTGCCATGATTAGTCTACAGGTCTAACTAGACTATTTATCATGGTAGAAAATGCTACAAAAGTTAAATAAAATCAAGAGATTTCATTATCTACTCATTTTGGGAATGAAGAGGATACAAGTGAACATGATAATGATATTGATAAAATTTCATATAATGAATATCAGTTCACAATGTCAAGTGTTGATAATTTCAAATGTGATACTGATACTCTAAGTGAAAAGGTATGCCAAGAATATTTATTCTCTCGATGTATTCTCAATACCATCCTAGAAAAAAAGGAAAGTAATATAAAAGATAAACAAGTTAATTTAGTCAAGCAAAAGAAGAATAATAATCATTAGTTCAAGTTATCCAAGAAGGAGAGAGAATATGAGGAGTTATGAGAAACTCCTAGTTTCACATTATTCTAGGACACTATGGGCTAGGGGTGTCTTTGTCTAGGCTTCAAGGAGACACTTGTCTAAAAGAGGAAGCATGGTGTATGTTAGTTATGTTTTTGATTTATTTTGTAGGACAAGAAAGGTCATGATAAGATATGTTAGCTTACTATAAAAGGACATGAAGAATTTCAATGATTTGAAAGATGATCTAATTAATTAAATGGTGAAGAATGAAGCCATGTGTGTAAGGTCTTCAAGTAGGGAATGGAGGTCTCTAGGTGTCTAATCAAGGATGGTGAGTTATCAAAATGTCTATTGTGCTCAAGGTGTGTTTAGGGTTTTTGGTCCCAAAGATAAGAATTTTTCAATTTCTATTGCTTAAATTGATTAATCAAATGTTGAAAGATTGAATACAAGGTTGTTATAGAGGATGAAGAGTATGTTTTATCATATCTTTGCTATCAAGAACTAGTTAAAATTTTGTATATGATAATTTTGTTTGTCATGGAGTTCATAGTGTTTTGAAGATGAGATAGTTCCATGAGAGTACTTTGAAAAGGTTATAAGCCATAACAGCTTGTAGATGATAAAGGGAAATTGTTTTGAGATCCATATGAGAGTTATTATTATATGATTTACCTATTTAAGTTAATCTAATGAAGATATGAGATCTATTGGTGGTTTCATAAGGATATTTATTGAGTGTGGACAATATTAAAGAGTTAATGGCATATCTAGTTCATTGAGAAGTCATTTTGAAGATATCATGATCTAGGTGGAGTGTGGAGTTAGGGAGAGGCTAACTCAGATAGTTTGAGAGGCTTAAAGAGTTATTCATGATGTGAGGTGGAACATATGTGAGATGCCTCAGTCATGGTGGAGATATGAAGATATATGCCAAAATTATGTTTTCAAGCATATTTATATGATGACATGATAAAACCAAGTCATGTGTTTTTGATAATATATTGAATCCTCATGCATAAATAAAGGGGGAACTTTGTAAATGGTCAAGTCCTAGGATCAAAGGACTATGTAGTAGCATTTGAGAGAGAAAGTACGAAAGAAATTATGTTGATTCATCATTATTAAAAAAGGTTTGAAGATGCTCAAAAGGGTGCCTAAGATTAAGTGACTTAAGGGGAGTCCCTCTTAATGTTTTCAAGGTAAGTTCATGTATTTTTTGATGTTCATGTATGTTTTGTATTCATAGAAGCTATGTATGATCAAAGAAGAGTGTAGTCATGGAGCATGTTTGAGAAGCTCAAAGAAGAGGTATGTAAAATGTTATGGGGAGTTTTTATCATATGTTAGAGGTGGTAATTTAATTTTTTTTGTCATTAAAGTCATTTTAGGTCCTCAAGATCAAAAGATGAGCCCACTTTGTCATTGTGTCAAAGGGGGAGAAAGTACTTGAAGAGAGAGAGATAGAGTCTAAGCATAATCTTTATATTGGTGTTTGACATCAATGATAAAGGGGAGATTTTTGGAGGTTTGTCAATGATGTCTCCAAAGTGACCATGACAATGATGTCATTCTAGCATTTCATGTATGCTAGAATGACAATGACAAAGTGTGCTTCAATGAGCTTCAGTGTTCGTACCTACTTCTTCAGTGTTTGACTTAGAAAGGGAATTTATGAATGAGTTTTATGGTATGAACATGTTGTAGATACCATATGGGTTGATATGAGTTCTTGGAGTGATTATCAAATTAAATGGAATTCATCAGAATAGTCATATGATTATCTAAGCTCAAGTAGTCATCTTGATAGATAAAGCTAAGTAAGTAGTTTGATGACATCATATTTCACACATATGAAGGTTTAAAGATAATTTTGATATATGGATGGATTACCCTATGATAAGTGATCATGTGGTTCAAATTTTAGGTTTGGACATGGAACATAACAAAATTTATTAAGTTACAAAGTTGGCCTCTAAGATAGAGTTCAATAAGTTCCCATACTTAGCCAAATTTGTGATATCAAAGATCTACGATGATAGTTCAATCAAATTAAAGATATAATAGAGAGATTATAATATGAACAAATAAGGATCTAACAGTGTGCATGATATTTTTAGATAGAGATTAATGGTGTGCATAAAATCAATTTATCAAAGGTTCTTAATATTGCATGCACTTGTGATATGTGTCTCTATCTCAATGATTTGATAAAAGATCAATGACACATAGGTATTCATATAGATGGAGATCGATGGTGAAATTCAAGTCAATTAATAAATGCACATAAAAGGCATATAGAGATGCTAAGTGGCATGATCTTGGAAGCAATGATGATTAATGATCAATAATGAGGATTAAAGAGTTAAAGTTAGAAAGTTTGCAAGGAGATCAATGGAGCATATTTGTTCAACATTTACAAGTGTTGTACCCAACACCCCTATTTTTCCATAGGGAAGTGGGGACCAACTTTTTTTAGACTATGGTCTTGATTTTGATCCCCTCTTCTATATGCTTATGCAAATTTTGAGAAAAGATCATGATTTGGCCTCTTATACTTTGGCAAGATGGCATTGATATTATGTTTTCATAGACTAATTTTTTTTTTCTATTAGGTTTGTTACTTTGAGATAATTTTTGTGAACTTATGTTCTTATGGACTAACCTTACTTAAGAGTTTTTGTCAAGCTTTATGTTTTCAATATTTTCTCTTTAAAACATCTGTTCTACATGAATTGGTCTTTAGGTTTATTGTGTCAAACATTTTGTCTAATGGAATTTTCTATTCATATCATTTTACCCACAATAATTATGATAAAACAATTTCCTTGAACTAGACTTATTATTGTAGATAATCTTGTTGATACTCTTTCATCTACAAAATTGCCTTTTAGCCCCTTTGAAATCTACCCTTCGAGCTTTGTGCAACTTGACCTTCAACCTCTTTGAGATCAACCTTTTGCCTTTATGAAGTAGATCTTTTGGGACTTTTGTCATGGATTAATGACCTAAAAATTAGACCCTTTAGATTATTTTTAGATAGAAATTATCCTTCAGCATTTTGTAATTGCCCTTCAAAAATTCTGAAATGCCCTTTTTACCTTACCGACCTACCCTTCATGATTTTTGTAATATGTCCTTCAGCGTTTTTGTTATATCCTATTTGTCTAAAAAAATTCCTTCAAGCATTTTGAAATTTCCTTTTGACCCCTCTAAACCTATCCTTTAAAAACTTTTATCCCACACCTTTGCCTTTTTGATCTTTTCCTTCAAACATTTTGTCTGAGAGAATTAGGTCTTCAAGAGAATTGTTGTGGACATTTTATCCAAAATAATTCCATCAATGGAATTCCTTCAAGACTTTTGAAATGAACCTTTACCTCCAATTTACCATTCATGAGTTTTGTGAAGGACACATATTCCTTTGAACTTTTTGAATTACCCTTCATCCTTTTGAAAGTACCCTTCGGGACTTTTGTGGTTACCCTTCAAGACTTTTGTAAGGGTCCTTTCCCATCGAAATGTACCCTATGAAGTAGACCCTTTGGGAATTTTTTCCATGAAGTAGACCCTTTGGCCATTTTGAACATGCCCTTCAAGACTTTTATCTTGAGCATTCTTTGCCTTCGACCAATTCCTTTAGGACTTTTATCTTAGACATCTTTCCCTTCAGCCAATTCTTTTAGGACTTTTGTCCCAAGTATCTTACCCTTCACCCAATTCCTTTGAGAATTTTATCCTAGGCATTTTATCCTTCAACCAATTCCTTCAAACATTTTGTCTGATATAATTCCCCTGATGGACTTCCTTCAAACTTTGTGTCTTAGACATTTTGTCTAACAAAAAGAACCCTTCAGAGAATTATTGTGAATATTTTGTCTGAAACAATTTCCTCGCACAGAAGTCCCAAAAAAAATTCCTCGCAAAAATCCCAAAACAATTCTCTCAAAATAATTGCCTTGAAATAAATACTAGACTACCAAGTGGCACCTTTACGTAGAGAGAAATTCATAATATTTTGAGATTAATTTAAGATTATTTTATCCCAAGTCTAAATCATATTTTATTAATACTAAGACATTAGGCTAGAATATTCATACAGGGTCTTTTATATATGTTTTCCAAAGTATTATGCTAAGTCATTTATTGCTTATATTTGTAGGGGTAGGGAATCCCAAAGAAATGACACATGTCTAATTACTGAGATTAAATTTGATAGTCATAAGTACGTCATTTGAAGATATCATGAATGCCAAATTTAACCTTGAAAATGGAATAATTTATAGAATTAAATTTGATAGTCATGTAGATGTTATTGAAAATTGTAATGATGTCATTTGATAGTTACATGAATGTGAAATTTAACCTAGTAAATTACCCATTTGGATTCAAATCAATATCCTATGGTATGCATCTACTTAGGCCCATTTGATCAAATGATGTGAGAGTGAGTCAAAATATCAAATCTCCATGAGAGTGACAAGTATCACCATTATGGGAGCCTAATGCATAGATCTAATGACTTGTGAGAAGAAGTAGGGAACCTAATACATAGATCCAATGAACCATGTTAAACCAGTGTAAAGGATGGATGGTATGAATCCTAGGTGGACTTTTAAAGGATTCTAGACTCAATCAAGTGTTGATATGTGCCACATTATGAAATTTAACATGACATTATGTATAGAATACATAAATCTTTAGGAATTTGGGATATATATATTAATATAAATTGGGTCTCATAGTTAAGATGGAATATGAACATGCTCATCTTAATCTGAATGAAAAATATAAAAATGAAGATCTAAATTCTATAAAAAAGCATGAGAAAGCATGAAATGCATAGTTTAGATTAGTCATAACTAAGATTAGTGCCACTATTTATAAAACATTGGTACTTCATGCATATGTTAGAGTTCCATTTGAAGGCATCTAATCTTAAAAATCAACAAGTTGTTCTCACAACCTATAAAAGGAGGCATGTGTAGTTTTTGTTAAATAGTGCATATTCTAAAGTTTGCATATAGTTTGAGATATAATTATTAAAATTTCCTCTATATTTTTACACATGCACATGTTGCATAGATTTGGTAAAGGCTATTTTGAATTTATAACTACAAATAGAATCTTATAATGGTTTTAGACCACAGTTAGAACTCATGTTCTAACTATCACATGTAAAGATCTTGCATGAACTTGGAGGATGAGGCAAATCCTTCCCCAAGTCTATATAAACAATTGTAATCCAACTTGTATTTTTATCAAAGAATTTTTGAATAGATGAGCAACATCAGTTTTGATCATTAGTGAATGTGTTTGTGTATTTTATTTCCAATTTATATATAATTAGTTGTTACTTCTTAGTTGTATGTTTCAATAATATTTAGTGTGCAAAAGATGTGAATGGATTATTGATTATTTTGATTGATGTAATAATCTTTAGATGTGAAATAAATATTAAAATATTGGTAAATATATTGGTTAAGATAGTCAAGTTCAAGTTGATTCATAATTTTGATTGCGCATGAATGCTTTCTTAGATGTAGTTTTCTATGTGTGTGCAACAACTACCTTAGATACTTCACTAGCCTGAGCCATAATCTCTTGATTAAGGGTGTAACACATCTACCCTAAAAGGAAAAACCTTTGTCTAAGGCTTATGAATTTCCTACATCTTTATCTCCTTAGACTTCTTAGCCATGTTTGACTATGTGTGTGTAATTGCTTCTAGCAATAGGCATACGTTTTGAGAGCACTTGTACTTTTAGAAACTAGCCAAGGAAGTAGTTATTGAAAACCACAAAATCTTTCTTTTTTTCCTTACCTTTCCCTCTTTTTTGATTTTGTTTTGAGATCTACCCATTATAGATTATAAACTAGCTTCCCATCCAACTCATATTGATATTCACTACCCCTATTAAGAACCACATCTCCATCCAAAAACCTTGTCAACAACCTACATGGCCTACCTTCTATTCCATCAATAGGTTGAAATAAATTGCATACTTGCACCTCATGCCTTGGAGTCGATTTATCCTCCATTAAGATCCTAAAATGTTAGAGGCTACCTCATTATAATTGTGATGTAGATAAAAACCACATGAATAGTTAAATAAGACTATAAGGAGGGTTAAAATTCTAATAGTAGTAGTTATCCTTTGCATAGAGTTACACTAAAGTCACCTAGGAGAGTGACCAGATCTAATTCTTATGATGTTTTATTAGTCTCATCCTTGACAAATCATAAGAGACCTTGAACTATACCAACAACCCCAATTCATAACAATCCCCCTCCAGTAGGGAACCCCTTACTAGTAAGGAAATATTTAATTGTTAATCAACCAATGGATCAACAACATCCATAGTTGGATTTTCCATCACCATCCTAGGAGATGTACATGATTTACCTCAAAATCCTAAAAAGGACTTACCATCCTTTTCTCCTTCAGGAGAAAGGATAGTAGAGGAACATATCAAATCAGTTAAATCTACTTTAAAACTAATATATATCATAGATGAGGATTTTGCATGCATATTATTCCCTTTTACTTTGATGGATGCATCTTATGATTGGTATTTAAATATAACTAAAAATTCCTTCACTTCTCAAGATGAATGTTAAGTAGATTTTCTTACATAGTTTGGATAAGTAACCAATCCTAGTTTGGTATACCATCACTTCACTAGTATAAAGAGGGAACCTAATGAGCCCATCCATGCTTTCAATGCAAGATGAAAAAGATATATAACTAGTTGACCCTAAGGTATAAACTCGAGGAAAAATTAGCTTTGGAAATGTACAAGAATGCCTTGGACCCTATCACTATCATGTTCTTAAAAAGAGCAATTACGGTTAACACTTTGGAGTTAGCATTTAAAGATTCTATCACCATATATATGAAACTCAACCTCAAATGCTTAGAATGACTAATGTCAACAATAGTTTTCTAGCACTAAATCTAGTTCTACATGCAAGGTAGAATATCCTAACATTCAATTATAACCAATTACACACATTACTTACATTAATGCAAACAACACAACAAAATTTTGTCTAATTAAAAAATCATGCAATGGGCAATGGTTATTAGCAAAAATAGTAAGAAAATGCACTCTTCACTACTATTTTACAAGGTATGAATTCGACAAAGGTAGAACTAGATTTTATTCAAAAGATAGTTTAGAAGTTGAACAATGATTTATTGAATATGCAAATGAAGATGGGTAATGAAAATGGCTACATTGGTAATCATAATAATGGATTATAGAGATAAAATAGACCATTCAATAGGCTTGAACACCCTAACAAGATTTTAGATATCAACATAACATAGATAACTCTTCCCAATTGGTATAGAATTCATAATACTTTTGAGCATGGTGAACTCAACTGCGTTGAATTTTGTGTAACATTCAAAATATTTCAAAGAGAGGTTGTTAGAAAATATTAGATGCATAATGTTCTTGAACATCATCTAGATCTTAGCTCTTTAAGCACTACCATGTTCTTTTAAACTCATGAGTTTCCTTTTCCAAGTGAAGATGAGAATCAGCTAGAGGATGGCATGGATGAATTTCATGATTTCTAATAGTTTTAGAGAGGTACATACAATCTAAAGAATAAGCATCCACTCATAACATCAACTCTTCCAAATACCACAATAATTCTTACTAATCCCAAAGTAGACAATAATCCACCCTTATGAAGGGGAGAAATAAACAATAGAATAAAGAAAAACTAAGTAAAGTAGGATACAACAATATTGAGGATATGAAGAAGATCAAGGTGAATATAACTCTTCATGATTTGGCATACATCACCAATAAAAAATATATGATTTGTAAGTCTGCTACTAGAAAGATGCCTAAGGAGAAAGTGAAACCATATACAGACAAATTGAAGGCATCTAACACCAAGGTCATCTACAAGATCAAGCTAGAAGTTCTACCCTTTTTACTGACTATCTGGGCATTCAATAAGAACATTCATAACTATTTATTAGATTATAGAGTATCTAAAAGTGTCATGGCTACATCCATATGTCAAAATATTGGTTTGATACCAAGCCCTTCAAAGAGGATAGTTTCACAATTGGACAAGATAGTGGTCCCAATAGTTGTAGAATTGAACAATGTTCACATTCAAGTAGAATCTGAGCTAAGAGTATAAATGACCATTGATATTCTAGTGGTACATATACCTAAAGGCTACAGTCTACTTCTAAGTAGGGATTGGTCCAAAACACTCAATGGATATCTCTCTATAAACTTTTATCATGTATGGTTTCCATAGAGAGGAGTTGTAAATCAAATTAGAATTGATAGAGAGTTGAGAATGAAGTATCCCATTATGGAGTACAATGTCATAAATGAATAGGTAAAGTATGAGTATCCTAGCCTTGGTATTTATAATTTTACCACTCAAAATCAAGTATAGAAGCCAAAACCTAAAGGTTCTAATCAACTATGGACTATACACTTTGATGGTACTAGATCTAATCAAGGATCAGACATGGGAATTGAGTTGATTGATCCATAAGGTAAAAAATTCTTGGCAGTATACAATTTGTAATTTTTATGCACTAATAATAGAGATGAGTATGAGGCTCTAATTTTGAGATTATAGTTTGCACTCAAGAATAATGTTAAGAAAATATCAATATTTGGTTTCTCAAAGCTGGTGGTTAACCAAATCAAAAATAAATACCAAGACAAGATATCTTATTTGAAGAGATACAAGCATAAAGAGTGGGACCTAATTGAAATCTTTGAAGCTTTCAATATCATAACACTTCCTAGAGAGAAAAATTAGATCATTGATTCATTAACTGTTGCTGATACTAATTTGGAGATGCTATAAGAATATAATGTAAAAAAAGTTCTCAATTTAATTGGTACCATGTCCCTCTATTCTAGATAATGTAGAAAATTTATAGGTCTCTGATGGTGACCAGCATATTATTTAGTTTTTAACCAATTCAAGGGATTTGAATCCCAAATCATTGATGATAAGGACTTTAATCACCTCTGTCAAGAAGAATCAGACAAAGAGGGTATTATTTAGCTCAAAGAAAATTGAATTCTAAGTGGCTTGGTCTCCTTGGAAAGATCATTTGACATAGATACTTAGGCACAAAAGTTAAGATAATTGACTGTTAATGAATCAAACTTTAGAAAAGAAAATCTAGGAGATGGGCACAACCCACATTATGTTAATATTGGTCTTAGTTGCACTCTAGAAGAGAGATATCAAGTGAAGGATTTGATTTCTTGATATAGGGATGTCATCATCTGACATATGAATATATAAAATTTTATGATCCTCAAGTCATCACTCACATGATTCCCTTGAAGCCATATCATAAAATGTTTAGAAAGAGGCAAAGACCAATCAATATTATTTTGGAGTCTCTCATTTAGAGAAAAGTGGATAAGATTTCAAATGCAAAAAACATCTTCCCAGTCCAAAAATATACTTGGGTAGCCAATTTGGTCCCAATAATAAAGATTAACAGTGAGATCAAATTATGTGTGGAAGTCAAAAATTTGAACAAGGCTTTTGAAAAGGACAATTATCCTCTACCTTCTCTAGATGAGGTGATACAAATAGTTCTGAAATGATGTCCTTCTTGGATGGATTTTTAGGCTATAATTAGGTAGTAGTGTAATCTAAGGATAGAATGAATATGATGTTTACAACAAAATAGGGAAATTATGCATATAAGAGGATTCCATTTGACCTAATAAATGCAGGAGTTACTTTTCAATGCATCATGGATCATGCTTCCAAAGGACTAATAGGATAATATATAATCATCTACATCAATGATCTTATGATATTTTTAAATAATTATAAAGACCACATACGTCATCTATAGTTCATATTTGAAAGATGCAGAAGGTTTAATATTTAATTAAACCCAAAGAAGAACATATTTAGAGTGACTGAAGGTAAGATTTTAGGGCACATCATCGCCAAGATGGGATCACCATTGATCCAAATAAAATTGAGGTGATTTCAAAAATTCAACCACCAAATAGCAAGAAGGAACTTAAATAATTCTTTAGAAAGATTAAATTTGTAAGGAAGTTCATCTCAAGATTTGTAGAGATCGTCAAAACCTTAAACACCACACTCAAGCAAGATGCCAAAATAGAATAGACAATTGAATCCTAAAAGTCCTTCTAGGACATTAAAGATGTAATATCATAAGTTCCATTGTTGATTAGTCTAGATTTTAATAAATATTTCTATTTATACTCATTTTATTTAGAGCCTATAATTGTTATTATCATCATGCAGAATAAAGAAGAGACCAAGCATCCAATCACATTCATGAGAAAAAACCTAAAAGATGTATAACTTAGGAAGTTTTAGCAGTACCTCTTGAGGAATAAAGTCATTGCAATCATGCCTGACCTTGCTGTCAAGATCACCCTATCATAGAATGAGTTAGGATAACATTGAGGCAAATAGATGGCCAAGATGTAAGAATTAAACATAGAGATCAAGCCTACAAATATCATTTTATGGAAATACACTATTCAATTGATGAATGAACCAAATTCATGCATCATAGTTGAAGAGGTACATAAAGCTCAAGTATCTTAAGGAGAATGGTATACTGCTATAATATAGTATTTAATTATATTAACTTGTCTCCCTAATCTCAATAGAGAGAGGAAGAGAGATTTGAGGTTCAAATATTCTCATTACATGATCAATAAATGAGTCTTATATAGAATAAATTATGAAAGTATTTATCTCAAGTATGTATATATAGAGGAAGATAAAGAAATCTTAGATAACTTGCATAAGAAGATAGGTAGTGGTTATCCTTTTGGGAATACCACAACCCATAATATATTAATAATGGGTTAATAATGGCCAATAATTTTCAAAGATGCTCACACTCATGTGAGAATGTGCCATGAATGTCAAGCTTTAGCCAAGAAGTGCACATAGTAATGCCTTTAACAAAAATTCCATTTGCCCAGTGGGGTTTAGACTTCATTGGTTTGATCAACCTAAATTCCTCAATAGGATATAAGTTTTACTAATACTGATTATTTCACTAAATGGACTGAATCCATAGCCACAAATAATTACAAAGCATAAGATGTGATTTGCTTTTTGGAAGAACATATAAAAACTAGATTTGGCATGCCTATTTCTCTAGTTTATGATAATGGACCAGCTTTCATATTAGTAGAATTTAATGAATGGGCACATCATAAATATATCATCATTAGGTTAGGTTTTAACCATTACCTTCAAGGAAATGGACTGGTAGAAACAATGAATAAGAATCTGATTAATGCAATTAAGAAGTTAGCTAGAAACAAGCCTAGGGACTGACACAATTTATTAAAGTATGATCTTTGGGTAGACTAAATTAGACATAAGTAATCCATTAAATATTTAACCTACCTATTGGTGTATGGATGCAAGCCTATATTCTCAATTATGCTAAAGTTACCCACTTATCATTTTATGCAAGACTACATGGAATTGAGCGATAAAGTAAAATCAAGGTTGTTGGACATAATAAAAATGAAAGATTCAAGGAATGAGGCATTAAAAACATTTAATAAACACTAGGATGTGTTTAAGATGTGGTTTTATAATAGATCAAAGGTCAAAGAATTTAGGATTTTAGATCTAGTGCTAATTTGGGATAAATCCCATGAGAAGAAAGAACAACAAGACAAGTTTTCCCCACTATGGATTGGGCCATACCAAATTTTAGAGATCATGGGAAATAACACATTTTGTTTGAAATAACTCTAAGGTAATGAGCTTACATATCTAGTAAATATTAGTTCTTAAAGCACTACTTTAAGGCTATACCATCTACTAATGTTACTGAGTAATGAGGGACAAATGAATGTAGCTATAGGATTATATTAGATTTCTTGCTTTCTTAGAATAGTTCCCTACTTTTATAGATTATATTTCTGACTTTCATAGACTAATTTATTACTTTCTATATTAATATTTCCTACTTTTAGTATTTTGATTTCATAGATTAGATTTCAGTACTTTCTTACTTTAGTTTCTCATTTTCTTAGATTATTTGTTCCTTGCTTTCTCTGATGATCATAATTGCATTTGCTTTGACTAAAACCAAGTTAAAATCCAAACCAACTGAGCTTATGAATTATGAAAAAAGGGAAAATTAAAATCTTGATATTTTGGGACTAGTTTACAGATTAGGTGTATTTTTGTGTTTTTGAGTCTTTAGGATGAAGGTAGGTAATCATGGATTATTCTAAATGGTGTCATAATTGAATAATTTTACCAAACATGTGGAAGTTTATCTCATAGTAATTCATACAAATTTAAATTTTTTTCTTGTTTTATTAATTCAAATACACTTATCACATTGAATACTTGTTGGAGATGATAACTCTAGGAATAGATGTGGCTGGCAGGGACATTCTAGTAATGATTTATTTTATAATTATACTAGCCCGCTAGGGTTATAACTCTTCTATTTTCAATTCAAGAATAAAATAAGAACAAAAGAATAAAGAAACAATGGATTTAAAAGATAAAAATAAAATCTAAATAAAATCAAAAGGCTCAAATGATGAAATAAGGTCAATGTACCACATATCATGATCACAAGAAAACATTAGAATGAGAAGAGAAGGATCCCAAGGTATTTCTATCAGGGCTATGGATGGCTAGCTAGCAGTAGAGCAATGCCTAAGCTTCCCTTATTTATGAGTTTTAATAGATATTAGAATGAAACCTAAAGTTCCATCAAAGTCTTTGAAAAACTCATCATAATAGGGGTTAAATAAACTACATGTTTGACACATACAAATCTAAGAAAATTAGAGGGCAAATATGTTGTGTGAATCTACTTAGGAGTCTCTTTCATTTTTTTGATTTAAGTATTCTTCTATGACACACTTCATGATTGATTTAAGATTGAAAACTAGAGTTCTAGGTTCTTGAATACATAGGAGTATTCCCCATGGAAGTCTCCATTTTTTTTACCCAACACCCCCCATTTTCCATAGGGAAATAGGGACCAACTTTTTTTAGGCTATAGTCTTGACTTTGAGCCCTTCTTTTATATGTTTATGTAAATTATAGGAAGAGATCATGATTTGGCCTCTTATACTTTGGAAAGATGGTATTGATATTATGTTTTCATAGACTAAATATTTTTTTCTATCACATTTGTTACTTCAAGCTAATTATTACAAACTTATTTTTTCATGGATTAACCTTCTTCAGGAGTTTTTATTAGGATTTATGTTTTTGGGCTTTTTCTCTTTGGAAATTTTGTTCCACATGAATTAGTTTTTGAGTTTATTATGTTGGACATTTTGTTTGATGGAATTTACTATTCGTAGCATTTTCCTCACAACAATTCTACCAAAAGAATTTCTTTAAACTAGACTTATTCTTGTGGACAATATTTTTGATACACTTTCATCGATAGAATTGCCTTTTAACCCATTTTTAACCTACCATTTATCCTTCATGTAACTTTCCCTTTAGCCTTTATGAAGTAGATACTTTTGGAATTTTATCATGGATGAATGCCCAATGAAGTAGACCATTTAGATTGTTTCCAGATAGAAATTACCCTTCAACATTTTAGAATTACCCTTTGGAACTTTTGAAATGCCCTTTTTGCCTTGCCAACCTACCCTTTAGGTTTTGTGAAATATGTCCTTCAACCTTTTTGTTACCACCTTTTTGCATGATAAAACTCCTTCAAACCTTTTGTAATTTTTCTTCAGCTCCTCTACACCTGTCTTTCTAGACTTTTGTTCTCCACCTATTCTTTGGGACTTTTGTCTTGTACCTTTGCCTTTTGGGGCCTTTCCTTCAAAAATTTAGTTCAAGACACTTTTCCTAAGCCAATTGAATTCCTTTTGATATTTTGTTGGAGAGAATTAGGTATTTAGGAGAATAATTGTGGATATTTTTTCCAAAATAATCCCTTAATGAAATTCCTTTAGGACTTTTAAAATGACCCTTTGCCTTTCAACTTACTATTTGAAAGTTTTGTCAAGAACACATATTCTTTCAAACTTTCCCAATTACCCTTTAGCCTTTTGAAAGTGACATTTGGGAAATTTTTGGTTACTATTATCACTTGTGTTTTCACACTTTGACGATATAAAAAATTTATCCTCATCCAAGTGGCATGATGGAAACACCTCTAGGCTTGTGCGTAGCCTAAGGATGAGGTGATCTCTAGATAGAACTAGCTCCCTTGATGTACCACTTTGTATTGTAACTACACTTAACTTGGAGGGTTTAAAAAGGGAGAGAGAAAACTAAAATAAAACTAATCTAAGGGAGGTGAAACACCAAATAACATGATGACATCCAACCATATGCATGTTACACTTGAAATCAAAGGACAAACTAAACATACACTTCTCCAATCTTCATCTTCTCACATCAATGTTACATTGTGAGGTTATGGATGAATGTGTAAAGTTAGGAGGACTAGACAATAGGAATATGATGGCACTAATGAATATGATAACTCACTAAATCTTGTAAATTTCCTAGAAAAATTTTCATGGCCTACAAGAAGAACCTTTCCAACTACAAATAGATGATAGAATCAAATAACATGCTAAGGAATCCATAGTTTTCACTTATGAAAAATCAAACATTCCAAATGAACATAATAAAAATAGTAATATAGGAGGTAAAAATAAGTATTTTTATTGATCAAAAGGTATACATGTGAGTAGGGCTTCTCCATACTCAGGTGGAACATCACTATAATGGCCAAAATGGCTAGTTCTTATAGAACTTGAGAGAGAGAGAGAGAGAGAGAGAGGAGAGAGAGAGAGAGAGAGAGAGAGAGAGAGAGAGAGAGAGAGAGAGAGAGAGAGAGAGAGAGAGAGAGAGAGAGAGAGAGAGAGAGAGAGAGAGAGAGAGAGAGAGAGAGAAGTCCAAGGGTCACAAGGAAACTTGTAAAGTTAATAAAATAAGTTAATTGTGAATGATATAAGGATGTGGATTAACCATGTAATTCCAAGAAGTAAAAATTTCAATTCAAGGCATAAACTTTGTGAAATGTGGCATAAAACTCCTCATTCTGGCTTTAAAAAAATACCTTTATGATTGGCCTTGTTTGAATGCCTCATAACTAATTACTACTAGGTATGATGATTTTAATTAAGTTTACGGACTTCATACATGCCTCTCCATGCACTGGTTTTAGGCTTGATCATCTAGAATCACCTAGAGAGGAGAAATCATCATCTGCTCAAGAAAAATTCTCTTTCATGTACCCTACAAATGTGGAATCAAAATTTTAATCATTTTATCATGAAAATCCATAGGAAGGAGTGGATGAAAATTTTCAACACCCTCCATGGAATTATATACACTATACATGATTTAAAATAAGCTCACATGAAGCTTTCCACCCTTCTCATTAGGTTGTCCATTAGGCCAATTTTGTTTGGATGAGTTGAATAACCTAGTTTAGGCACATATAAGTTTCTTCAAGTAATTAAATGACCATAGGGAGTTATAAAAAGTCTAAATATTCCTCCCAAAATTTATTTCACCTTAAAAATCCTCTTATAGACTACACAACCTAGAAAATAGTTAAAAATGCTTATTTCTACCATGTCCATACAAGTCTGTACAACTCATCCTCATGGGAAGAATCTAGAGGGAGTCCTATTAAATTTAAAATAAGTTTCATGACAAATTTTTTCCATTTGGTCAGCTATCTAACTTTGTTTTCACAAATAGGTCACTTACAAGGGTTTTCAAGGGTTTTAGGCCTATTTTTACTCTTAAATTTTGTTCATAAAATTTAGATGTTAAAATTGTATAAAAATTCCAAAATCATGGCTTTAAATACAATTTATAACATCCTTTAACTACCTTGTCTCCCATGCAAAGCTTCCAAGAAGATATGAGCATTTGAAGTTGTCTACTTGAATTTGTTTTCCTCCTTCATTTAAGTTTGAGTGAGTTTTCTAGTCAAAATTTGACATTTTATGGTTTAAATACAAGTTAAAGTATTTAAAAACTTTTTTTATACCCCATTAAAATTATAATTTTTTTTTAATGCTCACCTCATTTGGAAAGTGGAGGTGATCATCCATTTGGGGTCTATGCCAAAACCTTACCTTTAAGCCTGACTACAAGCTAGAGCTCAAAATGACCTTTGATGGTTTTATTTTACTCTTGATACATCAAAAAAAACTATATTAATCCAATACACATATTTAAATAGTATATAAATCCAACTTTAGGGTGGAAATGACAATGCCTTCTCATTTAGACTTTTAGGCCTACTCATGCCTAGTACATTCACTTGTAATATTAAGAGGTTTAGACCTATATTTTAAGATTAATATATATATTAGGTATTTTATATGTTTTTTAATATGTAAATAAACTTCTCATAACCTTTTTAAAAGGTCCCATGGTTCCTGGCTTGATACTTTGCCTTACTCTTCAAAATCTGGCAATCTTGGTATAAGGGGAAGTGCCCCCTATCTAAGAAAAATTAGGGTGAAATTACCCTATTTTTTTAGGAAAATTTTATATTGAATAATATTAATAAAGTATTCATGATGTATTACATAAAATTTTATCCTTTAAATCTAAGCATATATCCTTCAAAAGTTGCAAAACCTAAAACTAGACTCCTCACATAATAGACTCTACAGGGTTTTGACTGTGTATGCTTGCTTTAAAGCTCCTTATTTATTTAAAACCCATTGTGAGAGTGTCATGAGATAATTTTAATTAACAATTATGTTTATTTATATTTAAAATCTCTTCAACTTCTTTTGGGTTTACAAAACCTTGATTTCACAAACTAAGCCTGCTCTTGTCATGACTATGAACTCTGCCTTCTTGGATTCTTGTAGATATGCATGTAGTTGGAGTTTGAAAATAAATCATAAAGTAAATTTAGAATATAAAAATATAATTTTAAATTTTTTTTAACCTCTTTCCTTTTCCCTATCACTCTTCACACCTTCTCCACCTTGATCGGTATAGACTTAACATAATCTCTGCTTGATTGTATTTCATGTTTCCTTGGTCTAAATTTGAAACTTGTAGGTGGATTGAAAGGTTTAAACATAGATAAAGTGATGAAAAACCATATTTGAGTCATAAAATTTAATTTTAAACTTTTTTTAACCCATTATATCACATTTTATTGGCTAATCTTCATGAAACATACTCTCTTTGATCTCTACCTGCTCAGTCATAGTTGACAGTATTTCTTATTGTAGAAGGAGACCTATAGGTGTTGTATGTGATATAATATTTGAATTAAAATTTAAAATACCATTATTTAGTTCCCCTAGATCAATTTTTAATTATTTTTCACATATATGTTTCACCTTCATGCTTTCAAACATTTATACACAATCCTTTCCACTCATTGCTTGTTCACTGAGACACTTTGTAATTTAACCCTGTTGTAGGTTTCCTTGCTTCAATTAAATTTGTTAATTATGATTATAAGTATTTAATTTAATCCATTTAGGTTATAAAATTTATTACTTAATTATTATCTCTCTTTGTAAGCCTTAAAACATCACCTTGGTATCAAATTTGAGGTCACTGATTAGACTGAGACCATTCTGCCTATAGAACCTACTGTAGGTGCATTTATCTCATTTGGACCTTGGATATAGTGTCTTAAGATCTTAATTTAATATTATCCCTTACCTATGCCTTTATTATACTTTAATTCATCATTAATAGGCTTAATAAATCACATAATTTCCATGTTAAGCCACTATTTGAATACCTTATAGCCTAACCCCTGTAGGTAGATGTGTAGGAGCTTGTGTATGGATTGAGGATAGTGTAGGGATAAAAACATGATGAATATCCTCATTTATATTGTTTATTAGATCATTATTTATTAATTAAACCATTTTAAACCTTAAAAACATGGTGCATAAGCCAATCTACAGCTTTTGAATGAAAAAATTCCTCTTTGAGGTCACAATCCTGTAGACATCACTGAAGGAATTTAGTCTTAGTTTGGCAACTTTGGGTCTATAAGTGACCAATATAAATTTTATTTTTTCCCTTAAAACTTGTAATGGATCCTTTATATGATAAATTCTATAATTTTTACCAATTTAGGTGTTTCAAGTGTCATTTCAACCATGCTAAAATATATACACAAAACACCGAGGATCTCTATTTTCTCATTTTAGGGAACATAATCCCAAACTTAGTCAACCTCATTTAAAGGTGATTCCCATATAAATATATCAATAAATCATTATTAACATTTATATCATGCTCTTATAAACATTTTGGGGCTTTAAATAAGGTTCCACTATGTGCCTTAACATTCTATTGAGCATCTCAGTCCCGTATTTAGGCCACTTGTAGGTAGCCTTTGCTCATACAAGCAGTAAAGGTGAGTATAAGTAGGTAATGAGTAGGATATACATGTTTATGACAAAATCTATACTTTATAAATGTTTTAAATTTTACTATTTTCACTCTAAAGACTGATATACATTCAAATCTTCCATTTGATTCTGACATCATCTTAAGAGGCTCTTGAAGATGTACTTTGGGTTGCATATAGGTAGCAAGTATGAAATGTTCCATATACTTAATAAAAATTCCTTTATATTCCATTAATATCCTTTCACATTTCAACATGTATCTTACCCAACTTTTTAATACTTGGATCAATTCAAGATAGCCTAGTTTATATGTGGTTTTCCTCCTCCATGACAATTGTAGACATTCATTTTCATGGCAGATTGACTGACTAGTAGCATATGATTGTAATTACATGGAAATTATTTGAATACTGAAATTTATAAGTCATTATATAATATTAACACATTATAAAAATGATAAATAACCTATCACAACTCTTGGATCCATTGTCAGAGCATGAAATCTTGAACATGGTGAAAAAACTATATGTAACCAACATAGTGCATTCTCCTACAAATTAAGGTGATTTTCATATCAAAATTATCATGAAAAGTGTAAAAAATCATGGAGAGAATCTGAGGGTGAATTAAAAATCATATAGAATCAAAATAACCAATTAGATTGTATGGAAGTCACCAAAACAAGGCAAAAACTATACGGTGTTTGGATTAGTAGGTATATTTATATAGTAAAATTCATGAGGATGGTTAATGAATAAAAATACACCATTATTAAAAATAATTATATTAAAATTAATTTATATAATTTTAATTTAACCTCAAATTTTTTTTTGAGTTGAAACCTCCTGAGCTATTCATACCAAGTACAAACTTCTAAGTCACTTTTGCTTGCCAAAAAGGGTTGAAAAGGAGTAGGATGGTTTTGACTAATAAATGACACTTAAAAATCAAAAAAATAATGTAATTTAGAATTGGGAATCTTAATAATAACTCCTTGACCATCTCCCATGTGGCACACTTCCCAAAGAGGCCATACAAGTGCCAAACTCTTCTTTTCCTTCAAGAAAACTACCTTTTCTTCATCATAACCTACTATATGTCAATTATATCAGTTACTTAAGACCTATAAGGACACATGGGTCATTAAATAATCCTTTTTAACCTTCAAATTTCCCAAAAAACTTCTACAAACTATTAAATACACATTTTGACCCCTAAAATGACTCAAAATGACCAAGGCTAGTATAATATCAATTGAAATTAATTAACATATAATACACCTAATGAAACTAATATTACACCCCATATAAACCTATAAAGTCAAGTATTTACCTATAGGTGCCCTAGTTTGATTGAAAAGTTAAATTTGGTCAACAAATTGGTTTCTCATAGGGGTATTATGCTTGCTACACTAACTAATCTAGTAGCCTTATTAGACTATTAGTCTTAGGAGTCATCTAAAGTCTGAGACAAAAAAGGATAAACTTTTACCATTTACTTTGATCAAGACAAGACCACTTGACTACCTCAACCAAATAAAACAAAAGACACACACCAACAAAGCAAACACACATGTGCTCAAAGCACTTAGGGGAATTAAAAAACTATTATGTACAACTAGAAAATAAGCATACCTCCCTCTTGGATCAAAGGGAAATATTTAGGCTCTTATTACTTCATAACATGAAGGATTGAATGAGACATATAGCCTTTTATCCTTTAGCATTAATGCCTCTAACTTTTTCATAATGTTTGCAAACTTCATTGGCATGATGTTCAATGAGAACCAAGCAGCTTCAAACAATTTGACTAAGGAAATGAACTCCTCTTGCATTCAAAAACCCTCAAATTTTCCATGTGGATCCTTCATTATATCTTTAAATGGTGATTCAAGGCATACTTTCTTGACTTTCATAGTGTTCTCAACAAGATTGGGCTTCCTCTCAGCTGCAAGTTCTTCTAGCTCATCAAGGTGTAGACACCAACATTGTGTCAACCCCTCCTTGGTCCCCTTCTAAACACTTACACACCTTATTAATTTAAAATAAACTACTTATTTTAAATTAATGAAACCTCACCACAACACCTCACCTAGACATCTCGCCTAGACACCTCACCCTAAGACCATTTCTTACCCTATGAGTCACCCTGAGACTAGGTCATCTAAATCCTAACTACCCATGACCTATTCTCACTCCATCCTAACCTCATAACTAACTCTTGTGCCTAATAAACCTATCTTTTAACCATTCTCCAATGGCAAATGCACTTGGTGGATGGATAAATGGGCAAAGAGCTAAAAATAGCCCTTTTACCCATTCTCTATCTGCCAACATTGGTCAACTGTCAGCCGACATCAGTGGGATTGCCGATGTCAGTTACATAAATCAAGCTCTAACCTTGAGCTGCCTCCCCCCCCACCTCTTCACATATCGACATGCACACTCTGAGACCAATCATCAAAATTTGACCATCACTTTCTTGGCTATAGATACTCTGCACAAGTCACTCCAGATTGGATTGAAACATTATATGAGGACCTTGACATTAGCCACAATAGGAATAAGCACTCTGACACCCTTGGGTCTTCACCATAAAGCTAAGTACTCTGGTCTCCACTTCAAAGTTTTAGAATACATTGGTAATTAGTTTTCATTTACTATTTCTAAATACTGTCAAAGAGACCCGACTTCCTCTATGGAAGGGATGAAAATCCTTCCTCTTATTCCCACCTCTTTTTACACACCAACCCCTTACCTTTACCCTTCTTCAGACCCTATTCACCTTCCCGCAACCCTGCACAAACCACCTAATTCCCAGACTCTTTTGTCCATCACAGAAATACCCTAAAACCCATCCAAATCCCATTGCCCCTACTAACATTGGTAATATAACTGACATTAGCACCATTTACTTATCGACATCGGTAGCCTAACCGATGTTAGTGACTGTGCAAAACAAAAAACTTATCCAAAAAGCCCAAAGACCATCCTTCTACCTTTGACCAGCCTACTGAGACACATGGACTACATGGAACAGGTACACAATATTTTACCTTTCCATTCCTCTAAGTTTTTTATCATTTCATTTTATACAAATCTCTTCTTATTCTAACATTTTCTTTGTTTGAGTTTCTTTCTTTCTACAGGTGTTTCCTCCATAGCCAAAGAGGATCTCCCACAAAGCTTGGATATGGTGCGCAACTTAATCCGGGTAACGTCAAACCCCAAACCTTTAACTTTAGTACTTCTTGCTTGCATCTTAGAGTAGTGAAAAATTCATACTCTTAACCTCTTCTCCAATTGTTTGCATTTGAACAAAATATTTCGATTTGGGTTAAAAATTACTGCATTTCATTCTTGCTTGAATGCATACCTAGCCCACTTAATAATTAAAATAATTATGAATAAATCATAGTGCACAAATGTTACACAACCAAACCACAATCACATCAAATCAAACACTTAAACTTACTTGAGACAAGGCCCATCTAGGATTTCATCACCTAGCAGATACCTTACCCCACCTGGTGATCCTACTTGGATTAAACCACCAAGAGGAGGACCCACTCTGTTCTCTGATAGAGTATAAACTATAGGCAAAGTATATATTGGCTAAGCAGCCCAACTCAGCTCTAGGTTCATGAAGTGAAGGGAGCAAACCCCAGCACCAGGCCATGTACTAAACCTAACATAGATCTTTGAGCACCAAAACATGACCTAAAACTAACCATAGACTTCTTCTCTAGGACCTGTTCTAAAAGCCCAACTTCCAACATATTTTTTCTAAGGCATAAGCCACCACGACTCTAAAATTTATTCCTAGGAATTTAACATTTTAGAGGTTGCTTGCCAAATCACTTTTTTTTTGCTATTTTTATCTAATTATTTGTGCTGATAAGGTCACATTATTCTGAGGTCTAAAACAACTCAAAATTTCTTCTTCCTTCAAAAATTATCAATTTTCTATGTTTCTAGAATTACACAAAAATTGACATCAGCTTTTCCACCGACGTCAGCAACAACTTTTCATCGACATCAGTTATCTGACTAACATCGGCAACATATCTTCACTGACATCAATTTTTCCATTGACGTCGGTCACTGTCAACAAATTTTTTTTCCAAATAGCAAGCTTAAAACCCAACTTTCTTGCTATTAAACACAAATTTTGGTTTTCTAAAACTAAAACAAATAGTTTTTGGAACCTGAATCCATTTCACCTTGAATGGTTCTAACACACAGTCAAGCCAAATCTCTTGTTGACCACGTGAGTCAATAGCCACTCCCACCTTCGCCTTTCATACCAAATCACCTAATGGAGTATACTTTAGACACTAAGCATACTCCTATCCAACCAACCCCTGATCAACCTCCTATTGTTTCTGAAAGGGATCAAGAATTTGAGAGATTCCTTGACTTCAATGTCAAGGCTCTCCAACATTATCTCGCTAGAAGTGAAATGTGAGATCCTTCAGGTAACCCTGTTTATGGGATGCCAACTTCCTTGGTTGAAGCGGCAACGATATCCATAACATCCACTACCCAACTTATGGTCACTCAAGCCATGGCCTCAATCAGTAACCCAACCATGGCCAATGTTCAAGATTTGGTCTCCCCTTCTATTTCTAGACCTACCTCCATCGGGGTTTCCATACCTCCTCAACCATAAACAATTCAACCAAGTTTGACACCTTTCTAGAACTTGATTGTCTCCATCCCATCCACTCTTGCACCTATAAACATGAGAGTGACCACTAATCCTTTAACTAGTCTCACCGCCATTCAACCACCCTTGGCAGCATCTAGTTAATTTGTGCCCTCCAACTTCATGGCACAAGCCCCCTTGGCCTCAACATCAGTACCTATGATGAACTACCAATATGTTGTGCCTACTCAAATGCAACCAAGTACGTCATATGCCCCTCTCAACACCTTCTAAGTACCCTATAACTTAAGGGGTGCTCCTCCTGCCAATCCATCTACTGATCTAATTAAGATGTTAATGGATAAGATGTCCAACCTTGAGACATCTATTTTAGGTTCAAGGAGTGTTCTTTCATATGAACAAATCTATAACAAACCTATCCACCCTTCAGTTCCTATTTGACCATACCCTAGCTAGTGGGAACTCCCAAAATTTACTCACTTTCAGAGTAAAGAGGACCCATAACAACATTTGAGAGCATTTATACATGCTTGCTACCTTATAGCACATGATGATGCATTATTACTTCGCACATTCCCCATGTCACTTTCTAGCACCACCATTGATTGGTATAGCTCCATTACTAGTCATTCTCTCTTTACCTTCACTCAACTAGCTTAGCTATTCCTTAACCACTTCTCAATCAACATCACTAAGAAGGTCTCCATCACAGACCTTTATTCTATTAGACAATTCGACGATGAGTCAATCACTGACTTTGTCACCTGTTGGAGAGGTTTGATCAACCAACTCTCCTTTTCACTACCTCAACCTGAGCTCATTGATCTCTTTTCAAGAGCATGTGTCAAGCACATCTCATCCACTCTACGGGTTCAAACTTTCTACACATTTGATGAAGCTTTCACCATGGCCCAAAAGCTTGAACTTTGTGCGGTTGAAGAGGATAGAGTTAAATTGCATAGTAAAAATACCAATGCAAAATCCAATGACCCTTCATCTTCCAAATCTTATTCTTCCCACTCCAAGTCCAAGGGATTGACAAATGTTGTGGTACTTAGATCATCATCCTCTACCACAACCAACCAATTTGAGCCCTCCACATCACAAAATATTACAAGACAATTCCAACAACGGTATGTATAACATCAATACACTCTAATAGGAGAATCATAAGCTTCCATATTGGATAAACTAGTAAAGTAAGGAGTCCTTAACCTCCCTCAAATTTGACCTATCCAATTTGATCCCTCATGAGCCATCCCTGCATGGTATAGGGAAAATGACTTTTATAACTATCACCGTGTCAAAGGTCATGACGCAAACAAGTGTAAAACCTTTAAAAATGTTATTCAAGACATGTTAGACAAAGGGGACCTTGTTTTGGATAACCCTAATGTGCCAGCTAACCAAAACATGGATGTCTTTAGGCAACCATTTCGTAACCATCCCCCAAGCCAAAATAATGTTCAGACCATGGCTGATGACCTTCAAGAATGTAATATACACATGGTCGACATGGTCTCTCCTTTCATTCCTAACCAACCTCTCCCACAATCTGAAGAGGTTAATCAACAGATTTCTCTACCATAGGTAGAAGAGCCTATTCTACCCATTCTTTTACCACGTGAGGATCATGTATTACCTATTCCTCTTGCTCCCACCTTCCCTCTTCTTCTACAATCAGAAGAAGTTACCATTCATACCTCATGCCCTCATGTAGAAGGGGCCATCATCCCTCTACTTCACCATTTAGAGGAGCCTTCCTCTCATATTTTTCCTCCACCGATGGAGGATAGTCCTCCATCCACCCCCCCTTTCACACATAAGAGAGTCTACTTTGACCTCTCCCATATTGGAGGATGCTTTGATGGAACCAACACCAGTGTCCCCACCCTCATCCTTCTTATTACCAATGGGGGATCATACTTTCCATTCTACTAAACCACACGTGGAAGGCATGATCAACCCTGCACTCTATCCTCTCGAAGAGCCAAATTCTCCAATCCCTTCTCCATCGAGAGAAGAACTCACCGCCCCACCCACCTCAGCTGAGGAAGATCCAGTGATGGTTCTCTCTTGCCTTTGGCCCAAGATCATTGTGTCTAACACATTTCTACTCTTACAACTACGCAAATCCTCCAAAAGACTGACTGTAAGACCTCGCGTGACGTCATCTAAACCCTTCTCTCATTTGGCAAAAAATTTAGGATTTCTCCATTCTAGGAACCTAGAACATGAGGCACTATGGGAGTGACTTAAGGATCCTTATCTTACACATCCCGCTTTGCCTTATACTACCAACCCTTCCATGACAAATTATCCCAAAGTCTCTAACAAGGATCAAGCTTCCACTTCTAAATCATTAAAAGCTCAGCCATCCATGTCTGAACTCAAACCCTCACAGGTGTCCACCATGCCGAAATAGATTAAATCTCTTAGTGTTCAACCTATATCAAACCTCACTCACCCACAAGTGAAGGTAGATTTGAACCTTGCCCCACACAGTAATGGTCCTCGCACCAAACTAAAGGGGAATACTAAACCACGTCAGTCTACTCCTCCCCCACCTTCACCATTGTCCTCTATCTTGGGTCCACATCCTTCCACTTTAACAAGAGCACTCCCTATTCCAATACCTCACAAAAACAAAATGCCTCCATTACTCCCTCTACCTATCAAAAACATATTTCCACCAAGAAATTTGACACCTCTCATCAAGAAAGTGCCATCTATGCATGTGACCACACCACCAAATAAAAAGGTGGTATGAACAACTCTTACAACTCCTAAATAGAAGTTGTCAACCCCTACTACAACAAAGAGTGTAGACCCATTAGTGGGTTCTTATGCTTCACTGTTATGTCAATTGTTGCAGTCTTCTAGCATCATTTTCCCACCCATTAAGCCATACCAACCTCTCAGATCAAAACCATCTTGGTTCGACGACACTCAAATCTGCTGGTATCATCACACACCTAGACATGATACTGAGCATTGCTGCACACTTAAGGTTGTCATTTGACAACACCTAGAAAAGGGCACCCTTCTCATTGAGGATTCTCCTGACCACCTTTTTGACAAACTACCGACACCATCCCATGCCTCCCAAACCTCCTCACTTGAATCAGGATCCCAACATGAGATTATGGTTCCTCTACCACCTTCTCCCTCTTTATTCAAAGTCAACACTGTTAATGTGGCCACTAGGTCACAAAATCTAAAGGATAAAGGAAAAGAGAAGGTTTCTATCCCTTGGACATATCCATTCATCAAGCCTTCTCAGCCACCAAAACCCAAGATTTCTATCTTGGGCACATCTCAACCAACATCTCCAGGGGCAATTCCTCCTAACCTCTCTAGTCCACATGAGGTTTGGTATAAATGACTTGTTGACTACTTAACATATTCTATCATGCCTCCTGACCTCTCTAAAAATGGATGATGGGATTTTATCAAGAGAACTGCTCGATACACCATGCTAGGGGGTGTTCTCTACAAATGAGGTCTTGACGGCCTCCTTCTCTGATGCCTAACCACCATTGAGACATATCATGCCATCAAACAATTCCATGATGGGATTTGTGGGGGACATTTCAGTGGTAACGCGGTTGCCAAGCGCATCCTCTACCTAGGCTATTATTGGCCCACTCTTAACCAAGACTACAATGACTATGTTCGGTGTTGTAGCAAATGCCAATAACATTCTAACCTACTTTACATCCAACATCGACCAAAACATGCCTACAACAAAAATTTGAAAGAGTGATATTTCAAATTTGAAGATCTTTTCCTTAAAGAAAACCAACACGTGACCAATATGCAAAGAAGCAAATGAGGCAAGTTTGCTCCTAATTGGCTCGAAGCTTACACAATAACACACAAGTATGGATTAGGCACTTATCATCTATCTTCTCTCGAAGGCCAGCTAGAACCTGAGCCCCTTAATGCCTTACATCTATAACCATTCTACTGTTAATCAAGTAATCATTCACTTGATGTTTAACTTGAGTTCGTCCCTTGAGCAACCCCCGCCATCCTCATTCCTATTCCTTTCAACCCTTTTTCCCTATAAACATTAGTTAACCCTTTTTTAAGCATTAATACTTTGTCCTAATAAAAGGGAAACCCCTAAACCTCTATAGTCTAGTCCATGACTATAACTTCAGTCAACAAACAAAAAAAAAAACATAAAAATTGGGATGCCTAACCAAAGGCCATTAACTATAAATGTAGACTACTCCCTTGAAGGACAGCTACATTATTGCTGTAACTAATAGACTGCTCCCTTGAAGGATAGCTATTCAAAGCTATCAAAACATACCAAGAAAAATATAGACCACTCCTTCGAAGGATGGCTATGCCCAAATTTTGCTACAAATAACACCCTCTCAGAAGCTTCCCACATTAATCAGCTTCACATGACCACAAAACAAAACAACATCCCCAAGTAGACTTCCTGCATTGATCAGTCTACCAAAAAAAATGACTGACAAAATATTAAGTCATGGACTTGCCTATAGTCATTTTCAAGGTCACCTATAAAAGGGGCAAAGTTATCCCTGCTAAAAAGGGGTTACGTTATCCTGACATATCACATAATCACACCTATTACCCCAACATACTCAAGGGATTTTGAGCTCACTTAATGAAAAGTGATTAGAATACTTCTCTAACAAAAACCAATGATCAATGACATAATGCATGAACAGGGCTTTTGTTTGCACAAACCCTATTTATGCCATCATTATGGTCCTTGTCAATGAAAGAGCAATGCGCCTTTCACTTCTTACACACCTTCGTCACATACAACCAAACCGAACCAAAACATTTTCTAACCAAACCCAAACCCAACCAAACCAAACCAAACCAAACCAAGCCAAAACATTTTCCAACCACTAACATAACCTCATGATTTATTTAATACAAATACCAATTTGTGTTATATAAATTATTATAGCCCATTCACACTAGTTTCTATGGAAATAATACACATGGAAACTATCAACCAAACACAATTTATGTCAAGCATATACCATCACCAATATGGAAACTTGTTGAAGCATAAATAAACTCATTTCATTTTTAGCATACACCATCATGAATATAGAAAATTGCTAAGGATGAAAAACCACATAACCTATTTTACATCATACACCATCACACAATATGGAAAAGGCTATAACATCATCATACACTCATCATTTCTAACATAACCAAACCAACCAACAACCTCTTTGACTCTTCTTCCCTTTTGGGAGAACTACATTGGCCTGAGGCCTTTGCATGGGCTATGTAGGTAGCACTCAGTTGACATGGGGTCTTCTGAGGTTAGCTCGACCACTCATTCATTCATCTACCTAATGGACCAACCATATAACCTTTAACCACAACCTAACCTAGTCAAAACCAATCCATAACCTACCCTCTTCTTCCCTTTTGGGAGAACTACATTGGCCTAAGGCCCTTGCATGGGCTATGTAGGCAGCACTCAATTGACATGGGGTCTTCTGAGGTTAGCTCGACCATTCATTTGCCTATCTACCTAATGGACCAACTATTTAAACCAACCCAAAATCATGACCAAACAACCAGCCCTGAAATTGTAAAATGACCTAGACTTCTCATGAGGCACATCAAAGACCATATACATCTCTCAAACCACAACAAATAAAACTTGAGATCATTTATATCTTAGCCTGACTCAACCAAGGACCTTGGAGATCATGACTATCTCCTCATATCATGACCACTTTTGAGACAACTTTGCCTTGGTTGTTTTGATTGCATATATACTACCTCATGAATAGTTAGCAAATTGTATGCACCCCACATCATGACCTTCACACCTATTGTTGGATTGTGACCAAGTTGATCCCCAATATTTGTAAGATTTTTTTGTTTTCCAGGAGCACTTCCTAGCTTGGATACTTGGAACTCGATGACTGTTGGAGCTATAGCTTTGATCAATTAACCCAGTCCACTACCACTAATAAGTTGGGGACCAGTTACTTCAATTTTAGTCCTCCTTGACCATTAGAGCTATAGCTTTGATCGTTTAACCCAATCAACTATGACTAAAAATCTAGGGACTAGTTACTTTGATTTTAGTGCTCCTTGACCTTGCCTATGACAATTTGACCTACCTATCAAGTGAAGTAGTATATGTGCAATCTCAACTATTGTAGTGTTCACACTCTAAACTCACCTTTCCCATCCACTGCCTATCAAATTGGCTCCTGATTTTAGGTTCCCTTCTCTTGATTACCACTTTGAGGGGGAATACCTCATTGTATACTTGGGGCAACCTACACCTATTTTTGTCTTGTATTTCATCAGGACAAACCACAAGACAAAAAGGGGCAAATGTAGACACCAACATTGTGTCAACCCCACCTTGGTCCCCTTATAAACACTTAAACACCTTATTAATTTAAAATAAACTACTTATTTTAAATTAATGACACCTCACCTAGACACCTCGCCTAGACACCTCACCCTAAGACCATTTTTTACCCTATGAGTCACCCTGAGACTGGGTCATCTAAATCCTAACTACCCATGACCTATTCTCACTCCATTTTAACCTCTTAACTAACTCTCATGCCTAATAAACCCATATTTTGACCATTATCTAATGGTAAATGCACTTGGTAGATGGAGAAATAGGCAAAGAGCTAAAAGTATCCCTTTTACCCATTCTCTATCCACTAACATCGATCAACTGTCAGTCGACATTGATGGGATCACCGACATCAGCTACATAACTCAAGCTCTAACCTTGAGCTACCCCCCCACCTCTTTGCATATCGATGCACACACTCTGAGACCAATCATCAAAATTTAACCATCGCTCTCTTGGCTATAGATACTCTGCACAAGTCACTCTAGATTGGATTGAAACATTATACAAGGACCTTGACATCAGCCACAATAGGAATAAGCACTCTGACACCCTTAGGTCTTCACCATAAAGCTAAGTACTCTGGTCTCCACTTCAAATTTTTAGAATACATTGGTAATTAGTTTTCATTTACTATTTCTAAATATTGTCAAAGAGACCTGACTTCCTCTGTGGAAGGGCTGAAAATCCTTCCTCTTATTCCCACCTCCTTTTACACACCAACCCCTTACCTTTACCCTTCTTCAGACCCTATTCACCTTCCCACAACCCTGCATAAACCACCTAATTCCTAGACTCTTATGTCCATCACAGAAATACCCTAAAACTCATCCAAAGTCCATTATCCCTACCAACATCAGCAATATAACCGATGCTGACACCATTTACCTACTGACATTGGTAGCCTAACCGATGTCTGTGACTATGCAAACTAGAAAACTTATCTAAAAATCCTAAAGACCATCCTTCTACCTTTGACCAGCCTGTTGAGACACACAGACTATAGGGAATAGGTACACAATATTTTACCTTTCCATTCCTTTAAGCCTTTTATCATTTCATTTTATACAAATCTCTTCTTTAAATAGTGGACTATCATCCCTTATGGAGCTTTACACTTCTGGGACTGAGTGCATAGCTTGGCAGTCCACCATATCTTATTCTAACATTTTCTTTGTTCAAGTTTCTTTCTTTTTACAAGTGTTTCCTCCACAGCCAAAGAGGAGCTCTCACAACACTTGGATACAGTGTGCAACTTAATCCCAGTAACGTCAAACCCCAAACCTTTAACTTTAGTTTCTTCTTCTTCTTAATATAATTAGCAAAAACTTAGGGAAACACAAGGAGATTTGAAAATTCTTCCCAATCTTGGTCATTTTCTTGTATGGAAGACTCTTCCTTCACCTTATCATACACTTGGCCCTAAACTTGGTAAAGCTCTTCAAGTTCTTGAAATAACTCTATTTTTAGCTACCAATCATCTTTGTCCTCTTTGATATCTAGTACCACTACTTCTTCAATCTTGAAATGTTCATTCACAACCTCATGATAAGACATGGAGTCTTATTCATGTACCTCTTTCTTCATATCTTGGCCACATTCCTCATGGATACACATCTCCTCAAATATGGAGCCAAAATATTGAGAATTGTCCTTTTGTTCACTAAGGGGATTTTTTATGGTAATTTCTTCCTCATAATCACTCATGAGGTCTTCTTGATCAGCCACAAATTGGTATTATTCTTCTTCACTTTCTTCTATCAAGAAAGGCTCTTCTTCCAAGATTTCTTCTTTGATGTAAGGAAAGCATTCTTTATTATCAACCAAATAAGGAGATTCAACACAAGAACTCAACTCTTCTTCAGCACATATGACCTCTTGAGGGCTTTCAAATTATACCTCAACTATAATAATCTGATCTTCCATCTCCTCTTTAGTGATTCCAAGACTAGGCATCTTGAAATCTGGTGATTTAACCCAATAAGGCTGCCAAAGAGTTACATTTTCTTTAAGCAATAGTTATGAATTTTCCTCAAGTAGCTGCTCTTCTTTTGGTTCACACACCACATGTCCATCAAGGGAAAGGGTGATGGGATGAGGATAAGAGGAATTAGTTGGTGGAGGTGGAACATAGGTCTCAAAATAAGATTGGTAACTCTCTTGAAGGAGGTTAGATGGGGTGTGTTTAAGCATAAGATCTTCTTTTGGGTTTAAACCTTCCATCATACCTTGATTTAACAACCTCATATTTTACTCTAACTCCTTAATTTTCTTGGCTAGGTTTTCTTCGAAATTTTTCTCTTGAAGTTTATAGGAAACATCATGAGCATAAGGAATACATGAGGGATGACATGGGACATAAGAAATTTCTTGAGGAAAGGTAGGAGAAACTTGCAAAGTCTCAAATTCATTTGCTACTTCACACTCCTTATCAACCAAGCTTCTATCCTATTTCTTTCCCCATGATTCTACTATCTTAATCCATCTTAGGATGTTAATATTAGAATTTTTTACCTGAGGAAGGGAAGGAGGGGTTTGTGTAGGATAAAGAGTCTTCTCAACTTCACACTCTTTGTCAAGAATTTTATCCTCTTTCTTTCCCTAAGACTCTAATATCTTATTCCATATTAGGATGCTAGAATTAGAGGTTTCTTTCTGAGGTGGTGGGGATTCAATATAAGAGGGAAATGAGGGATTGGACTCCACTTATTTTACCACTAGCATGGACTGATACAAATGCATATTATCCAACTCAATTTGCCTATCAATATTAGGTTCAAACATAAGATTTTTCCTCTCAATTCTCTCCTCCAATTGATGAGGAAGAGGATGAATTTGATATATTTGATTTGCTTCATGAGTATGGGTCATTTATGACTGATAGGAAAATTAGAGAAGTGAGTCTAAAGTCTGATAGGTATGGTGAGGTTTCCTTTCATGAACTCCTAGCCTATCCTCTAAGGAAGAAACTAGACCAATCATATCAAGCATCTCACTTATGAGCCTTTGCCAATTGGCTCTCTCAGCATGTACCCACTCTCTTTTCATCAACTCTAATTATTCTCTCACTATATGAATAATATGACTAGGAATCTCTAGACCACATCCTATTTGAGTATCAAGATCCAACATATACCTTTTATAGCCCAAGAGTGTCTTATTTAAGGTGGAAATGGGTTGGCTTGAGGAATGGCTAGGTTGACTAGGAACAAGATGTGGATAAGGCTGATTGTACGACTGATATACTTCATGCATGGACTAAAAAGGATCATATTAGAGATTATGAAATTCATATTGAGGCTAGTAAGGATCATGAAAATATTGACCAAGGACTTTTTCATATTGATAGGGGATGGCACAAGCTTGTAATGTCTCACCAACTTGTAGAGAACAAAACTCAACACTAAAGTCAGCCGTGAAACTTCATTGAAAGCAAGAAAATAAAGAAAAACATTGATAAAAATATTCAAAGGATAACCTAGGATACTTGACCAGATGATGTATCTTCAGAGTCACCATTGATGCTTTGATAGATGCCTCTAAAGGTTGATTATTGAGAGACAACACCAGAAATATCTACACTTCTTGGACCAAGGGTCCCACCAAGAATGCTAAAATATATTTTCACTTGGATTTGAATCCTTTGAGGAGATATAAAATCTCTCCTCATCCAAGTGGCATGAAGGAAACACCCCCAGGCTTGTGGGTAGCCTAAAGATGAGGTGAATCTCTAGATAGGGCTAGCTCCCTTGATGTACCACTTTGGATTTCAACTACACTTAACTTGGGGGGTGAAAAGGGAGAGAGATAAATGAAATACAACTAATCTAAGGGAGGTGATACACCAAATAACATGATGACATCAAACCATATGCATGTTACACTTGAAATCAAAGGACAAACTGAACATACACTTCTCCAATCTTCATCTTCTCACATCAATGTTACATTGTGAGGTTATGTATGAATGTGCAAAGTTAGGAGGAATATAAAAAATGCCTATGAGAGCACTAATGAATAGGATAAATCACTAAATCTTATACATTTCCTAGAACACTTCACATGCCCTATAAGAAGAATCTTTTGAACTACAAATAGATGATAGAATGAAATAACATCTAAGGAATCCATAGTCTTCACTTATCCAAAATAAAACATTCCAAATCAAAACAAAAAGAAAATTAATATATGAGGTAAACATCAATAGTTTTATTGATTAAAAGGTATACATCTGAGTAGGGCTTTGACATATTCAGGTGTAGCATCCCTATAATGGCCAAAATGGCTAGTTCTTATAAAACTTGAGAGAGAAAGGAGAAGAGAGAATTAAAAGGGTCACAAGGAAACTTTTAAAGCTGATAAAAGTATTTAATTTTACATGATGAAAGGATGTGGGATGAACCATGCAAGTAAAATAAGTACAAATGTCAATTCAAGGCATAAACTTTGTGAAAAGTGGCATAAAACTCCTTATTCTAGCTCAAAAAAATACCTCCATGATTGGCCTTGTTTGAATGACTAATAAATAATTAGTACCAATTATTATGTTTAGAATTAAGTTTAAGTACATCCATGCCTCTCCATGAATTGGTTTCAAGTTTGGTCATCTAGAATCACTTGAAGAGGAGCAATCATCATTTGTTGTCAAAAAAATTGCTCTTCCATGCACCCTACACACTTGGCCTCAAAATTGGAATCATTTGATCATGAAAATACATGGGATGGTGTGTATTAAAAGTTTAAATATCCTCCATGAAAATAAAGACATTAGACATGTTTTAAAATTAGCTCACATGATGCTTTCCACCCTTCTCACTTGCTTGTCCATTAGGCCAGTTTTACTTGACTAAGTTGAAGCACCTAGTTTGGAAACCTATAAGTTTTTTAAAGGAATAGAATTAACATATAAAGTTATAAAAAGTATAAATATTCCTCCCAAACTTTATTTCACCTTCAAACTTATCCTATAGCCTACACAACAAAAAAAATGGTCAAAAATACCCTATTTCTTCCATGTCCACACAAGTCCGTACAACTCATCTTGGTGGGAAGTATCTTGATGGAGTCATATTAAATTTAAAGTAATTTTCATGATCAAACTATTCCATTTTATCAGTTATCCAACTCTATTTTCACAAACATGTCACTTACAAGAATTTTCAAGGGTTTTAGGCTTGTTTCCACTCTCTTGAGGTTTGTTCATAAAATTCAGACATTAAACTTGTATAAAAATTACAAAAAACATGGATTTAAATACCCCTTATAACATAATTTAACTCCATTGGCACCCATCCAAGGCCTTTGAGAATATATGAGCATTTGAAGTTGCCTACTCAAGTTTGTTTTCCTCCATGTAAGTTTGAGTGAGTTTTCTAGTCAAAAGTGGCCCTTTTATGGTTTCCCCTCCAATTTAAAGGCTTGAAAAATTATATTTAGACCAAATTATCATTTTAAAATGTGTGTGAATTATCACCTCATTTGGAAAGTGGAGTTGACCATCCATTTGGGGTCTATGCCAAAACCTTGCCTTTAAGTCTGACTACAAGATAGAACTCAAAATGACCTTTGATGGTTTTATTTTCCTCCTTATATCTAAAAAAAAACTATATTAATCCCATACACATGTTATAATATTATACAAATCCAAATTAAGTGTGAAATGATAATGCCTTCTCATTTGGACTTTTAGGCCTGCTCATGCCTAGTAGGTCTTCTTATAATCTTAAGAGGTTTAGACCTATCTATTTAGTTTCATCTCTCTATGAGGTGTTTTATATTTTTATAAATTTGTAAATAAACTTTTCATAAAAGTTTTAAATGGTTTCATGGCTCTTGGCTTGATCCTTTTCCTTACTAAAATTTGCTAGTCTTGGTATAAGGGGAAGTGCCCCCTATCTGAGATAAAATAGGAGTAAATTAGCCTATCTATCTATTAAAATTTTATATTTTAGATGATTAATAAATTATAAATTATTTCATCCATAAAATTTTATCCTTTAAATCTAATCATAGATCCTTAAAAAGTTTCAAAACCTAAAACTAGACTCCTCACATAACAGACTATGCAGGGTTTTGACTATGTATGCTTATTTTTGAGATCCTTATTTGTTCAAAACCCACTATGAGAGTGTCATGAGATCATGTTATTCATGGTGAATGTGCATGGATATTAAAAATATATTCAAATTCTTTTGGGTTTACAACACCTTGAGTTCACAAACTGAGCATGCTCTTGTCATGACTTTGAACTCTACCTTCTTGGATTCCTATAGGTATGCATGTAGTTAGAGTTAAAAAACAAAGATTAAAGGATATTTATAATCTCCACATATAATTTTTTGATGGTTTTAACTTATTTACTTATCCATATCACTCTTCACACCTTCTCTACCTTGACTAGTATAGACTGAACATAATCTTTGCTTGACTATATTTCTTATTTCCTTGGTCAAAATTTGAACTCTATAGGTGGATTGAAAGGTTTGAACCTAGATGAAGTAATATAAAACCATATTTTAGTGCCAAAATTTAATTTTACACTTTTTTTAACCCATTCTTATCACCTTTTATAGGCTAAGCTTCATCAAACATACTCTCTTTGATCTCTGCCTACTCAATCATAATTGACCGTATTCCTATTCTAAAAAAAGACCTATAGGTGTTGAATGTGATATAGGATTTGAATTAAAAGTGAATATACCATTATTTAGTTACATTATATTAATTTTTCATTATATTTCACATATATTTTTCACCTTCATGCTTTTAAACATTTATACACACTCCTTTCCACTCACTGCGTATTCACTGAGACACTTTGCAATTTGACCCTATTGTAGGTTTCTTTGCTTCAATTAAATTTGTTAATGATGACTAGAATTATTTAATTGAATAATTTTATGCTAAAAAATGTAATATTTAACTATTATATCTCCTTGAAAACCTTAAAACATCACCTTGGCATTAAATTTGAGGTCACTAATTAGACTAAAACCATTCTCCTTGTAAAACCTACTATAGGTGTATTTATCTCATTTGGACCTTGGTCATGGTGTCTTAAGATCTTAATTTAATCTTGAAACTTTCATATCATTTTATTATACATTAATTAATAATGAATAATCTTAATACATCACATAAATTCCATGTTAAGCCACTATTTGAATACCTTGTTACCTGACCCCTGTAGGTGGATGTGCAGGAGCATGTGTATAGACTGAGGATAGTTTAGGGATAAAAGCATAATGGATATACTCCTTTATATGTTTTATTAGATCATTATTTATTAATTAAACCATTTAAAACCTTAAAAACATGGTTCATAGTCCAATCTACAACTTTTGGATGAAAAAAATCCTCTTTGAGGTCATAGTCTTGTAAACATCTCTGAAGGAATTAGGTCATAGTTTGTCAACTTTGGGTCTCTAAGTGACCAATATCCATTTTATTTCTGCCCTTAAAACTTGGAATGGTTTTTTTATATTATAAAGGCTAAAATTTTTACCAATTTAGGTGTTTTAAGGGTCATTTCAACCATGCTAAAATATATACACAAAATACTGAGGACTTTTATTTTCTCAGTTTAGAGAACATGGTCCCAAACTTAGTCAACCTCATTTAAAGGTGATTCCAATATCAATATATCAATAAATAATTATTAACATGTATATCATGTTCTTCTCAACATTTTGGGGTTTCAAGTAAGGTTCCACTATGTTAACATTCTATTGAGCATCTTAGTCCTTTGTTTAGGCCACATGTATGTAGTTTTTGCTCATACAGGTAGTGAAGGTGAGGATAGGTAGGTAGCGAGCAGGATATGCATATTTATGACCAAATTTATGATTTATAAAAGTTTTCAAGTGTAATATTGTGACTATAAATACTAATATACCATTCAAATCTCCCATTTGACCCTGACATCATCTTAAGAGGCTCCTAGAGATGCACTTTGGGTCGCATTTAAGTAACAAGTATGAAATGTTCCATATACTTAAGAAAACTACCTTTATAGTCAATTAATATATTTCAAGTGTCAAAATGGATCTTCTCCAATTTGTTAAGACTTGGATCAAGTCAAGATAGCCTAGTTTTAACATGGTTTTCCTCCTCCATGGCACTTGTAGACATTCATTTTCATGGTAGATTGACTGGCAAGTAGCATATGATTTCAATTCCATAGATATTGCTTAAATAATGAACTTGAGAAGGAATTAGATCATCTAGACACATTATAATAATGATAAATAACCTTTCAAAACTCTTAGAGCAATTGTCAAAGCATGAAATCTTGAACATGGTGAAAAAAATTATCTGTAACTAGCATGGTGCATCTTACTACAACTTAAGGTGATTTGTAAATCAAAATATCATGAAATATCCTCCTTCAAGAAAATTGACTTTTCTCTTGCATAACCTACCATCTTTCATTTATGTCAGTTATTTAATACCTCTAAGGACACATGGGTAATGACATCATATTTTGTAACCTTCACATTTCTCAAAAAACCCATACAAAGAAGTAAATGCACCTTTTTAACCCTTAAAATGACTGAAAATGACCAAAGGGACTAAAAAAATTAATGACCAAGGCCAATATAATATCAATTAACATATAATACACCCCATGACACTCATATTACACCCCCTATACACCTATAAATTCAAGTATTTACCTATAGGTGCCCTAATTTGACTAAAAAGTCAAATTTGGTCAATATTTACCATTCAAGAAATTTTTAAGGGCCATTTACCATCGAAATGTACCCTAAAAAGTAGACCCTTTGGTCCTTTTGAACATTCCCTTTGGGACTTTTGTCTCGAGCATTCTTGCCCTTCAACCAATTCCTTTGGGACTTTTTTTATGGGAATATTTCCCTTTGACCAATTCCTTTAGGAATTTTATTTTAGTCATCTTTACCTTAAGCCAATTCCTTTAGGAAAAAACTCCTAGGCCTTTTATCCTTTAGCCAATTCCTTCAAAAAATTTATTCGAAACAATTCTCCCAGTAGAATTCCTTTATACTTTGTGTCTCAAACATTTTATCTGATAAAAAGAACCCTTAGAGAGAATTGTTATAAAAATTTTATCCAAAAAAATTCCCTTTCATAGAAGTCTTGAAATAAATTCCCTAAAAAAATATTGAAACAATTCTCCCACAATAATTGCCTCAAAATAAATGCAAGACTACCAAGTGGCATCTTTGCTTAGAGAGCCTTTCATTATGTTTTGAGCTTAATTTAAGATTATTTTATTCCAAGTCCAAATCATATTTTATTAATACTAAGACCTTAGGCTAGAACATTCATATAAGGTCCTTTATATATGTTTCCCAAAGTATTATACTAAGTCATTTTGTGCTTATGTTTACAGGGGTAGGGAGTCTTGAGGAAATGACAAATGTCCAATTACCAAGATTAAATTTAATAGTCATGTAGATGTCATTTAAAAGTCATGAGGACATCATTTTATGGTCATGAAAACATCAAATTTAACCTCAATAATGGACTAATTTATGGAATTAAATTTTATAGTTTTGTGGATGTCATTTGGTGGTCATGCAAACATCAAATTTAACCTCATAAACTACCCATTTGTATTCAAATCAATATTATATAATGTGCATCTACTCAAGCCCATTTGATCAAATGATGTGAGAGTGAGTTCAAATGTCAAATATCCATGAGAGTGATAAGTGTCACCATCATGGGAGCCTAGTGCATAGATCTAATGACTTGCAGGAATAAGTAGGGAACCTAGCACATAGATCGAATTAACTATGTTAAATCAATGTAAAAGATCTATGGTGTGAGTACTAGGTGGACTTTTAAAGTATCCTAAACTCAATCAAGTTTTTGTCATGTGTCACATTACAAAAGATAGCATGACATTATGGATAGAATACATAAATCTTTGGAAACTTATGCTATATCTATAAATAGACATTAGGTCTCATAGTTGAGTTAGAATATGAACATGCCCATTTTAATTTGAATGAAAAATAGAAAAGCGAAGATCCAGATTCTATCAAAAATCATGGGCAAGCATGCAATACATGATTCAGATTAATCATGGCTAATAGTAGTGCCAATGGTTTTAAAACATTGGTAAAATGTTTTTGGTACTTCATGCATATGCCAAATTTCCATTTGAAGGTGGCTAATCTGAAATATCAATAGGTTTTTCTCACAACTTATAATAAAAAGAGGCATGTGTATTTTTCAATAAATGGTGCATATTCTAAAGTTTGCATACAGTTCAATCTATAATTGTTAAAATCATCTCTATATTTTTACACATGCACAAGTTGCATAGCTTTGGAAAAGGATATTTTAAATTGATAAATAAAAATAGACTCTTATAATGGTTTTAGATCATAGTTAGAACTCATGTTTTGACTATCACATGTAACGACCTTGCATGAACTTGGAGGATGAGGTGACCCCTTCCCCAAGTCTATATAAACAATTATTATCCAACTTGGATTTTTTTTAGAGAATTTTTTAATATAGGAGAAACATTAGTTTTGATCGTTAGTGAATGTGTTTATGTATTTTATTTCCAATTTCTATGTAATTAGTTTTTACTTCTTGGTTGTATGTTTTATTAATATTTAGTGTGCAAAAACTATGAATGGATTCTTGATTATTTTGATTGATATACTAATTTTTAGATGTGCAAAAAATATTGAAATATTGGTAAATAGATAGGTTAAGACATTCAAGTTCAAATTGATTCATAATTTTTATTGTGCATGAGTACATTCTTAGACGTAGTTTTCTATGTGTGTTCAATAGTTGCCTCAGATACTTCACTAGCCCAAGCCATTATGATTAAGGGTGTGCCATAACTACCCTAAAATGATAAACCTTTGTCTAAGGATTGTGAATTTATTGCATCTTCATCTCCTTATACTTATTAGTCATGCCTGACTATGTGTGTACAATTGTTGCTAGCAATAGGCATAGGTTCTAAGAGCACTTGTCCTTTTAGAAATCATCTAGGGAAGTAGTTCCTAAAAACCACAAAATATTTCTTTTTTGCCTTACCTTTCCATATTTTTTGAGTTTGTTTTAAGATATACCCACTATATATTAGAAACCAGCCACCCATCCAACTCATATAGAGATTCACTACCCCTATTAAGAACCAAACCTCCATTCAAAAACTTTGTCAACAACCTACATACCCTACATTCTATTCCATCAATAGGTTGAAATAAACCACATACCTAAAAATCATACCTTGGTTTCAGGTTTACCTCCATTAATATCCTAAAATTTTAGAGGCTACCTCACCAAATACAGGGGACATAAGATTATTCCAAGAGTCAGATGTTTTGTATTTACACAGTGACCATTAGAATTTAAATATTCAAATTAATGGGAAAAAACTAATTTTTAGTGTTTAAGATATAAATTTTGACACATGATGAATTCAATAGTGGTGTAAAACGAAAAATAATATAGGACTTCAAGGCACATCCAGATAATCTAGTTATAATGTTTGAATGTTCATACAGTTAAAGTTAGTGAGCTCCAAAGTTGACTATGTGTTTAACCATGGTCTATAAGTGATCCAAGAAGGATATTTGAGTTGTTCTTGATAGTGCCTTGATGTTTTAAGATGAATTAAATATTTGAGATTTTTTTAGACTCCATTAATTATATCTTTATGGATTATTAAGGTTTGACCAATGCATCTTCAGTGTGAAAAATTGCTTAGAATTTAACTGTGTTTGTTGAATACATTGAAAGATTGAGTAGCCATCTTGCAGAGGTAAGTTGAAGGTGTTATGAGTAAATTTCAAGAAAAAAATGAGTATGAAGAAGTAAATAAAGTCTAAAATATTGATTATAATTTATTGGATGTCATTTTATACCCTTGATTAGTTATGGAGAGTCAAAATAGTTTGATTGTATTTTAACTATGTGACCAATGTGAGTGGTCACTCTAAGAAATTTTTTTTGAGTGCTTAGATCTTGAGTGAAGGTGTCCAATGGACATGGATATTTTTCATAGTTCATGTATGATTTATTAATGAATTTTTTTAGTGGATTATTTTATAAAAAAAATTATATGCTTCATTTCCATATGATAGAATTTTTATGTGTTTTTAGGCCTATTGGTGAGCAGTTTAGAATGGCTTCAAGGTATGAGGTTGAATTATAGGTGACATAGACCTATGTGGAAGTAATAAAGGAAATATTAAAGGTAGTTTTGATATGTTTGAAGCATTTTTGTAATCTAAAAATGGTCAAGGATCTTGCAAGTGTAACATGTGGCTATGAAGGCCTAATTATTTTAGGTCTCTTTAAGGCCTAATAGAAGATTTGAGTCTTACAGACTATACTGACCTATGGAGTAAAGTGCCTCACCCATGTAATGTGTATAGAAACCTATTTTAAGTATAATACAAGTATTTAAAGCATATTGGCTGACTAATATGGGTTAAAGGAAGATAATGGTATAAGGTCTAATTAGACTAATTATATATGTTGAAAGAAATGAACATATGAGCAAAATATTTGTGAAAGCTATGAGAGCCTTGTGGATGTATAGAGAGGTAGATCAGAGTTTATATTTAATTTATGACCTTATGGTCATAATTATAATGTTCAATTTATAGGTTTGATGCATGAGAATGAGCTAAGGTGTGTAGATTGATCCAAAAGGTGGGTTTTGATGTCTTGCTTGTGTGTGAAGGTTTGAATGAGTGAAGATGATTGAAGGTGGTTTTTTTTAAAGGTTTATCCATTATATTGAGAAGCAATTAGAGTTTTTTATTTGTTAATTTCATATATGTTGTGTTGGTTCTCAACATCTTAGGCAAGTTGGTGCTTGTCATCTTTAGGGGTTGGTGCTCCTTGTGAAGTGAGTGCTTCAATAAAGTCTCATGTTTTTAATCATATTATAGAATAATTAGTCCATGTGTTTATAGTCTTGTGAGTGGGTTTTCTCCCCTAAGAGGGTTTCTCACATAGATCTTGTGTTATCTTGCTTATCTTTCATGTTTATTATTATGAGTGGGTTATTTTCTTCTTGATTGATTATGGTGTTTGACTAAGGGTTTGAAGGATTTAGATTGAATTTTTGAAATGTATTGATTCAATAATTAAACCCCTAATGGTTTTACCTATAAAAACTTAAAATAACTTGAATCACCTCTATCAATGTTCACCTGCTCACTTATGCCATAGAAATTGATCTTATTACCTCATTTGGCCACCATCTCTCTTCTTAATTTATAAGCCTTGACTTGCAAGTCTTATTAGGAATATAATATAACCTTTTAGCAACCATATAAGCTTCACCTTTAAACTCTCATATTTTTCAATGTCTTTTGTGTATGCTCAAAGAACTTCATACACTCACTCATCTTTAAAGATTCAAAAAAACATCTTCACAGCTACTTACAGATCTTTAGAGCTCAACTATAGAATCTTTAGAGTTTCATACATAGATATTTAGAGATAAAAATTTATTCATTTTCAAGGTCCTTAACACCTCATGTATGAACTCAAACAACCTCTCTTATGCTCAAACACAATCAAGTGTTATTTAGAACATATTTAGAATTGCTTACATATGTCTTCAGATCATACTAATTTTTATTTAAAGCTCAATTATTTCATCATTCCACATAAAAATACCATCTTAAAATGTCTTAATGTTTAATTTACTAGGCATCTTAAGCCTCAATGATATTAGATTGACATTAATGAAAGAACCATGTATCTTCATAAGAACCTTTGACATTAATGAAAATATTAAATATCAAAGATCAACACTCAAAGATAATGATCAATAATATTCTCCATTAATAAATTATAATGTTAAATATAAGGGTCCTATCTCAAATTTATAAGCATTAATTTTTTAAATGAGGGGTAGTCCTTTATGAATAATCATTAACACTAAAAATAGTGTTAAACCTCTCTAAAACCCTTAAACTAACCCAATGTGAAATATCTATTTAAAAATAGCCTAGGATGGTCTCAAATGAATATAAAAAAAATTGAGTATGTATTCAAATCTCTCAGGCATCTCCAGGTGTGATTGGTTTATCAAGAGTGTGAGAAGACCCTACTAGAAAGTGTTAATTTCTCAGAGGTTTGATGTAGTAGTCAGAGTTGACCAAGTCAAAGTTTATAAATGGCTAGAAGACAATGTTTGAGAATTTTTTTTGTCCATGAAGGTTTATTAATATTTTTTATCCCTTAGGTGTGCCAAACTAGTTATCCAAGTTGACTAGTTGCTAATAGGCCTAATGATGGAAACACTGAGAAACCCAACCATAAGTGAAAAGGTATTTAGGGATGTGTTATCATGGAATAGGGGTAAATAAAATTAAATGGATAAATTTTTAAATAATTTTAATACATGTTCATGTTTGATATAATTTTTGGATATCATTGTATATAGCAAAAAATTTCTCACAAGTTGACTTGTCTAGCTCAATGAAGTCTATGTACAGTGAGGTCATGGGATTGGTTTGAAAGACCAATATTTCCATTAGATGTTTTGATATATTTATTTTAGGATATTATAATAATTTTTTAAGATAATATTAATATTAAAATTCCTTGAGTGTGTTCTTTCATGTGTCATAATTTCAAATTTTCATGACTATGTTTTGAAGCTAGTTAGCAGTTCCGAGTGGGCTAATTGCAGAGAAGGGTTTAAGTAAATTTTCCATAAGTTGTGAAGTATAAATAATATGGTGATTAATATAAGATAATTTATCTTATTTATATATTTTTTCCATGTTTATTTGAAACATTTGTGTTTATTCTTCAATTGTTCAAGACAGACTTTCTATGTATAAGAAGGCCTAATTGAGAACAATACTAATGACATGTTTCAAGTGGTGGTTAAAGATAAAAGGTATTATGGAGCCTATATGAGATTATTATGGGTATATTTAAATAATATATTATATTTTACTACCATATTATGAGTTTTAAAATTCTCCAAGGAGTTCAAAGGGTAACATGTGCTATTGAAGACCTAGTTGAATTAGGTCTCCTTAAGGCCTAAAAGGGGTTTTGGTCCTATATGTTATGACCGACCTATTTTAATGTTTTATTAATTTTTATGGAATTATTAAGGAATATTATATGGAAAATATCAGTGGAAAAGTGTGTATGTCTGACCAAGAGGTGTTTGAGTAAGAACCTAATATAAGAACAAGGCTTAATAGGCCTAATTGACTAGTTAGAGATTGAGTGATGAAAATCGAAGGTTATAGCACTTTGAAGAGATAAATGAGGTAATTTAGACCATTATAATGGTTTATAAAAACTATAATTAATATATAATATGGTTATTGTGTACGTATATCAAGTTTAGATGACCAAATTAAGTCAAAAAGTGGACTAGTTGAGCGAAGAGACCAAGAAAGCAGTTTGAGAGAGATAAGAGTGTGAAGGTTGAAGAGGTGGTCATCATAAATTGGTTGTTAAATTTTTTTTTTAAAAGGTGGTAAAACAATTTACTTTTTTGAGTTTGTGTTGAGTCATTTAGGGGATTGGTGCCTCCTTACAAGTTGGTACTTGTTAAAGCCTAGTTGAGTTGGTACTTAGCTAATTGGGGTTGGTGATCCATGTGAAGCGGGTGATTCAATAAATTTGATGTTTGTCTTATAGGAATATATTAAGTTTGTATATATCAATGGTTTTTCTTCCCCTTTAATTTTTCCCACTCAAATCAGTGTTTTATGTGTTATGATCTTATCTCATGCTCATCTAAATGGTTCTTGATGTGTTACTAGTACACTACATTGCTTTAATAGTTCATTAATGATAAAGTAGAGTTTTAAATTTTTTTAAAGACTGGTTAACCCCCCTCTTATTTAATATGATTCTAAAAATTGGTATCAGATCCTAGTAATTTGAGATAAGACTAACAACTTGAAAGTGAACCTAAGAAGCACAATATGTCTTATGATCAACAGGAAGAAGATAACATGTATATGAAGAAATCTAATATGATAGAGAAGAAGGAGAAGCCAAAGTATACCTTGAAGCTAAAATCATAAGTTCCCTTGATTATTTCAAGCATCAAAATAATACTATAAATTATATCAGGAGTTAGTTAGAAGATGTCAACACAAGATTTAAATCAAAAGTTGAGTATGACTAGTTAAAGATAAATATAGATTCCTTGAAGGTTGAGTATGGGCATATAATAGACAAGATGAGAAAGTTTGAGAGAGAGTGTGAGAATTCAAAAAAATTCAAGAGTATTAAAATTAAAATACCAATTAATAAACCAATTTAATAAAGTAAAAGTCATCATGGGACCATGGGAAAAGGATTAATTAGTTAAGAGGTAAGTACAAAAATATTGTTCACTATGTTTGTCATAATATATGACACATTTAAATATTTTAATCTAATAGAGTTAGAAGGACATCAAGATTCAAAAATATATATGAATCTCTTAGAATGAATGAGAATAATCAAACATTGATATTGAAGCCAAAGTAAGTTTGAACTAATCATATTGAGCTCAAGAGCCAATATGGACTATTTGCCAAGGAGGAACAAAATACTAAAGAGGATTCTATGCTAACTCAAACTACCTTTCACATTCAAGATGAAGGAATGAAATGGTATATAAATAGTGGTTTATCAAGCCACATGACATGAGATAAAAATAATTTCATCTCATTGAAAAATAATGTTATAAGAATAGTGAGATTTGGAGATAACATAACATCCAATATAGTTGGCAATGGTGTCTTGAGTTTGGACAATGGGAAGACCAAGACACAAAATTCATTTTATGTGAAAGGTTTGAAACATAACATAAATAGTGTAAGTCAAATGTGTAATAAAGGATTCACACTAACCTTTCATGACAAAGGGTGTGAGATAAGGAGAGCCAAATTAGGAAAGCTAATTACCAATATTAAGAGGAATGAGAGAAATCTATATGTCTTGAATGAGATCAAGAAGGAGAGATGCTTCATGAGTAATATAGATTAAATTTGGCTATGGAATATAAGGTTGGGTCACATAAAATTTTACAATATGGTCAAGATTATTACTAGTAATTATATGAAGAACATGCCAAAGATCACCAAACCTACAAACATACTTTATAAGGCTTGTCAACATGGTAAACATACTAGAAGAAGGTTCAAGTCCAAGGAGTACTCTACTATAAAACCCTTTGATTTAATACAAACTGATCTATATGGGCTTAAAATAATTCAAATAATTCAAGTAGATAGATACTTCATGTTACTCATATATGATTACATAAAAATGACTTGGGTTGTATTCTTGAAAGAAAGGTCAAAAGCTCTTGACAAGTTCAAAGAACTCAAGGATCTTTTTGAGAATGAGAAGAATGGGAAGATAAAGTGCCTAAGATCTAATAGAGGAGAAGAGTTTTGGACCAATTATTTTTATTAATTATATGAGGTTCATATAATGAGGAGAAAATTGTCAATAGTTAGGACACCTCATTAGAATGGGGTAGTGGAAAGGAAGAATAGGATAGTTCAAGAGATGGCTAGAACCATGCTAAATGAGTCTATATTATCTAATGGATATTGGAGAGAGGAAATAAGTAATGATATATACATTTTTAATAGAGGAAAAATAAGGAATAATGGTAATAAGACTCCTTATGAGCTATGGAAGGTCAAATCTACCAATGTGGAACACTTTAGAGTGTTTGAGAGAAAATGTTTCATCAAAAAATATGATGAAGACTTGGGAAAGTTTGATTATATATCTTATGAAGGAATATTCTTATGATAATCATAAATGATATCAAACTATATAGGTTATAACAAGAGGCTACAAAAGATAGTGGAAAGCACCAATGTGAAGATTGATGAGACAAGTAAATCACACTCACAATCAATTGACACTTTAGAGAAACTAGACTTCAATAATGAATAGAAGACTATAGAGGTTGATGATGAAGAATAAAAATTTGAAGATAGACATGACTCAAAAGGACCCTCAAGATATATTAAAATAGATCACCTTGAATCTCAAATCATTGGCATCAAGAATGTAGGTATGCAAATAAGGAGAAGATTGGTAAGTAATCTAAATCAAGATAATGCTATTCTATTATCCAATATTGATCCTAAGAGTCTTATAAAATCAATAAAATAAAATTTTTGGATAGATTTTATGAATGAGGAGTTATACCAAATAAATAAGAATGAAACTTGGGAACTAGCTCCTATGCCTAAAGATAATAATTTCATTGGCACAAAATGGGTGTTTAGAAATAAGTTTAATGAAGATGGAGAAGTAACTAGGAACAAGGATAGATTGGTATGAAAGGGATATGCACAAGTTGAAAGAGTAGAGTTTGAGGAGACCTTTTCAACAATATAAATATTGGAGGCCATCAGATTGTTTCTAGTGTATGGAGGATTCAAAGGGTTTAAGGTATACTATATGGATGTCAAATCTACCTTTTTATATGGGATTTTGGAAGAAGTGTACATTGAGAAAACTGAGTGGTTCTCACTATCAGATGATAAATACTATGTTTATAGATTGAAAAAAGGATCTCTATGGTTTAAATCAAGATCCTAGAGCTTGGTATGATAGGTTGGGTAAATATATATTGGATCAAGGATTTAAAAGAGGAGATGTAGATAATAATATATACATCAATATAGAAGATAACCATTAGTTGATAGTAGATATCTATGTGAATGACATAATATTTGGTGAAAATAATGAGAACATGACCAAGACCTTTGTAGAGATGATGAATAAAGAGTTTGAGATGTCCATGCTAGGAGAATTGTCATTTTTTAAGTTGAAAATCACTCTATATGAAAAAGTTATATTCATCTCACAAGCTAAGTACATAAGAGAGATGTTGAAGAAGTTTGAGATGGAAGATTTCAAGTTAGTTAGTACACCCATGATCATAAGGTGTAAGTTTATCAAGGAAGATGAGTCTTCAAAACTCAATTAGATATCATATAGGTCAATAATTGGAAGTTTGTTATACACCATACCCTCTATACTTGACACCATGTAAGTATTAGTTATTATGGGAAGGTTATAAGTAGATCCAAAGGAGAATCATCTACAAGAAGACAAAAAGATACTCAAGTATCTTAATGGGACTATGGAGTATGGATTGTGGTATTTAAGAAGCAAGGAGTTTAATTTGATAGCCTACACAGATGTAGACTGGGAAGGAAGTATAGATGATAGGAAGAGTAATAGTGGAGAAGCCTTATTCTTAGGTGGATGCCTAATTTCATGGATAAGCAAGAAGTAACCATTAGTAGCATTATCCAACTTTGAGGCTGAGTACACTATAAAAAATTCATGTTTCACTCAAGTCCTATGGATGAGATAGACCCTAAAAGACTAAAAGGTGGAGTATCATGGTCCTCGCCCTATCTATTATGATAACACAAGTGTTATAAGTGTCTCAAAGAGCCCAATCATGAACTCAATGACCAAACAAATTCCAATTAGGTATTATTTTATAAGAGAGTAAGTAAATGAAAAAAGTGTCAGACTTGAGTATGATTCTACACAAAATCATATTGTAGACATCTTGACCAAACCACTTCCAAAGGTAACATTTGAACACCTGAGATAGGAATTGGGTATAATTACTACCCGTAAAAATCATTCAATAAGCCAAAGTAATTATGGGGAGATAATCAATTTTATTATCTCTAAGAATAGGTGATTTTTTCCAAGAAGGCATGCATGGAGATAGGGGGAACATATTTGTATTATATCTCATAATTCATAATCCTATGTGTTGAGTATTTTGGTTGTAATAAGTATGATCTAAGGAGTTGAAAACATCACTTTGTCATCTATTTCAAAGGGGGAGAAAGACCAAAATGGAGAGATAAGAATAATTAGTTTACAATATGTTTTAGCATTAATGAAAAAGGGGGAAATTATTGAGCATTGTTCCTATTGTTGAGGTTTGGCATTGATGTTGTCATTGATGTCAAAAGTTCTTAAGAAAGGTGTTCATTAGGTCATTAAATAATGTTCTTATTTTATATAATTATTTAGAGGTTTGAAATTTTTTGAGTAACATGTAATGAATGTGAGATAGGTTTATAATTATCAAAGAGTGTTTCAAGATTAGTTGTCAAGCTTCAAGTGTTTGAGAAGCCTAGTCATGACACTAGTTATAGCTTGTAAAGTCCTAATGAAAAGGTTTGAGCATGGTGGCCTAATGAGATGGATTAAAAAAGGTATAATAAGCTGTATAAGTTTTATTGATCATGTATATGAGGCATTGGAGCACTCAGGAGAGTTTTAAGGTGAGCCTATAGGGGTAAGACCTTAAGTCCAAATCTATAACTAGACTAGTTCTAGACTCTACCTGATCTAGTGAGGTGTTTTTAAGGAATATGAAGGATGTATGGTAGTTTTTGAGAATTATAATAGGTTTTATGGCATGTATATGAGGTTTTGAGATGTTGGACAATGGTTAGAAGGTCAATTTTATGGACTAATGTGACTTACAGGTCAAGGCCTAGAAAGTAAAGAGACAACATAGCCTAATGGGGTATGAGATTATATTAAAAAGGAAATTATGGATAGGTGAGTGTTTTTATATGTATTATATGTTTTTTCAATAATTTTCACAAGGTTTAAGGTTATGTTTTTCAGGATAAGGCATGAAAAGTGGTTTTGAGGTCTCTCATGTGCATAAAATGAAGGGTTCTCAACATGAGAAGGAATTTCAAGTGTTTATTGAAAATTTTAACCTATTAATGGGAACCTAATATATTAATTTTGTATATTTAAGGGTCCTAGGTCAAATTTTTAGATATTAGTTTTAGAAATGAGGGTTAGTCCTTTATGAACAATCATTAACACCAAAAATAGTGTTAACACTCTCTAAAAACATACACTGACCTGATGTGAAAGATATTGTTAAAAAAATTATAAAATGGATATAAAAAATATTTTATAATTTATTAAACTCTCTCAATCATCTCTATGTGTGATTGGTTTGTCAGGTGTGTTAGAAGACCCTATAGGAAAGTGTTAGTTTATCAAAGATTTATTGTAAAAGTTAGAGTTGACCAAGTCATAGTTGATAAATGGATGGAGGAAAACATTTTAGAATTTTACTTTTTGTATATGAAGTATTATGGATAGGTTATATCCCTAAATTTTTCCAAACTAGTAATCCAAGTTGACCAGTTGCTCATAGGCCTAATGATGGAAACAGTGAGAAACCTAAGCAATAGTGAGATGGTGTTTAGGGATTTGTTATCATGGAATAGGGATGAATAAAAGTAAATGGATATGTTTTTAAATACTTATAATATATTTTAATTTTGTATATAATTTTTTTATATCATTTTATATGGCAAAATGTTGCTCACAAGACTTGTCTAGCTCAACGAAGCCTATGCATAGTGAGGTCATGAGATTGGTATGTAAGACCAATATTGATATTAGATATTATGATAAGTTTATTGGAGGTCGTTATGATAATTTTTAAGGATAATATTAATTCATTTTAATTCATTTATTGTGTTACTTTAGATGTCATAAGTTAAAATTATCATGACTGTGTTTTGAAGCTAGTTGGCAGTTTTGAGTGGGCTACTTGCAGAGAAGGGTTTGAGTAATTTAGCCCTAATTTGTGAATTAAAAATAATATGGTGATGATTTTTAGTTAAAATATATTTTTTATATGTTATTTTTTCCCATGGTTGTTAGTAAAAATTGTGTTTATGCTTTAGTTGTTCAAGACAGACTTTCTGTGTATGAGAAGGCCTAATTATGAAAAGTACTAATGGCAAGCTTCAAGTGGTGGTTGAAGATAAAAGGTGTTATGTATACCATATGAGATTATAAGGGGTATATTTTAGTGACATATTATATATTCATACCATATGAGGATTTTTGAAATTTTCTAAGGAGTTCAAAGGGTAACGTGTGCTAATGAAGGCCTGATTGAATTAGGTCTCCTTAAGGCCTAAAAGAGATGACCACAATATTTTAATGTTTGATTCATGTTTTTAGAACTTAATAAGTCATATTATATGTAAAATATTAGTGGGAAAGTGTGTATGTCTAACCAAGAGGTGTTTGAGCAAGAACCTAGTATAAGAACAAGGCCTACTAGGCCTAATTGACTAATTAGAGAATGAGTGATGAAAAGTGAAGGATATAATAATTTAAAGGGATAAATAATGTATTTTAGACAATGATAATTGTGAATATAAATTATAAATAATATATAATAAGGTTAATATGTATGTATATCAAGTTCAGATGACCAAATCAAGTCAATAAGAGGACTAGTTGAGTGAGGAGACCTACAAGGTAGTTTGAGAGAGCTAAGAGTGTGAAGAGATGAAGAGGTGGTCACCATTATTTTGTTGATAAAAAATGTGTATTTAAGGTGATAAAATTATTTATGTGGATGATTTGTTGCTGAGTCATTTATGGGGTTTGTGCTTCCTTGTAAGTTGGTGCTTAGCTAGTTGGGGTTGGTGCTCCATGTGAAGTGGGTGATTCACTAAATTTTATGTTTATATTATAGGAACATATTCCATTTGAATATATTAGTGGGTTTTATTCCCATTTATGGTTTCCCACTCAAATAATTTTTCTATGTATTATGCTCTTATCTTATGCTCATCTAAATGGTTCTTGATGTGTTGTTAGTACACTACATTGATTTGATAGTTCATGAATGATTAAGTAAAGTTATAAAAGTATTTTAAGGATAATCAAACCCTCCTATTATTCATTATTATTCTAAAAAATTTAAGGTCTAGCCAATAGAATTACTCTTGGAGGGAAAATTGTGGTAGCATGAGGTTGCCTAAAAAATGTTAACCCTTTTATAATAAAAGACAAGGATCTTATAAGGAAAAAAACCTTTTACAATTAATTCACTCATTAGGGTGGTATATATACTATTTTAATTATATTTTAGTATGACATCCATGATTCTTAAATTCTTCTTAACAATCTAGATCTAGGAGTTGGTAATAAGATTCTTCTAGATCCACATGCGTATGTGAGAGTGGAAGATCCTTGTAAAAGTTAGATGGGTGGTATGTGATCATATTATGACATATAACAACCAATTTTGTATTTAATCATATTGAAAAAGCCTCAAACACCACTCATATACTTTTCAACTACTTATTTATACTTCACCACTATTTTTCAATCACTGCATAGGTCTCCCTTTAACTACCATATTGTTACTATGCATTTGATGGAAAATAGTGCCTTGCAACTTTTAGAGATATCCACACACTAAAGGACACATGGTTATAATGCCTAATGATACATGAGTCAGTGAATTAGCATGTGTGAAAAATAGATTATGATCTAAAATTTATGAGAGCATAAAAGTGGAATAGAATTGTTTATTTTACAACTCTCCTTATGCTATCTGGAGATTGGGAGTTTTATTCCTTTAAAATTACATGTTATTTGTGATTGAGTGATGAAGTATCTATACATAGGGCTCACATTATAAAATATATATGAACATGAATCAACACTTAGTTGATTTACATATATGCATTAACTATTTTTAATCATGGGTGTAAATGGGAAGTGTCAACATGTGTGCTTGCTTTAAGAAATCTAACACTTCACAAGTGCTCAAACCTTCTTTAGGTTCTTTGTGAATTATATGAAAGTTAGGGGTGACTTATAAATTCAACACTTTTGGTGAACTTTGTGGGTTAATTTACTTCTAAGTGAGAATCTAGTAGCCTTTCAAGTAATCCATTAGGTATAGAGTCATTGAAACTTCTGGTCAATTTATTTTTGAATGCACTATATGTGTACTTATTGATTTGGAATAAACTAAGATCCTCCTAAAAAAATAAAATAATTGTGTCAAATGAACTTAGAGGAAAATATCTACGCTAAGTAAAACACTATGAAAAAGTGCTTAGAGGAAATAAAAGCTATCCTAAAATAATGTGTACAAGGAAATTAGGGAAATGGAAAACATCTAATCTACTTATTTACAAACTATAAAAAAAGAAAAAAAGATAGTGCTTGAGATGGATCCAATTGACTAGGATGGATATTTATTCTCCATTAAATTTAGTGATTTGGAAAGCATTGGCTTGCTTATAGATGGTTATGGTATATGGACTGATCCATATCGCATTAAATTTAGTATGCCTTCTAGATTTCACTCTGTTTACATCCCATTTTATCACTAAATATACTTCTTAAAATCTTTTATCGATGGATATTTTATCAAAGGTTATCTTCTTCTATGCCTATTGAAGTTCCATAGTGTGTGTAGATCATGCTCTTGTCTCTTCAAGCTCCATTAGCTCTACCAACCTTACTATGAGGGGATAACTTTTGATCAACTCTAATTGATGGGTGGGTTTTAATGAAGTCACTATCCCCCCTTCCATAAACTAACATGAAGGGTGAATTTTAAAAACACTCTTTTGGGCATGAATTGATCAGCCCAAAGGGTAATCTTGAGCTTAGTGTGACAATCTCACTGATTATCCTTCATAGTCTTTTTTATAATATAAATCAAATTCTTATTTATGGAATCAGATAGACCATTGCCTTGAGGGTAATAATTTGATGAGGTGATTAAGAATATGATACATTTGACATCCCATTCACTGATCTTGCTTACAAGGAACACTAATTATATTATTAGGGATAATGGTGGATAGAACACTAAACCTTGTCAAATGCCTTCATATAAGTCTAATATCGATGTCTCATTATCCTTTTAGAGCAATACTAATTTTATCCATCTTGTGAAATTATCTATGGATATGAGGATCCATTTATTCCCATCACCTAATGGTGGTTTGATCATGCCTATGAAATCTAGGCCCCACTATATAAAGGGATGATAAAACTAAATTGGGTGCAATGGTAAAGCCACCAACTTTTGTTTGCCTATGAATAAGGCACATTTATTGTAACCTCACAAATATGCATGCATATATTTGAATAGACTTGGATAATAATATCTAGTCTACATAATATTTATGGTGGTAGTCATGGGTGAATAGTGGCCTCCTAATGACCCCTCATGGAATTCTTAGAGAATTATACCCACTTGGTCTGATCTTATGCATCTAAAGAGGAATCCATTGAGGTCCTTCCATAAAGTGCACTACTAATGAGCATATAGGGAATGGCCTACAACCTAAAGTGCCTAAGATTATCCTTACCTATGTTAGGGGATATATGCTAATTTAAAGGAAGTATTTCATTTTTCCAATCCAATCTATCAGGATGTTCTAATGTTCTGATGGGTCTTCAAATGATGTGAAAACTATGTTGTTTTCATCCTTCATAATATTTACCATGTGTTTTCACATCCCCTTTCCTTGTATGATATTGATAACCTAGATTTCCACATTATATTCCATCACATTTGTGATCCATATAGCACATTTCTCATTATTGTCCTTGCTAAGTAGGAACTCTTTGATGCTTGTGTGAAGGACCATTAGCTTAATCCTATTATTAGAGAGAATGTGTAAAAAATTATTAAGTTCTCTTATAATTATAAGGTCATGATTCTCCACAAGTTTTTATTATAACTCATAATCTTAAAACTCTTGGATAAAGAAAGAAATTGGTTACTCTAATTGATCATTATTTTGCTATGAAAAAATGGTTGAGATGCCTCTATCTCCACCAAATACATAAAGGATAAAATCTTCATTATAATCTGGGTTGATCAAGGTGGGAGCTTGGGTGATTATGTGTTTTATGGATTTAAAAATACTCTTTACTTCATGATTCAAACCCAATGCAACATTATTCTTGAGCATCCTAGTGAGGGGTTTGGTTAGGGTAATGTAATTAGTCATAAATCTCCTCACAAAGTTGATTGTTCCCAAGAATCTCTGGAGACTATTCTTATGAATTAGGAGAGGGAAAGATGTAATAGCTTTGAATTGGTCTAAATAAATTTAGATCCCCTCTTTGGAAACAATTTTCCCTAATAGAGTATCTTCTTGAACTGTGAAGATGCACTTACTAGGGTTCAAAGATATTCTAAACTCTTAACACTTTTTAAAGACTTGCTCTAGATTGCCTAAGTGATATTTTGCATGCTTAGATAAAATAGTTATGTTATTGAGATGAACCGAGATGATTTTATTTATGAGATCCTTAAATTACGTATCCATGGAGATTTGGAAGGTTTTACTATGTTTGTTAAACCAAAGGGTATCTAGTAGTATGTGAAGGTTCCTCACTTATTAGTGAATGCTATTTTTTAGTGGTCACACTCTTGCACAAGAATCTAGTTGTAACCCAAGTAGCCATCCAATAATGAGAATATTTATATTCTTTAAACTATTTGTATGACCTAATCTATTGGTGGTAGAGGATAATGCTACTTAAGGGAGGTTTTGTTCAAGTTTATAAAGTCCACATATAGATAGATTTACCCATTAGTCTTCTACACTAGGTCTAAGTTGGAAATACATGAAGAGTGCTTGATTGGAAATATTATGTTAGTTTTGATGAGATTTAAGAGCTCCTTTATCATCAAGGGCTCAAGTTTTGGGTTGAAATGCCTCTACTCTTGGTAAACTAGATGCATGCTAGGGTTGATCTCAATAGTATGTTTGGCTAAGCCTGGATCAAAGCCTCTAAGGTCCTTATATCTTCATTCATAGATATCATTATATCTCCTACTAAGTTTAATAAAGTTATTAATTTATGGTGGGGATTATAAATTGATTATTTATGCAACTAAAATATAACCCAAAGCCATATAATTACTTCTCCTTTTGAGAGTAGACTAACATCATACTAGCTCTAATTCCATTTTTTATTTGAGAAACATTGAAGTATAATTTCCATGTGCCTTCAAGTCTCTCATGTGCCTTTACAATCTCAAGTAACATGGAGTTCTCCTTTAGGATTCAATATGTACCTAACCCTGTCTACTCTATCTTATCATATGGGTCACATTCATAATGTTCACATTCCCTTTCATCAATAAAATCATCTAGGATATCTTCAAGTGGCATTATGGCTACATGGAGAATCAAACTATCCTCATGATAAAACATTTCACAATTTAATTCAATTGGGATGGGAAATTATGGTTCAACATGACTTTTGAAGATGGGTTCATACTTAATGGTCACCTTAGTCATGTATCTAGTTTTGAGTAACATATTATACTAGTTTGAAGCTAAATATCCACCCATATTTGTCATGAAATATTGGGAGAGGAAGATGGTGAAGGAGGGGGAAAGTCAATGATTATGATATCCTACATAATCAAAAGGCATAGGCACACATGTAGTGTAAGATTCAAATACTTAATGATTCCCATGGTCTTGACTATCATGCCATCTAGATAGATCACTCCCTTTGAAATAGAGTAATTCATAATTCTAATTGTATATGTGATCTTCTTTGGCATCATTGAGTTTCTTGTGCCTAAGTTGATCACATAATTATGCACTAGATGTTGATTGATAATCAAAGAGATATATAAATGGGTGGCTTTGTGCTACTATACACTTACATTTCTTCCACTTTGGGTTGGCATAGACTCATATAGATGGAAGGCATACGTTGTGATGTCTTACATGTTTAAAAGCTTTTGAGAACATCTTGTAGCAAATTAATTTGAGAAGAAATAACAAGAGCATCCTACATGGTTACATTGAGGCTCATCTTATTCATCTATTTGAGTATATTAAAGGGAGTTTGAGATATATTTGGATGTGATTTTTGAATAGTGGATTCCTCTTGTATTTTTGCACTAGGCTAAGGAAACTCATCTCTCTATGCATCCTTTCATGTACACACTGAAGGTTGCACAAGTACCTTGGCTTATGTAATTGTGCATGTTACCTATGGTATTGAAGGTAAGGGTGATAAAGTTGGTAACACATAATCTATCACTTTCCTTTTGAATCTTGTATTGAAGAAAATTAGGGTGCTTCTTCCACTAGATTTACCACTCTGATTAATGTAGTTGAATTCATCCTTCTACTAGTTAATAAGATTAGACCCATCTTATTACTATGTTGGCACTTGAGTTTCTTCTTTATACAAAGCTACAATATTTTCCTACCCCTGAGGTTGCAATAATATTTTCACCATGATTCTTAGTTCATTACTCTATTTACAAACGCAGCTTAATTATGCAGTTGATCACATGGGAAACATCATTAGGGATTTTGTGAAAAAAAATTCTACATGGATATAAGAGATATAGAGGTTCTTACAACACCAAACCTTTATACATAAGGAAGTCTAATATTTATGAGCTATTTTTTTTTGCACCACCTTGGTATGGAGTTTGCTCAATTAGTATTGTTGAGTGAAGGGTTGATGGGGTCTAGAATATCATGTTTGCTACCTTTCGAGGGCCATAAGATCATTTAAAAATATTTACAGTAGTGTTTTAACCTTATGTAGTTCATTAGGGAGAGAAATAGATTAAGTTAGTTGGTTTAATATGATGAGGATAGGTGTTAACATAGGTTACACAACTAGTTGTCTAGGAGGAGGTTCTATGAATAAAGGCATAGGGGGTCTAGTCATAATTTTCCCTACTTGGATTAAATGATTTTCTACATGCACAACAACTTCATAGGCATCAAGTAGTAATGTACCTCCCATGAATTAAATTATCATATCTATATTACTATTAAGAGTCTTTAAAAAATATAAAAATGTAGTATTGGGAGATGACTTACATAAGGGTGGGATCCTATCCCAGACTCTCTAGAACCTAAAGCTAAAATCAACTATCATCTCATATGGGGATCTCTTTATAGTTGTGATCTACTCTATTAGGGATAAGTGTTCTCTCTAGTCCTAAAATTACTTGCACAGTTCCTCCTTGAGTTCATCTTAGTTTTGAATATAATTTGATCTCAAGGTTTGGTACCACTAAAGTGCTTTACCTTTGAAAGAAGAGGTAATCAGCCTAATTATGACATTATATTTGGTGACATGGTGAACTGAGTAGATATTTTTAATATCCTAAATATGTTTGTAATATCATAAATATGATCCATAAGGGAAGTAGCATTCTCACCAATAAAGTAGGATAAACTTTTGAGGGTTGTGACTAGAATCTCATCATATTGGTCAAGAATCAATGGACTAACTCCATTAAAAGGCATAAATAGTTGGTTCCTTTATGTATCCATGAATGGGATAGGGAATGATCTCTCCTTAGGTGTAGGGAACCTACCAAATGGGGTGTATACTAATCTTTAGGGAATGATTATCTTGTTCCACACTCTCCTAATAGGGGATGGAGATACTCTTACTCTTCTTCTTCTAGAAGGGTACAGAGCTTAGAATAATGGAAATTAATGCCTCTTGTAGATGATCTAGTTTGTCTTGGCATGTATATGTGGGGATGATCTTTGAAAAATATAAATTTTTAGAGTCACAAGATGATTGAAATGTGTCTATAACACTATTAACTAAGGACCACACTAAATCCTTAGTAAAATCATTAAAGTGGTCCCCCCAAGAATATCAGATACTATTATCATTTTAAATGTTCACCCATGGATGTTTTATGGAGTTGGAGGGTTTTTGGTAGGATTAAAAATGAAATAAGGCACAAAAGTGTTATCACTCACCTGCATGTGTGGAGCATCGATTATCCTATCACAATTATGGAAATATCCCCAAGGTGTGGGACCCTTGTATTCCTTGGGATGAGCCTCCATAATAAGATGGATTCCTTTTATTCTAAGTTCACTTGGTTTAATACTAATACACAAACTTAAGGAGTAGAAAGTTAAATCTACCACTAATCTAAACCTAAGATTTTGAGGGAAAGTGGAGAGAGAAGGTAAGAATTTGGTAAAAATAAAAAGGTAGTGTACCAAGAATAAAGTGAGTGCTCCTACGTATTTGGGCACACTAAAAATCTTAGAGGATAAGGAAAAATCACATAGAATCTACCATGGACAAATCATATACATAAGTGTTTCACATAGAGGCATGGGAACACAATGCAACATTGAGAGGGATGACAAATGGTCGACAAACAATGTCTACATAAACCCAAATATAGACAAGATATGAGCTCTAAGTGAGTTCTAAGTTTGACATAGAAGTGATGGGGATGTAATGTGATGAGAGGGGTGGAAATCACCCATAAATAAAGGTCAAAAAACATAAATAGCACATAGAATTTGAAAATAATAGAGAGGTAAAATCAATTCTTATTAAAATGCAAGGTATGGCCAATATAAGTACTCTTGGAGGGAAACTTTTGGTAGCATGAGGTTGCTTAAAAAATGTTGACCCTTTTACAATAAAGAACAAGGATTTTATAAGGTAAAAATCCTTTTAATATTTAATGTATCCCTTGGGGTGGTGGATACATTATTTTAATTCTATTACAACACTGCATCCATACTTCTTAAATTCTACCTAGCAATTTGGATTAGGGAGTTAGTAGCAGGATTATTATGGATCCACATGCATATCTAAGAGTGAAATATCCTTGAAAAATTTATAAGAGTGATGTGTGATCATATTTTGATGTTTTACAATTGATTCTTTATTTACTCATCCTAACAAGGCCTCAAACATAGCTCTACTACTTTTCAACTACTTATTTATACTTCATAGCTACTTTTCAATCACTACATATGTATCCATTAAAATACCATGTCATTACTATGCATCTAATGGTAAATAGTGTCTTACACCTTTTAGATATATCTATACACTAAGGGTTGTGTGGTTAGACTACACATTGAGTTGTGAGTTGGTGAAGTAACATATGTGTAGCATAGATCAGAGCCTCTAATTTATGAGAGTGCAAAAGTGGAATGGAATAATTTATTACACAACTCTCCCTGTGTTTTCTAGAGATTATGATTTTTATGCTTTTGAACTTGTGTGCTATTTATTCTTGTACATGGAAGATCTCTATATGAGGTGCACATTAGAAAATACTTATGAAAAATAATTAACACTTAGTTGATTTACAGATTTACACTTATTACTTTTAAACATGGGTAAAAATGGGAATCATCTACATGCATGATTAATTCAAGGAATCTAAAAATTCATAGGAATGCAAACCTTCACAAGGATCTTTGTGAATTCTATGCAAGATAGGGGTGACATTGAAAGTCAACACTTATTCTAGCTATATATATTTGTTTATTTGAGACTTATGATGAAAGATGTATTTTTTTACATTTTAATAGAAATAATTTTTGAGAGATTAAATAATTGATGGATTCAAATTTTTATCTTGATAATTTGTGGAATGAAATTAGATGAGTTTTAAACTACTGATTGGTTACATCATTTAATTGATGTATAATATTGCTTTAGACTATTCTTTAACCTTTTTATTTAGATTGTATGGGAAATTCATGTTGAATTTTATTAGATGTACTTATTAGAATTATGATAAAAGGATATGTTTGGATAAAACCATATAATGAATTGATTCTTGTTCTAGATTTAAAAAATATCTATATGGAGTTAAACTGAATAATTGGTTATGAGTGTTTATATCTTCACTTTGCATAGTATTTCATTACTCTACCTTTTTAATCTATATTTATAGACTATGTTTGGATAATAGGAGGTACATATATAAGTATGCTAGGGGGTAACTCATATATGTACCCATTGATACCATTATTGACATGATTCATTAGCATAGTGTACTATGTGAGTGAAAATGATTCAAATTATTAAATCTGAATTCTATAATGTAAAATTTGGCCAAAATAATGTTATAGCTAAGACATTTTCATTTTACTATACTTCTAGTTTAGATGTACACTGAGATCATTTAGATAGAGGAATGGATTCCATGTTTTGTTTGATTGTTGTATGTAATAGTGTTAATACACAAATGGGTTCTAATTATTTTTCAATATTTACACTATTATTATCTACCCCTCTATGAAGGGTAGGACCACTCCTAGAAGGGAGGTGTGCAAGAGACTATGGTTCTATGGCTGGAAGTAAAACAATCAAATGATTATATCCCTCTATCATCTTATTCAACTTTATGGAATAATGCTCAAGCTATGTTATGGATCATGGAGCTATTTTATGTAGCTCATTCTTTATTTTTGTACTTTTTATATGTATATTAGACATCATAAATTATTTCACTTTATTTTAGATGTATATTCAACACAACAATGGTTGTGTATTTGTATAATATTTTGATATTTTAAATTGTAGTGGATGTAAATTTATTTAAGACTGATTCATGGATTATATCTATATTTATAGTACTTGGTCACCTTATTGCATTAATGATTAGTTCTTTAGCTTATTACTTTATTTAATGCTTGAGTAATAAATGAGTTTTAATTTTATAGTTAGGTGATGTCATTGAGGTTCATTTAGTTTTTATGTATTAAACTAATGGTTGTAATTAATCTTAGTAGTAAACAGAATTAATGTATTAGTTAGTTATCCTAGTGAGGTGTAACATTGTGGTATCAAAGCTTAAGGTTTAGCTCTCATACCCAATGGGTCCTGTTGATGCTTAGAATTGTGCTACTTCCAACACCAACAATGGGAAGTTTCAGGAATGTGGGACTTGTGACCTAAAATGACCTCCAAATTTTAAAGAAGTTGGCTTTTCTTTATCTCAAAAGTACTGTGGGAAAAAGGATAGAAATTAAACAAAAAACACCAATGCAATGAAAGAAAATCTAACTATGGTGATGCGCCTGAGTTTAATTTGATCCTTAATACTAAGCACAATGAAGCTATATTTAGGATTAAATTACATTAAAGAGCAATCAATGCATGATTAATGTAAAATATGAAAACAAATAGAATCAAAGGCTAACAACTTAAATGATTTTTGCAGTAACACAAAAAATATCAGTAAAGGCACAAAATTCAGTCTTCTTATTAATTTTCTAGTCACATAAAAGGCATAGATACATGCATAGTTATAAAAAATTTCTAACTCGAGAAAATAGAACAAACGCAAATGATATTCTTGGCCATAGCAAGAAAGTCTAAAACTTCTTGATAATAATCTCTTGTAAAAAAAATTCTCTCTCTTCTGATGATGATTTATGATGATCCTTTCACCCATATTTATAGTATCGAACTAGCTCTAGATTGTCTGCATGTTCCCAACCCAATGGTCTAACTGAACTCTAACTGAATTGGAAGTGTTTAACAAAAGATATTCTTTGGATCTGAAATGTTTAGTCTCTTACATGATCAAATCCCAATGGCCTAATAGAACTGGAACTAAATTGGAAGTGTTTAATAGACGATATTTTCTAGATCTAAAATGTTTAGTCTCCCTACAAATTCATTGGCTAAATTAGTTGCACGTGACACTTTTCACTGTGAAATAGGCAAGGACACTTGGTAGCTTCCACTTGCCTCACTTGAAAACTATCTCATTATTCAGGAGGCACCAAGAAATGACACTTGGTAGCTTTCATGGTACTTACAAAAAACACACAACACTTTCTGCTACATTATACTCTTTACTATGTCTTTGTATCAGGAGTGCTCTGTCTTAAACATATGTCATAGTCTATTGCTTTAAAACTTTATCAACTTATAGAAAATAGGACCCACAACTCTTCTTTCCTGAGTAGCTTCAAAAAGGGAATGGGGAAAAGTGTCACTTTCCATGTATCTTTAACAAATGACACATGTCAACTTCTGCTTGTCTATAAAAGATTTTAGATACTTTTTGAGAATCTTGCAGAAGGTGACATGTGGCAGTCTCTACAGGGCTCTGGCTATACTATAGAAACATTTAGGCCTCATTTTATATTTACATGGATGGTGACACTTGGTGGCTTCTACTAACTTTAGAAACAAAACTTGGAGCCTACCATAGTCTTTACCTAACAATGAAACAAAATGAAGAAATTGTGGATGTTGACACTTGGCAGTTTTCACTGAGCTTTAGCTAGGGACACATGGTAGCTTCTGCTACTTTCAGAAAAATATATTGAAACTTTCTATAGTTGCCACTTGGTGCCCTCCACATGCATTGAGAAAATCTTATTGAAATAAAATTTTGAAACTCCTAAGAAACTTGAAACATGGATGCCGACATTTGTCACACTCTGCTGGGTTATAATGGGACACATGTCACGTTCTACGTGACTTATAGAAATTATAAAATGTGTCACAGCTAATGACACTTGGTAGATTCCACTGAGATTTGATACTTAGACAAAATTTAAGAAAAAAATGAAACTTGTGCCCATGTTCTGTGTCAAAAAACTTCACTGCTTCAAAACCAAAATACGCAGGGACAAAACTTGGAGCGCATAACTGAAACTCAAAAAAACAAAATGTAGAGTATTTTAATCTACAATTCTTGGTGACCCTGAGGACATTTGAACCTACTCAAAAAAGAATCCAAAATCTCCCGCATGATCAAATGTGGCAAAAATCACAACTTCAGTAAGGCCATCTAATAAATAGACCACTCAGCATTAGATAATCCCTGCTTATTTTGCATTTCATGGAAGGCTAAATCATGGTTGATGATGTCCTTGTGTGAAAAACTCTACAAGGTATGAACTATAGCCTTGAATTGAAATTCAAGCTGGGACATGGAAACCAAGATAGCTTCCACTTTTGGTACTATTGAATCATTGGTTAAACCCTAGAAAACTGACTAATCATTTTGCCTAGTTAACAACAAAGGTTTAATCTCATCAACCATCAACATAATGTTGCTATCAGGAAAAGGGGAGGGAAAACCCAACTGCACAAGATCTTCAATATGTTTTTTCATGTCTTTGATTCCCTCTTTCACCATATCTAGAAGCTCTTTGTAATCAATTGCTATGGAGTTGAAACTAAGAACTTCGTTCACCCTTTTTGTAGCAATCATTCTGTCACTAATCCCTGCTACTAATAACATTCCATCAGTTGCATCATATAGTTTTTATAGCAACATTTGAGAATCAAACACTCTCAAAGAGATAGTGGACAGAGTGGATTCAACTGAAGTCTCCACCTTTTGGCACAATTTTTATGCATTTATCAAAAAGGTTAGAGAGGGTTTGAGCTGAGTAATCTCCTTAGAGATTCTTTTCCATATTGATACATAAAGCTTCTTGACTAGATTCAAAATCCTGCATTCTTTAGCTTATTAGACAACTTAAGTGTCAATTGTTCTATTATTTTTTGCTCAACTTAATGTTGAACTTGTATGGCAGTGGTATTGTTCTGCTCATTTAGTAGCTTTTGTTGGAACTAAGTGGCCTGCTGTAGGTTTTCTTCACATTTTTCCTGTAATGTTGCCTTTTCCTGCCTTAAGGCTATCAATGTAGCTTTCTCCTGTGTCAGCTCCTCTTTCAAAGAATCATTTTTGGTCTGAATGGCCTGGTGAGTCTGAAAAGAAATAGTATCTTGCAACTATTTATAAAGACTCTCTATTTCATTTTTCTTGGTTTTGATTTCTATAGTCAAACCACTACAGTTTGCTTTCTCTTGAGATAAATCAGCCTCCACCTTTTATAGCTTCTTTGATACTTTCAAATAATTAGTAGCTACCATAGAAGTGGATTCATTCAGTAACTCAACCCTATCTTGTGGTATAAAAAGTGACATATCTATAGCCACTTCATTCATTATATAATCTTCAGGTTGCATCTACTCATTTGGCTTGACTACATTAGGTGACAAATGGGTCACCGTTAGTTGCTACGGGATTGGGTCAAATTGTGACCTCATATGTGGTGTAGCCAGAGCTTTATTATCTTTCATCTTCTTTTTCTCCATCTAGGCTTCTCTAGCCTTCTTAGTAGTATCTACTTGAGTTTGGAAGGTAGAAGGAAAGGCAATGTACCCACCCACAAAAGGATAACCCTGTGGCAAGCCATAAGGAATAGCCAAATGTTGGCTAGGGGGAATCTGAGAGGGTATTCTCTTTGGGACAAAAGGGAAAAATGAGGCAATGATGTGGTCTGAGTATTAATAGGTAGGGTAAATTGGGAAATGGGCAAAATAAAGGTGGTAGGGGATATTATTTGGCCAAACAAAATTGTCACCCCTATAGAAGAAAAGAGAGATTAAGAAGAAGGAGAAACAACACGTACCTGAGGTGCAACCGATGTAATCAGTGGTTGGTAATATGAGTGTCCTACCTCCTCCTCTGAATTAGGCTGAAGCTTCAGCCTCTTATGTTTCCTTGGCATTTCTTCTTCTGGCTGTGCATCTTTCTCTTCAACATTTACCACTGCTGCTAGTGGTGATTGTACAAAATTAGGAACCCCAAAGTCTGACACTAAAGGAGAAGATTTGGGTGGTGAGGATACCACACTCTTTTGTTTTTTAATGGCATTAAGAGATTGGGGCCATAAAATTATAGTGACCGTAGATGAGGCTTGCACCATATGAGTAGACTCTGCTCTGGCTTTTAACTCTCCACCCTGTGTCTACAATTTGATTGTATCAGGGCTAGAGATAGGAGATAGATGACATTCATCTCATATTTCCTCCCATCTCTCATCTGAATCTACATTTCCAAAAGCATGAGTTGTCTCACAAATCTCCTGCCTATACTTCCAATAGGCTTCTATTTTCTTAGATTTCTAGTCTTTATTCTTTAATTCCCTTTTTAAACCAGAAGTCATTCTAATTTTAGGATCAAAATCCTTTTGCTTAACATAAAAAATCTCCCATGGCCTAACCTCTTGAAGGGGAAAATCTATAAATTCTACATATAAATTAGGAATATCTTCCCAAGGGTTTCTTTTATTTTCCCAAAAAGGATGGTCCTCATGCACAATTCTAGCATCGAACTTGTTATTCTTGACCCATAAAGTTACAAAACTGCTTGGGTCATATCCCCATTTATCTTCAACTAGATAGAAACCTAAGAAATCTAGCTTTCTCAACAACATGTGCTCAACATCTCCGACTTCTAGGGCCATGTTGTTCGTTACCCACATAATATCATACATTTTCTTCTTTTTCTTCCCAGTGCCATATTCATTATCCACCACAGACACTTGCCAAGTGACCTCTAAGAATGCTAACCTAAGGGTCAAAATCTTAGGTAGCAACACTAGTTCTCCACTAAAACCATGGACTCTAATAATAGTATGATGGGATCCAAAAAAGTAATCACAAGGAATAGTGCAATTTGTCATAAGGCCTGAGACACTTGGAGTCAATCTATTTTCAACTGGCTCTTGGTTTAGATGATAAAAGGTAGGGGCAACAAAAATTTCTCAAAATTTGTATGGGTCACTAGTTTTTGACAAGATATGTGTCCATGTAGACATAGGAATGGTCCTATTATGACCGAAGCTGGGGTCATACATATTCAGATGCATGTATTGGGAAAAGATGCCAGAGTTTTAATACAACATGAGGTGAAATAGATAAGAAGAATACTTGAAAACCCCTTTAGATTTGAAGTGGGTGAGCTGGTCAACCATTGAATATGTAATTTACTTAGAGAAATCTAGTTGATACTCTTGAGACTTGTCAACAGTTTTCAATCTGAAGAGAATGGCCATTTGTTCTTCATAGACAATTATATCCTTTTTCATTCCAAAAATGAATGCCATCATAAAAAGTGCCTCTTGAATGACCTATGCAAATTGTGCTCTTGTTATTGGTAGTACTAGCATAGTGGTATCATCATCCCCTAATTGATTTTGATTTCAGAAACCTCAATTGATTATTGACATTTGCCCACATTTCTACATCTTGGCAATGGTGGGAAATGTGGCTGTCTTGTCATGATACAAGGCCAACATGTCCCTAATGGCCTTTGGTGTAATTTGTACCATGAATGGATCCTATTGTATGGTATTCAAGGGTGCATGAAATAATTTAGCACATATTTTAACCAAGTTAGGGCACAGATGCACACATGGGATAATGAATTATTCTAATTGGGAAGTCCATATCCTCGTTGTGAATGTTTTGTATTGTCCAGCCTTGGCCCTCTGAATACATCTTTGATGTGCCCCTTATCTTATATATTTTAAATAATTTTTAAGGATTGGGTCCATGATTCCATTTGCAAAATATTTCACCTTTGTTGGGTCATTTGCATAACCAACTTCAGGGACTCTAGTCTGCAGATAGGTCTTTAAGGGTTGTGCAAGGGCTGAAGCATATGATTTTCTAGTGATAAATTTATCAATGGATTCATAAATCCCAAATCCCTATTTTGAAGACTGTTCCTTCTCCATATCTATATCTATACTTGGAAATAATGAACTTATGTAACAGGTATGGAGTTTTGCAATAGGGAAAGCATTTTCACTAAGCAGGTTTTGCTATGAATTGAAATTTGTAGATAATAGGGATTTTCAAGTAGACACAAGAATGTTTGAGACACTGTTAAGATTTAACTCTTGTTATGGGGTATTTAACAACCCATCAATTCTCAAAAATGGCATTAAAATTGGATAGTCATTACTAAATCTTATTAAATCTTCATGGGACAGCGAGTCAGACATGTCATGAAAGTGGTTGCATAAGGGTACTTTGGGGAATGTTAGAGATTTGAGAGAGATTTAATGTGTCAAGAGTTTTAATTTTTTTGAAAAAAGGCTCTGAGCCATGGCCACGTGTTCAAAGAACAATTATTAAAAGAAAGAGTAGGAAAGAAAAATGGGAAAACAAAGCAACAAGGAAAGGGAAACTATCTAACTATAATACATGAGAGACACAGCTTAACTAAAATGTTTCAAGTAGATCCCATTCATAAAAATATCTTCAGGTTCACCCTCCATCATTTCTAGCTCAAAATATTTTTTATTTTTACAAGCATGAATCTTATAGGGGCTAGTCCACAATGCTTCAAATTTAGTGTGTTGACCTAGCTTGGTAGCTCTTGCATCCCATTTCAAAACAACTAAGCCTAATTTAAAATGTGGATTTGAAGTCCTTTTTATCAAAGTAGTCTTTGATTATTTTCAAATTCTTTATTAATGAATCATGTGTTGCATCCATCCTTTCTTAAACTTCTAAGAGTTCAGCAAGTCTGACCTGCATGGGGCCATTTTCTTCAATTTCAATTTGTTTTAAAAATTGGAGGGCAGGAATCTCTAAGCTTAGGGGTATTATAGTAGGCTTACCATAGACCAATTCATATGGGGACATTTTTTTCATGTGCTTAGGTGTAATTCTGTCAGCCCACAGTGCTATATTAAGCACTTTATGCCACTCTTTATGATGATCAGCCCCTATTATCTTAATAAGTCTAATCAGGTTCTTGTTAGTTGATTTTTCCAAACCATTACCTTGAGGGTAATAATTTGAGGAATTTTTTAGATAGATTCCATGATTTAGAGCAAGTTAGATACTTTAGACCCTAAAAATGCTTTAGCATTATCTGAAGTTATGGTACGAGGAGGCCCAAAGTGAGTAGTGATACTCCCTAGAAAGTCTAAGATCACATTTTCTGTTGCTTCTTTGAGTGACACTACCTCACTCCATCTGGTGAAACAATCTATGGTAGTTAAAATCCATTTATGCCCCATACTCGACACTAGATTGATCATTACAATAAAATCAAGACCCCATTGAGAAAAGGGTTCATCAATAATTATAGGAGTAAGGGGCATTATGGCATTCCTTCTCATCCCCACATAATATCGACAAGATTGGCACTTTTTTACTAGTTGATAATAATCTATAAATAAAGTGGGCCAAGCCAAAAAAAACTTGCCTAAGTTATCTTTATAGCTGTGGTCTTTATAGAAAAATGTCCACCTGAGACTCCATGGTGCATTTCATGTAGTATTTTCTTAGCCTCATATTTCTCTACGCATCTTAAAAGGATGCCATCAGTATTTCTTTTGAAAAGAACTTGGTCAATTAAAACAAAATGGACCCCTTAATACCTATAGTATCTCCCCTTGTCCTGAGATAGCTCTTTTGGGAAAATCCCATGTTTCATAAAATGGATCCTGTTTGAGACCTAGGAGTTTTGATCAACTTCTTGTATCCTCAATACACTTTCCTTTTTTGTTTCTTTAGGCATCATCTTTTCCATATCTTGAGTCATGTATTGGCACAACCCCCTACCTTTGACCAGCTTAGTGGGTCTGACCTCTACATCATACTTAAGGATCTTTGTTATCTAGTTTGCTCTTTTCTCAGTAATTTCACCCTCCATAATGTATTCTCTGACACTAGGATGAGCCAAAAGTATCAAAATCTTACTTTCTATCACCATATGCCTGAATTTATTGAGGGATTTTACCATGGCATATGCCTATTTCTCCACAAAGTTGTATTTGGTTTCATATTCCCTAAGAGTCTTTGATAAAAAGGCTATTGGGTGTTCTCCCTCTTGTTGATCATCTTTCAATGTTAGGACAGCAACAACACTGAACTCTCCTCCATAAACATACATTATAAAAGACTTAGAAAAGTCTGGGTTACTAAGTACTGGGCCTATTGAAATTGCTTTCTTGACTTCTTCAAAATATTGTCTTCCTTCTGTAGTCCACTTGAACACCAAGTCTTTCTTCAACAAGAGTGTTACTAGTCTCACTAGGCCTGCAAAGTCTAATATGAACCGACTAAAAAAATTAATCTTCCCTAAAAAAGACTAAACTACTTTCTTATTTATTGGTAGGGGCAAGTTCATTATAGCTGTAACTCTCTTTGGATCTATAGAGACTCCTTCTTTGGATACTATATGTCCCAATAGTTTGCCTTGAGGTACTGCAAAGATACACTTATTGGGATTCAGGGATATTCCAAATTATTGGCACTTCTTAAAAATAGATTCGAGATGATCAAAATGATCAATAGTATTCTTGGAAAAAATAGTGAGATCATCAAGATAAATTAGGATGATTTTATTTATGAGTTCCCCAAATGCTACATCCATACCTCTTTGAAAAGTGGTTCCAACATTTGACAGGCCAAATGGCATCTTGGCATATGCAAATGTTCCCCATTTGGTAGTAAATGCAGTTTTGTGTTGGTCTTCATCAGCCAACCAAATTTGCTTATATCCAGAGAAACCATCTAGCAAGGAAAATATCTCTGATCTAGCCACAGTCTATAAAATTTGTTCCATAGAGGCTAGGGGATAGTGATCTTTTAGAGATGCTTTATTTAGGTCTCTGAAATCCACATAGAGCCTTATGTCACCATTTTTTTTCCTGACTGGTACTAGATTGGAAACCTAGGTTGAGTGCTTGATTGGAAAATTTATTTTAGAATCTAAGAGTTTCTATAACTCATCCACCATTAGATGTTTAATCCTTGGATTCACTGGCCTCTATTTCTGTCTAACTGGCTTAGATCCTTCAGTCAATTCTATTATGTGTTGAATGATGTATTTGTTATATCCATGAGGGTCTTCATAGGTCTAGGCTATTACTCTATCATACCTTTTACACAAGTCAGTTAGTCTTTTCCTTTCCTCTTGAGTTTTAGAATTTTCAATCTTTATCTTTCTCCCTTCACTCACTTCTATCTCAGAATAATCTGCTTTATTTTATTGAAACCTTTTCTTCTCCAGGCTTACATCTTCTAGATCAAATAAGTTTTCTAAAGTGATCAAGCCTTTGGGAAGCTTATTGGTCTTTAATTAAATAACTTGGTCTCCATATGCTTCTTCAATTTTGGGTTGCAATTGATCAGCAAATTCTCTTGATTGTTGTAAGAATGAGAGTACCTGAGAATTATTTTCAAAAACTTGTCAATTTTTGTCATTATCTAGGATAGTTGGCCTTACTATAACTTTGACTGACTCATTGTTGACTAATAGACCAGTTGCTGGATCAAACTGTGACCTAATCTATGCCATCCTATCAGCTTTAGAATTTCAAGTTCTAGGAACTACTTCAATATTGAAATCTTCAAAATCTTCTATTAAGTCCTAAATTATGTGTCTATAGGATCTCATCCTTACGTTTTTGGCTATTGCCTTTTCTCTGGTTTGTTCACCACTAGTTCTGAATCACCTTTTACTATCAAATTCTTTACTCCTTTTTTCTTAGCTAACATAAGCCCATGTACTAAGTATTCATATTCAGGATCATTATTAATACAGGTAAATTAGAAATAAATAGCTCTTAAAATTTTCTCACCATTTGGAGCAACAAGACAAATTCCTGCTCCAACATCATTTTTACTTCTATCCCCATCAAAATTTAAGGTTTAGATTTCTGTATCTTTTTCATATTCTTGAGTAGTCATCATTTCTTCCCTTAAAACATTTGGGATTTCATGATCTTCATCAAATATGACATAAGTGCCTAGACCAATAGAGTCATAATTTCCATATGGGTCACTTTGCATCATAGCTAACAAATGGTTATTTTCCTCTTCTTGGTCATGTTCAGTCCAGTCACCTAACTCTTCCAAAAATACCCTTTCTTCCTTATTCAACATAGCATGAGCTACCTCTAATTTTGGGTTTGGTTCATTGGTGATGTGATCTTGAGATAGTGGCTCAGATAATATTTTCATTTTTGAACCATATTTGGTTTTTAGGATGAGGTGAGACCAATCAAGTGACATATATCCTCCTATCTTGGCTATGAAATCTATGGATAAACATAGGCCAAATACAGGGGGTATATATATGACTACCACATCTTGATTGACAATTATATTAGGGCAAGTATACAATTGTAATGGGAGTTGTTTAATTTTCCCTATTATTTGCACTTATTTTCCATTTAGCTGCATAAATCCTCTAGTAAGTGGCTCATACTTTATTTTTAAAGCATATACTATTTGCTTAGGCATTACTATAGTATTGGCCCCTGAGTCTATCATTGCATTATGCAATAGTTTCTTTCCAACTATCAAAGTCAAATAGAAGGGCTCTGGTTTGGATTTACTTACCTCTAGTGCATTGTTCAAAAGGGCTATTATCTACAGAGGAACTGTGTCTTTGAGCTTTTATTTATTAGCAGGTCCTTCTTTGGTGCCAGTATGTTTAAGCACTGCTTGGCCTTGTAGAGCTTCTTGTAACAGTGTCTTTTGATCATGAATAGATAATATGTCCCATATTGACACATGTGCTAGGGTCTTCTTCAGCTGATCCACCACATTCATCGGTCCTAGTGTTTGGGTACTTGGATAATAAGGGTACCTTGCTTTTTCTTGAACTTGTCTATGAATTACTTGGTTCTGCACTAGCTAAGGTATTTCTTGTCTAGCAGCTGTGTTTTAATGACCTTGAAATGAAGGATTCCCCATGACTTCCTTATGTGTGACTTTAGGATGTTCCATCATCCTTCTCTTGGCTCTGGTGTAGTAATTTGATTGTACTACTAGCTTTTTGAAAGTAGAAGCTTCATTTAAGAACACTAACCCTTCATCTTCAACCCATGAAAACAAAGCATGTTTAAGGGATATTTATTCTTCTTATTATAAGGACATCCCTTGCATCTGAGCCATCAGGACTAAATTTTGCATACCAAGGGATTGGTAGGCTTGAGTGTCAGAAGTACTTACAAATTGTCCATCCATTCTTCTTTGCTCTGCTCTCTTTTGCTGTAGATTACCCATGGGACAATTTCTAGGCATATGAGAATTATTAAAAGGAAAACACTAGGCATTGGTGCTATCTGCATAATTATTCTGCCCTTGAACAATCTTCTTGTTTGAATTAAGGGGAACAATTTGTCAGGGTGTAGGGACTGCAACTAATTAGTTTGGTGGCTGAGGGTTAGTTTGCCTTTAAGAACCCTGATATTGATTTGGCTGTGGTGGAAATCTATTTCCTTGGTATCCTTGATATTGGGGTCTAGGATAAGGATTCTTCTATGTTTTAAGGTTAATTATCTCATTAGAGAATGTCCTTAAGATGTTCTTGACATCATCTATCTCAGATGACTGGACAAGGGCAAGTTATTTAGCAGGTTGCTGAGGAGATGTATACATAAACATAGGTGGGGCTATGGAATTAGGGGTTTCTTGAGGCAAAGGTAAGGTAATCTCTAGAAACATGGGCATGGGAGGCCTTGGGGGCAACTTTCCAGCATCTATTAAGTAATTTTCAGCTCTGACTACATAGTCATAGGCTTCTGGTAGAGTCTGACCTCCAAGTGACTGAATCATTACTGGTATATCTAAATTTAAGGCTTTAAGATAAAAAACTATAGCCATACCTGGTAATGGTCTTGCTATATCAAGAATTCTTTCCCAAGTCTTTTGAAATCTTGAATTGAAATCAATCATTACTTCTTGTGGTGCCCTTTTGATAGTAATCAATTATTGCAACAAAGAAGATTTATCACCCTTTTCTTCAAATCTTTCAAAAAAAAGATCTCCAAGTTGATCCCATGTAGATATTGTATTTGGAGTCAAAGATCTATACCATTCTAGAGCATTCCCTTTAAAATAAGTTGCTAACAATCTTATAGCCACATTCTACTATGTGACCACATGTATTGCACAGACATCAGACACATCCTGTAGATGTTCTTCAGGTGTTTTGAAATCTTGCCCATTGAAGTTGGGTAGAGCTTTCAAGGCATTTATTGTAATAAGATCCCAAGTGGTTGGTGGTACTGGAAGAATCAGAGGACTACCAGTGTTCCAACTTGCATAATTCCTTAGGGGTATAGGTGCTCCCATGTTTGCTATTGGTATTGCTATAAACTAATTAACCCTTCTTGGATTAATTATCAATGGTGGTAAAAGAATACTTGGGTTCATAGTAGATTGAGATCTTGTTATTGGTTTACAGCTCTAACTCCTTGTAGCTCTTTGGTTCATACAGTCTTCAATGAAACTTCAAGATGGTCCCACTGGGCATGCCAAAAATTGTTGATGCTTAGAATTGCACTACTTCCAACACCAACAATGGGAAGTTTCAAGAATGTGGGACTTGTGACCTAAAATGATCTCTAGATTTTAAAGAACCTAGCTCTTCTTTATCTCAAAAGTATTGTGGGAAAAAGGATAGAAATTAAACAAAAAACACCAATCCAACGAAAGAAAATCTAACTATGGTGATGCACCTTAGTTTAATTTGATCCTTAATACTAAGCACAGTGAAGCTATATTTAGGATTCAATTACATTAAAGAGCAATCAATGCATGATTAACATAAAAGATGAAAATAAATAGAATCAAGGCTCACAACTTAAATGATTTTTGTAGTAACATAGAAAATATCAACAAAGGCACATAATTCAGTCTTCTTATTAATTTTCCAGTCACATAAAAGGCACAGTTGTACAAACTTTCTAACTCAAGAAAATAGAATAAAGGTAAATGATATTCCTGGCCACAACAAGAAAGTCTAAAACTTCTTGATAACAATCTCGTACAAAAAAATTTCTCTCTTCTGATGATGATTTTTGATGATCCCTGCACCCATATTTATAGCATCAAACTAGCTCTAGATTGCCTACATGTTCCCAACCCAATGGTCTAACTGAACTCTAATTAAATTGGAAGTGTTTAACAAAAGATATTCTTTGGATCTAAAATGTTTAGTCTCCTACATGATTAAATCCCAATGGCTTAATAGAACTAGAACTGAACTGGAAGTGTTAAACAAAAGGTATTTTCTAGATTTGAAATGTTTAGTATCCTTACAAATTCATTGGCTAAATTAGATGCATGTGACACTTTTCACTATGAAATAGGTGAGGACACTTGGTGGCTTCCACTTGCCTCACTTGAAAACTATCTCATTATTTAGGAGGCACCAAAAAATGACACTTGGTAGCTTCCCTGGTACTTATAGAAAACACACGACACTTTTCACTACATTATACTCTTTACTATGTCTTTGTATCGAGAGTGCTCAATCTTAGACATCTGTCACAGTCTGCTACTCTATAACTTTATCAACTTATAGAAAATAAGACCCACAACACTTCTTGTCTAAGTAAATTCAAAAAGGGAATGGGGATAGGTGTCACTTTCTGTATATCTTTAACAAATTACATGTGTCAGCTTCCGCTTGTCTATAGAAGCTTTTAGATACTTTTTGAAAATCTTGTGGAAGGTGACACGTGGTGGTCTCCATGGGGCTCTGGCTATACTATAGAAACATTCGGGCCTCATTTTAGATTTACACAGATGGTGACACTTGATGGCTTCCACTGACTTTAGAAACAAAACCCAAATCCTACCATAGTCTTTACCTAAAAATGAAACAAAATGAAGAAACTGTGGATGTTGACACTTGGCAGTTTCCACTGAGCTTTAGCTAGGGACACATTGCAGCTTCTGCTACTTTTATAAAAACATATTGAAACCTTTCACAATTTCCACTTGGTTCCCTCTACATGCACTAAGAAAAGCTTATCAGAAGAAGCTTTGAAACTCATAAGAAACTTGAAATGTGGATGCCAACACTGTCACGCTCTGCTGGGTTATAACGGGACACGTGGCATGTTTCGCGTGACTTATAGAAATTATAAAATGTGTCACGGCTAATGACACTTGGTAGTTTCCACTGAGATTTGATACTTAGACAAAATTTAGGCAAAAATTAAACTCACACCCATGCTCTGTGTCAAAAAACTTCACTGCCTCGAAACTGAAATGTGCAAGGACAAAACTTGGAGTGCACAACTAAAACTCAAAAAAACAAAATGTAGAGTACTTTACTCTACAGGTCCACTAATGTAAATTTTATTCTCTTATTTTTATATAAAGGATAATTATAAAGGGTAGATCAGTCAGTGAGGGTCATTATAATGTTAACCCTTAGGATGATCCTATTCAACTACTAGAAAATCAAGATACAAAACTTGATTAGATTCTCATAGTTATGACTGAGACACAAGACCATATAATAAATATTTAATGAGAGGTTCATGACCCAAAAGAGAAAAATGAATAGGAGGTACCTAAATAACATCCTTATGAATAGAAAGTTTCTTAGGAATAAAGGAAATAGGAAGTACACTATGATGTTAGATCTCAAGTAGTTGTAGAACTATCATGGGAAATGACAAAGGTAAACCCATCCAAATTTAATGGCATAGTTTTGGGTGACAGAGTTGAAGCTTAGATATAGAGATGGAAAAGTACTTAAAGATTAGAAATTTATTTTAGGTCATTAATTTAATATGGGGGTATTAAAAATTACTTAGTGAAGATAAAACTTGGTGGGATAAAAAAATATTAAAAATAATCTAGATTCAACTACCACCACATAGGAGAACGTTGTGACTCTTTTCAGAGCATGGTGGTTACCTCAGCTATACTTCAACCAAAAGTTAATAGATGTTAAAAAATTAAGGCAAGGAGACTTCTCAATCAAAAATTATTGGGAACATTTTACGAAGCTATTGAAATATGTTCTGTATTATTAAAAATATGAACACATCTATATCAAGTAGTTCATTATGGGTGTATACCCTAAATTGGTTGTGAGGTAGATTTGTATGAAATAATAGGTGTTTAAAAATGATATAAAGTAGGATTAAAAGATAAAATCACTAGCATAGGTTAGAGAAAAGTATAATATAAAGTTTTTTAGTTCCAAAATACCTTTTAAGAAGAAGAATTAGAAATGGAGTGGAAATTCCAAGAACCAGTTCAATAGTCAAAACACAAGGTTTTGTAATACTTATAGGAATAGGAAACCAAGATGTATTTTTGGAGAAGGATTTAATGGTAAAACTTAGGTTGAGAGGAAGGTAATTTTAGGAGGATGTTTTACTTGTGGATAGATCATTAAGCCAAAAATTGTCCTTGGTGGAAGACAGATGGTAAGAACAAGAATACCTATTTTTCATAGCAGGGGAACCTTACAATAGTGTATCTATATAGTAGTGGATAATCATCACGATGAGTTCCAAGCCTCTCCCATCAAAGTATTAGTTACTATTTTTGTCCATCCAATTAATATTTTGATCAATACTAGAGCTATTTAATGCTTTTTCTCTCTTATAATGTCGAGTAAATTATCTAAGAAAGGTGGATTTATGGAAAATGCATAGTTAGTATAGTATGGGAATGAATCTAAAGTCAAGGTTAATATATGTCTCATAGAGGTTGAAATCTAGTTTATATAATTAATAATAGTTGTGGATCCTTATGCATCACCACTAGGGTCATATGATGTGATCATAGGAGTGAATTAGATTTCTAGGCATAAATCCAAATTTTATTGCTTCCTTAAAAATATTGAATGTCTGGATGATTTGGTAAACCAAACCCAAATCCAATGAAGTCAATGGGAGTTGAAATTTAGGGTAATTTATGCTATTCAATTAAAGAGGGATAAATTTAAGGGATTTCAAGCATTCCTTATAAAAATGGATGAAGTTATAAAATATAAGGAACCCCCCTTGGAAAACTATCCATTTCTACAATAATGTTTGGATGTTTTTCTAGATGAAATGCTAGGGTTGCCTCTAAAAAGGGAATTTTATTTCACTATATATATAATTTTAGGGTCAAAATTATAATCTAAGGTACCTTAAAATATTTAAAAAAATGGATTTAATTAATTTAAATGCTCAACTTTAGGAGATGTTAACCAAGGCTTTGATTCAACCAAGTGTTTCACCATCAGGTGCACCTGTAGCTTTAGTTAATATTAAGGATGTAACCCTTCATTTGTGAATTTAATATCACATGATTAATAAAAAAATTATAAAAAACATGTATCCATTACCTTTCAATGATGATATTTTTGACCAAATGCATGGTGATGTCTTTTTAAAGACCAATCTTTGAGAAGGATGCCATCAATTGAGGATTCAGGATGAGGATATTTAAAAAACATCTTTTAAAACTCAATATGGGTGCTACAAGTTTATATCTCTACCTTTTGGGTTAATGAATGCATCAAAAACATTCATGAACCCAATGAATAGTGTGTTCAGTGATTATCTCAATCAATTTGTTTTAGTCTTTTTATATAACATCCTCATCTATTCCAAGAATGAGGAAGAACATGTTGAGAAATTTCATTTAGTTTTGTAGTGGTTATGGAAACATAATATTTATGGTAATTTATCTAATTATTCTTTCTTTTAGAAAAGAGTATAATACTTAGGACATGTCATTTCCATAAAGGGAATTTTAGTGGATCTAACTAAGATTAGGGCCATCATGGATTGTCCAACACCTAAAAATGTGCATGAGGTGCATATTTTCATGGGATTATTAGGGTATGATAAGAATTTTTCACTAAATTTTTCCAAGATAGATAACCCAATCACCTCTCTTAAGTGGAAGTAAAAATGTTTTGATTGGTTTGATAAGTGTAAAAAAACCTTTGAGGTTATAAAATAAAGGCTTAATTATACACAAGTTTTGTGTATCTTAGATCCAAATGGGTATTTCTCAATTATAACTAATGTTTCACATGATAGAGTAGGAGGTGTGCTCATATAGGATGGTTTAGTTATGGCCCATGAATCTAGGAAACTGAAACCTTATGAGGAAAATTATGATCCTTATGATCTAGAATTAGTTGAAATAGTTCATACCTTTAAAGTTTGGATGCATTACCTATAGGATAAACCTTTTGAGATTAATATTTATAATTTAAGTCTTCAATATATTTTCACCCAACCTAACCTCAATGCTCGCCAGAGATAGTGGTTAGAATTCCTATCAAATTATGATTTTGATATCAAATACATTAAGGGAAAGGAAACAAGAGTATTAGATGCCCTTAGACATATATGATACATTGTATCTTATTTATAATCATAAGCACCATCTAAGATTAGGTAGTAAAATTCTCACCTAGTGATTATTTCTGTGAGCAAGTTAAGAAAGCTTTGGCTGAAAACTCACAAGATCATATATATAAAAGTTTCTAATCAGATAATTATGGAATTTTAAGTTATAATGGTAGGGTTTATGTGCCTAATGAGGATAATTTTATTTATATTATGCTAAATTAATTATAAAATTCTCCATATTTAGGATAACTTGGAGTGAATAAACTAGTAGTAGAGTTAAAACTTTTGTATTTCTAGAAAATAATTAATAAAGATATAACTGATTTTATTTCTAGATGTTTAGATTGTTAGTGAGTCAAGGATAAACATGAGCATATAGCTATTATATAGTTGTAAATTATGTCATGGTGATGTCATGGAGGTGTATTTGTGAGTGGATGAAGTGCCTTGATAGCTTAAGTGACAATGACAAAGTGTGTAATATGTTTATCCTAGTATGCTTGAAGTAGGCTTGGTTTATCTTCAGAGTTTGAATATTTAGAGATGATTGGGAATGAATTTTAAGTATTGATCATGTGAAATGGGTCTTATAAGATATTTCATATTATTTGAGTGCTTTTTTTCATTAGTGTATTTAATTTGGTTGATCATTTTTTTTCATCTAGACATTTTGGGTCTAGTGGCATAAAATTTGAGTGGGTAGTTTGATGACATCACCATTACCACATGTGGATGAGTCAGTGGGGTTGGTCATATGGTTTTGATTAAATTTGTTATTAGTTGATATGTGATAAATTTTAGGTCATGTGATGAAGTGAAACATAAGATATGCAAGTGAAAATTTGGGCTCCTAGGGAGTTTGACAATATTTTCCCATACTTAGCCAAATTTGCAATGTGGCAAGAAAAATCAAGTAGGCATTTTGATGGTGTTGTATTTAGCATGTGTGAAGGTGTCAAAATAATTTGATAATATGGGTTTGTTTATTTTTTTTCCTAGTTTATATTCACTAAATTTTAGGTCATATGATGAAGCGCATCAAAACATATGCATATGCAAAGTTGGCCTTCTAGGCAGTTGTAGACATTGTTGGCTCTATGGTAGAAAACTCTAAGTGAGCATGTTAATGGAGTTATATATTTCATGAAAAAAGGTTATAGGATTATGTTGATACATGAATATATTACCATTTTAAAGGTGATCTTATAATTCAAATTTTAGATCATGCATCTAGGTGTAACAAAAGTTATTAAGGTTCAAAATTGGCTTCTCAAATAGATTGCAAGGGTTCCCATACTTAGTCAATTTTACACTAGGTAAAGTTTGAGAAACTCTTGAGGAGATAGATAAAACACATTTGATCCAACATGTCAAGAATCAGTGAGATGAAAAGAAGTACTCAATGTTTAACACTGAACAAAGGTAAAGGATAAGGATCAAACGGTTCATGTGTAATCATACAGGTTGATCTAATGGCATGAGTGGAATCAAAGTGGTCAAAGTGATAGCTGTTTAATGAGATTAAAGGTTGATAAAATTTAAATAATATCAATGGTGTTTGTTTAATAAAATCAATGAGAGAACTATATTATAGTAAGATGATGGATGTTTAATTATGATCATTTGAATTTGAATATTCAAATTTACAAAGGGAAAAACCAGTGCTTTGTATTTTGGCTATATCTTTTGACCCAAGATGAATTTATTGATGATGTAAAAGGAAAGGTTTTAGAGGAATCCATGGAACTTATAATTAAAATATTTATAAAGTTTGATTATTCATATAGTCAAAATTATGGTAATTTAAATTTGATTATGTTTGACATTTGTCTGTTAAGAACCCAAGAAGGTTAATTGAGCTTATTTTGATGTTGTTTGGATGTTTCATGATGAATTAGTTATTAGAGAGTGTTTTAGATTCCATAAATATCATATATGTGTATTTTTGAGGTGTGATCAATCTATATTGAGTATGAATAATGATTAATAAATTGACTGTGTTAGTTTATGATGTTCTTATGCACCAGGTCAGTGTTTGAGTTGATTGAACATACATAGAGGTGAGAAAGAATGACTTTGATAATTTGAGGATGAATAAGGTGTCATGTAGAGTGGAATTATGCATTTGGTTCTATTTTTCTTGTTATTTTTCTAATGGAGTGTCTCCATGATAACTATAAGGGCTAGTATCGCCTAATTAAAAGGGGTTATCACTTAAGGGTGACCCATGAATGTTATGGATAGCCTTTTTGGATTATATTGAGCCATAATTTGGTATGATATAAGAATTAATGGTTAAGGCATGTCTAATTTTTGACCAAGGAATTGATATTCATGATGATTTTTTATATAATGAAACCAAAGGAGATGGTTTCTAGGTTTTAGTGAGAGGAGTGAGCATTGAAGCAAAGAAGAGAGGAGAGGTAGTGTGACTAGTGGATGAATTAATGAGAAGATAAGTTTTAGGACTATGTGTATGGCCTATGTTTCATGTTTATTATGTCATAATAATTCTCTTATAGGTTGAGGATGAGTGAAGAGGTCTAAAGTGATCTAAAAAGATGTTTTAGATGCTTTACATGTGAGCAAAGGATATATGCTATTTGTGTGATCTTAGTGGGTGATTTGAGAGAAAAATCAGAGTATGGAATCTATATATAACCATTTGGTTTTGTTTTTAATTTGGTGATATAGTTGTTGATAAGGAGTGAAGAGTGATCCAAAAGGTGGATTTGGATGCATTGAGTGTGTAGAGTTGAAGAGAGTTAATATTCTTTATATCTCCATAAAATTGGTAAGAAATAAATGTTATAGGAGATGTTCTATCCATAGGTATTGTCATGGATTCTCAACATATAGGGGGTTATATCCTCCTTACAAGGTGAAACTTGCTAAAGGTCTAGTTATTGTGGTAGCTCAGCTAGATAGGTGTAGTAGCTCCTTGTGGGATTGAAGTCTCACTAAAATAAGGGATGGTAGTTATTTGATCAGTTGATTATGGTCTAAATTTATTCTTGTTATTATAATATAGTAGTCTAATTATAAGTTCTAGTGGGTTTTCTCCCCCAAGAGGGTTTCCCACATATGCCATGTGTTATGTGCTTGATCTTGCATTGTCTCTCTTATTCATTGATATGAATGATGTGTATGATTAATGAATTCTTTTGGTAACTATTTAAGAGTTTTTAAAGGTTTGAAATTTAATTTGAAATTATCTAGGCTGACTTATTCACCCCCCCTCTTAGTGATTATACCTCTAAAAATTGGTGTCAGAGCATGTCCTTTAGTAAAGGCTTAATAACTTAAAGGTGATCTAAGGTACAATATGGGTAGTCATCAAGGAGGTTTCTCTACTAAGTACTAATGTTCAATAGATCTGATTATGCATTTTGGAGTGCAAGGATGAGGACCTACATCATGTCACTATGGTTTAAAATTTGGAAATATATTATGAATGGTTATTCTACACCTATTATTCCTCCATCTAGTGTTCTAGATAAGAATTTATTTGAAAATAATTATAAGGAAATGAATGTTATCACTTATGGGCTTTTAGAGACTGAATACACCAAGGTAATCCATTGTACATCTACTAAGGAAATGTGGGATAAATTGAATAATATTTATGAAGGAGACTTAAAAGTTAAGTTGGCAAAGTTTTAGACTCACCAAAGATAATTTCAAAGACTCAAGATGAAGGAAGAAGATTCTATGGCATCTTTCTACAGAGAGTTGATAAATTATGAACATCATCAGAGGTCTTGGAGAGAACCTTGAAGAGGCTACTATAGTTCAAAAGGTATTAAGGTCTCTTTATATCAATTTTGATTCAAAAGTGTTTATTTTATAAAAAAATCATGATATTATTAAGTTAAATATGGATGAACTACATGAAATACTTACTACTTTTGAGATGAGAATAAATGGCGATATACCATCGAAGAAGGAAGAAGCATTCAAGATAGAGATGAAGCCTAAGAATAAGTTCCAAGGTAATAAATCCAAGAAGGATGACATTTTTGATATTGATGAGGATAAACTAATTACTTTGTTTACAAGGAAATTAAAAATAGGTTTAGGAAAGTATAAGGGTAAACTAATTCTCTAATGCTTCAATTATGGAGAGATAGGACATTTTTATAGAAAGTGGCCTCATAAACATGATGATGAATAACATGGTGAAGATCAATATGAAGACAAGAAGACATACATGAAGAAAGGATTTAGAAAGTATAACAAAAATAAAAATTCCTTCAATAACAAGAAGAGTCTCTACACCAATAAAGATTGTAGCTCATCAGATGAGAATGAAGACAATGGCTCAGAGTATGATTATGAAGATGATGGTCTTGTTGAAGATGAATCCCTATTCATGGTTGAGGAAGGAAGTTTATCATATCAAAAGGAGTCTACTTGGAGTGATTCATATGATGATACAAATGAGGTGGACTATGAGACTAAATTGATGAATGCTCTTGAAGAACTAAAGATTGAGAAGAAGATTAACAATAAGATAAAGTATCAAATCAAAGACTATAAAGAGAAATTCAATGTGTTTGAGGAAAGAATGAATGAAGACACCAAGGAGCATGAAGATATGGTCAAGCATCTCAGTTGTCATGAAAATTGTATCTACAAGCCTAAAAGCTAACGAAGATGAATGTTCAAGGTATGCAATTAAAAATGAGTCATTAAAATCTGAGTTAGAGAAGACATCTAGTAAGTTGAAGTCATTTATGAGATTTAAAAAGATCTCAAGTGATTTAGATAATATTATGAATGATCAAAAACATGCAAGTGATATAACTAATTTTGGATATAAATAAGAACCAAAGAATGCAAATCAAAACAAGATGAAGACTAATGTGAATAAGAACAATCTAACTTTAAAGAAAAATCATCAGACAAAGAATGAAGGTGCTAATAGACTAAAAACAAATTAGATTAGAAAACCAAATGCCATGAGGTATGCAAGTTTTAATGGTTATTTTTACACATTTAATCAATTTGGAATTAGAGCTAGAGAATGGAAGAGACCTCTTAGAAATGAGTTTGCATGAAACTATGATTAGGGTCATTAATCAAAAGGTATGAAAAAAGTTAAGTTATTCAATTGACTTGATGAGGGACACTTTTCTATGTAGTGTCTAAATAAGGTAAGGAAAGGTGAGTCTTCTTCAAAAGAAAGAGTTTGTTTCAATTATTATGACATAAGACACATTATAATTTTTTTCCATATTAGGTAGAGCAAGTTGAGTCCCATTCAAAAATAATGGTTTTCTACAATTTTGAGAAGATTGCTCATGTTGATATATTCTAAAAGCAAAGGCCATCATGTTAAAATGAGTTCAATCAGGCTCTTAGAGTACAAAGAAGAAGGCAAATTAACTCATGAAAACCAAATGTGGTAAGTATGAGACATGATGGGTTTACTAGTCTAAGTAATTTATTTTATATGGTGGATAATGCTATAGAAGTTGGAAAGTGCAAAGAGATCTCATTGTCTGTTCATGTTGTGAATGAAGAGACCAAACTCAAGGAGAAGACCAAAATTATGGTTGAGGCTAGTTCTGAGGTGTGTATGGATTCAAGTGAACAACCTTCAATTATAAAGCAATTTTCATACAAAGAACATTAGTTGTTAATACCTAGTAATGAGATTCTAAAATCTAAGGAAGATTCTTTAGTTGAGAAGGTATGTCATGAATACTTGTTGTCTCCATGTATTGTCAAATCAAGCTTGGAAGAGAAAGAGAATATTATAGTGGATGAGCATGTTGCTTCTATTAAGCCTATGAAGATGAAGAATAAATACGAGTATTATATTAGTAAGGAGGAGAAGGAATGTGAGGATTTATTAGAAAATCTTAGTTTCACACTAGTATAGGACATTGTGAAGAAGGGTATCTTTATCTATGCTTCTTAAGAGACTCTTTTCAATGGAAAAGTAAGTGTTGTTATATATGTAATGTGTATAGGGTTATAATAGGTGTTTTTAAGTGGATTAATAATATTAATGCAATTACAAGAAGATTTTTATTCCCATAAAGGTATGTGCACTTCTTTATGATGTGTTCTAGGTAGTTTTGTGTCGTGATGGTCTTATTTGTGCATATTGAAGATGTTTGAGTGCTCTCAGTTTTCTTAGTTTTGGCTTGAGGGAAAGAAAGCCTAAAATGGGTTATAGGATGTATGGGTTATCAAAGATATGAAATCTCAAATATTTGTCTAGAAGTATGTGATGGTTATCTCTAGGTGTGTAAGAAATTTTAGAGGAGGGTGTTGACTAGAATGAGGTTTGTTGACTTGGTTTTAAGACTCTAGGGCTTTGGGCTCTACTAAAAAATTGGTTTGAATTATGGGTTGAGATATGAGGATTATTAATAGGTTTAATGGGAAAAATGGGTTGTCAAATCAAGCTTCACAAAGATCTGAAGGTTTGTGAATTTCAAGCTATTTAAGTTTTTATCAAAATTAAGGCCTAATTGGCTAGTAGGTTTGTGAAGTATGTTTTAGAGGATGAGATAGGTGATTAAATATAGTGTGATTTAGGTTTCATATTATAATACTATAGATATGAATTTTTAGGTCTTGAATTTTAATCTACTAAAAGTTGTGGGGTTTGCAAGTTCTAGGTAGGGATACAAGGAGTCTAGACAGGTCTAATGAGAAGAAAAGTGCTTTTTATTCAATTTATCCAAAATATAAATGTATGAGTATTGAAAGGTGAGTTATTAGGTTTTTTAAGAACATGTTTAATATTTATTTAGTGTCATGAAGTTCTATTGGTGATCCTTGAGTTTGTTTGAAAAGTGAAGGCTAATAAGTTTGTGTGGTGGTTCTTCATGGTCTGTGGATATCTGAGGATGCTCAAGAGGTGAAATGGATCAGATATCTTAGGGGGAGTACCTAATATATTTTTATTGGTGAGTTATATTAGATTTTAGTATTTTTTGTGTTCTATATTCATTGGTTGTAGTGCTTGGTTGAAGAAGAGCATTTGCCTGTAGCAAGAGGAAGTTGTCAAGGCAAGAAAAGGTTGGCTCAAGGTAAGGGGAGTTTTACTATCTTTCCAAGATGGTATTATCCTATTTGTAATATTTTTAGGTCCTTATTATCAGTTTTTTACCACTTTTTCATTGTGTCAAATGGGGAAAAAGTTCCTATTTTGAGAGTATTTGAAGAGAGATAAGGAAGGTGAGTTGTATATTATTTTATGATGAGTGTTGACATTAATGACAAAGGAGGAGATTATTGGAGAGTTTTAAATTATTTAATGGTGATTTAATGGAGGTGTCATAGTGAGTGGATGAAGTTCCTTGATAGCCTAAGTGATAATGACAAAGTGTGTAATACACTTATCCTAGTATGTTTGAAGTAGGCTTGGTTGATCTTCAAAATTTGACTATTTAGAGATGATTAGGGATGATTTTAAAGTATTGAGAATGTGCAACGAGAAATATAAGAGGTTTTATATTATTTTATTTCTTGTGTGTATGATTGGATTTAATTTGTTTTATCATTGTTTTCATCTAGATATTTTGGGTTTAGTGGCAAAAAATCTGAGTAGGTAGTTTGTTGATGTCATCATTGCCACATGTGGATGAGTTAGGGGGAGTTGGTTATATGGCTATGATAAAATATGTTCTTAGTTTCTATTCAATAAATTTTAGGTCATGAAATTAAGTGAAACATAATATATGCAAGTGCAAAGTTGGGCTTCCAAGTAGTTTGACAGTGTTTTCCCATAGCCCAATTTGTAATGTGGTAAGAAAAACTAAGTAGGCATTTTGATGGTGAAATATTTTGACATGTGAAGGTGTAAGTATAAGTTGATAATATGGGGTTTTTTATTTTTTTAATAGTTTATATGTGATAAATTTTAGTTCATGTGATGAAGTGCATCAAAATATATGCATGCACAAAGTTGGCCTTCCAAGCAGTTTTAGGCATAATTGGCTATATGGCAGAAAAACCTAAGTGAGTAGATAATGGAATTATATATTACACACATGATGGTTATAGGAGAAATTTTATACATTAATATATTCAAATTTAAAATTTTATCTTATTTTTCAAATTTTAGATCATGCATCTAAGCGCATCAAAAGTTATTGAGGTTCAAAGTTGGCTTCTCAAACAAATTGCAAGGGTTCCCATACTTAGTCAATTTTTCACTAGGTAAAGTTAGAGAAACTCTTGAGGATATTAATGGAGTGAATTTTATCCAAGATTTTAGGAAGTAGTGAGATGTAAAGAAGTACTCTATGTTTAACACTGAGCAAAGGTAAAATATAAGGATCAAATGGTTCATGCGTAATCATACAGATTGAACTAATGACATGAGTGGAGTCAAAGTGATAATTGTTTAATGAAGTTAAAGTTAAATAAAATTATAATAAGATAAATAGTTAATGTTTAATATAAGCATATATATATATCATGAGATTATATCAAGATGATCGATGTTTAACTGTGACAATTTGAATTTGAATATTCAAATTTACAAAGGGAAAAACCAATGCTCTATATTTTGGCTATATCTTTTGATCTAGGGCAAGTTTCTTGATGATGTTAAAGGAAATATTGTAGAGGACTATATGGAACTTATAATTAACCTAGATATAATCTTTGATTATTTGTTTAATAAAAATTATGGTGATTCAAAGTTGACTGTGTGTTTGATATTCATCTGTTAAGAACCCCAAAAGGTTGATTGACCTTATTTTGATGTTGTTTGGATGTTTCATGATGAATTAGTTATTGGGGAGTGTTTTAGACTCCATGAGGATCATATTTATGTATTTTTGAGTTGTGATAAATATATATTTAGTATGAATAATTCTTAATAGGTTGACTGTGTGTTCGTTCATGATGTTCCTATGCACCACGTTAGTGTTTGCATTGATTGAGCATACACAAAGGTGAGAATAGATGGCTATGATAATTTGAGGATGAATAAGGGTTAATATAGAGTGGAATTATGAATTTTTTAAGTGGTCCTATGTTTCTATTTTGGTCATTATTTTTATAATGGAGTGAATAGGTCTCCATGAGACCTATAAGGGCTAGTAGGCCTAATTGAAAGGGGTTGTTGATTAAGGCTGACCCATGAATGATATGGAAAACCTTTGTGGATTATATTAAGAAATATTTTGGTTTTATATAAGCCTTAATGTTTAAGTCATGTCTAATGATTGAATAAGGAATTGATATTCATGATGACTCTATATATAGTGAAACCAAAGGAGATGATTTTTAGGTTTGAGTGATAGGAGTGAGCATTAAAGTGAAGAAGAGAGGAGAGGTAGTGTGCCCAGTGGATGGATTAATGAGTTAAAAAGTTTAAATATAGTGTGTATAACCTATGGGTCATCTTTATGATGCTATAATAGTGATCTTATAGGTTGAGGATGAGTGAAGAGGTCTAGGGTGATCCAAAAGGATGTTTTGGATGTTTTGAGTGTGAGTGAAGGATAGATGATGTTTGTGTGAACTTGTGGATGATTTGAGAGAAAAATCAGAGTATGTAATATGTGTATGACCATTTTTTAATGTTATTTATGTGGTGATATATTTGTTTCTAAGGAGTGAAGAGTGATCCAAAATGTGACTTTGGATGCATTGAGTGTGTAGAGTTGAAGAGAGCTGATATACTTTGTATCTCAATCAGATTGATAGCAATCAGTGTTATAAGAGATATTATGTTTATAGGTGTTTTTTTGGCTTCTCAAAATCTAGGGGGTTGAAACCTCCTTACAAGGTAAAACTTTCTAAAGGTCTAGTTGTTATGGTAGCTCAGCTAGATAGGTGTAGTAGCTCTTTGTGGGATTGTGATCTCACTAAAATAAGGGATGGTAGTTCCTCGATCAATTTTTGTTGGTCTAAATTGGTTCTTGTTGTTATAGGACAATATTCCAATTATAGGTTCTAGTGGGTTTTCTCCCCCAAGAAGGTTTCCCACATATGACATGTGTTATGTACGTGATCTTACATTGTCTCTCTTGTTCATTGCTATGATTGATGTGTGTGCTTCATAAATGCTTGTGGTAACTATTTAAGAGTTTTGAAAGTTTTGAAATTGAATTTAGATTATCTAGGATCGTTGATTCATCCCCCTCTTAGTTATTATACCTCTAACACCAATGGGGTTGTTATACCCATATTTTATACCCAAATGGAAATGTAAAGTGATCATCATGTACTTTGTCAAAGGTTTTCTCATGTCCAAAAATTTTCATATGATCTTGGTAGTTGTGGATTAACTAACCAAGGTATCTCATTTTATTCCTACACATATAAATGATGATGCACCTATTCTTGATAAAATGTTTGTGAAGGAAATTTAAGAATTGCATGGGTTTCATGAAAATATTATTTTAGATATGGACCCTAATATGACTTATAGATTTTGGTAAACTTTAAATTCAACATTGAGAACTTAAGTAAATTCTAATAAAACTTACTATCCATAAATAGATGGACAAATAAAAATAATAAACCATATCTTATAGGATTTGTTGAGAATATATTGCATAGACCATAAATATAAGTGGGAATAATACCTACCTTTGGTCAATTTTTATTATAATAGCTCATACTAATCCATTATTAAAATGTATCCTTTCTAGGTATTAAAGGTAAGGAGATGTAGAAAAATAATTATTTGGGACAAAATATAAGATAGAGTGGTTTTTTGACTAGACATGATTGCTAAAATGGAAGATCAAATGAAAATAATAAGGCAGAGATTTACTGAAGCCAATGCTAGAAAAAAAGCTATGCATGTCTAAAAAGAATAACAAGGTAATTTTTAGTTAGGGACATGTTTTCTATAGGTTAAACCCAAAAATGGTGTAATAAAGTTTGGCAAATCAGTCACCTATATATGTGGGGCCTTTTAACATCCTATAAGTAATCAATCTAGTATCCTATAAGTTTGTTTTACCACCAGCTCTAGCAAAAATGAATAATGTTTTTCATTTTTCATATCTTAAAAATTATATTATTGATCCTACACATGTTTTGGATAGGAATACATTACAGGTTTGGGATCCAGGGGTGGTCACAATAGAACCAATCAGAATAATTGATACTCATAAGCTTATCCTGCATAATATAGAAGTATCATAGTGTAAAGTCTAGTGGGATCAATATTCTAAGAATAATGCAACATGGGAAGAGCATGAAGATTTTTAGAGGTTTTTTCCTCATCTATTTACTTTATTTACTACTAGATATCATTTGATTTTTGATAAAACATTATTTTACTATGTTGAACTTAGTTATGTTTTAGAACTTTTATTTTAAAAAGTATCATTGGGATGATGACCACTTTTTTTAGGAGGATGTTACATCCAATTTTCCCTATGGATTTTAAAGTATTTGTCAGTGGATTGTGTGTTAATTATCAATAAATCCATTATTTACTTTGAGTTAGATTAGTTATGTTGTTTGGTTAACAAATATATTACTTTTGATGAGCTATTACATTAAACTTATGATCATGATTTTTATGGACTTGTTAAATCCATTAGTTGTTATGGTTATATGTTGGTTATTTTCATGATATGGGATAACTATTGATTTATTTAATGATTTTGATGCAATATATTTCTTCCTTCATTGACATTGTGGAGGGAGATTATCATCAAAGAAGGGGGAGAAAATAGTTACATTAGGGGTAAAGAGAAGGAAAGGAGGAACCCACACACAACACTTATGTATGTTGAATGAATGTTTGATTCTTGTTATTAATTGAATTGTTTATTGAGAAAGTTGTATGAGTTTTTTAATGGTTTTTTAACTTTTCATAGCTATATTTGGTGATGTATGTTTACATTCATCTTTGTGATATACTTTTTATGTTATCATTGGGATTGGTTGAATTAGTGTAAACTATTAATTTGACATTTTAACATATTTGGTGTATGGGCTAATCTTGATTGGTTATGTTTGCATTAAAAATTTAATTTAGATTAAAATATGTTAACTATAAGACCTATTTATGCATATTGGGAGTATGTAGGGTTTGAGGTGTTAAATGGTCTTGAGTGCTTAGTTCCCAAAATACATGGTTTTGTTGTGGCTTACCTTGGGGGTATTGATATAAAAGGGGTAATTACGGGGAAAAAACACCCCCATATAAGGTAAACAATTGAGTGTTATTATTATTATTACTATTATTATTATTATTTTGATATAGGGCTTTAGGTTCAAATAAAGTTATGATTTATTGGAAGCTTTCAGTTATTTTAATGATTATATGCTTTAAAAAATGAGAAAAGGGCTTCATATTAGGTTTTTGGTTATCATTTTGCATGAGAATTGACCTTATATTAAGGGGTATAATAGATCAGCCATTGAGCTCACATGTAGAAAATAAGGAATTGTGAGTGGAATGTAAGTAGTGGAGTGAAACATTTATGTAATATGGTTGTATGGGGTTTAGTTGTAGAGAAAATGGAGGGTACTATAAAGTCATACCAAACATGAATGGTTTGAAAAATATAATAAGTAGAATGAATAGGAAAAATAAAGACATCTAATTCATTCTTTCATCAAATGATAGAAGGAGAAGAAAGGAAAAAGATTGGGTTTTTGAGTAAGGATAACTACAACAGGTTGGAGTAAAAGACTTGAAAATATATAGGTCAATTTATTTTCTTGGTTATATTTTAAAGATAAAATTAATAGGGTTTTGATATGGTTAAATATTTATTATTTGTTGAATAAACCCTTATATTCTAACCTAGGGTTTTTAGGGCAATAAACCTAAGGAAGGAGGGGAAATCTATCCTTAGGCCGATCATTCTAAGAATCAAACCATGATAGGTAAGGAATAGGTTTGTGTTATATCTTTATGTTTTAGAAACTCTTTAGATATGGTAGGGGTTTAGGTGTGTTAGTTTGTTTATTAGTATAAATATAAGCATATGACACACGCACACGCATGAGAGAGAGAGAGGAGAGAGAGAGAGAGAGAGAGAGAGAGAGAGAAGAGAGAGAGAGAGAGAGAGAGAGGAGAGAGAGAGAGAGAGAGAGAGAGAGGAGAGAGAGAGAGAGAGAGAGAGAGAGAGAGAGAGAGAGAGAGAGAGAGAGAGAGAGAGAGAGAGAGAGAGAGAGAGAGAGAGGGTGCAACAAATGACTATTTCTGGGGTAGAGAGATTTGACAAGGAACCCTACACACACCACATAGTATAATTAAATGCATGTTGTTTATGAGTTGATGGTTATATGTTTGTTATAATCTCAATTGTATTTATTTATTTTTCTTTATAATGTTGATTAGTTTTGATTAATGATTAGATGTTAATATTAATGTTTACAATTATTATTATTATTATTATTATTATTATTATTATTTAATATTGTGATGTTTTATGCCATTATGGAATATTATAGTTATAAATGAATTTTAGATGACTTTACTATGTGGATTGCTAAATGTATGAATCCTTAGTTTGGTGAGTACTTGTAAACAATCAACAAAAAGGTTTATTGTTAAAAAAATATTATAATTGGCATAAATATAGATTATAGTTTGTAGTTTATTAAATAAAGTTGATTTTATAAACATTAAAAAAACTAAGTATTAGGTGAATGTGAATTTTGGGGTATCCATGGTGGTATGAATAGTAACACCCAAAAATGGGTTAAATTAAGCATAAACTTTGTATTTCTTAAATGTTATTATTTTTTATATATTTAAAATTATTAATTAATTATTATGTCTTTTGACATTTGATTATCAACCTTAATTTGGGGGATATTTCATTATGTTTGGTTGAGTTGAGCCATGTGAAGTGGGGGAAACTAGGGTTTGAATGTGGAAGTTGGTGGAGATTGCATGGTGACTATGATGTTTTTAGGTTGAGATAATGAATTTTCGATCATTTCAACAAATTTTAGTGTTTATGGTGAGCTATTCATGAGGTTCAATGATGGATAAGGGTTCACCATTAAAGTAGGAGTTTCTAGTGGCATAAAAAGGGCTAAAGATATGATAAAATATGAAGGAAATTAAAGAATAATTTAAGTCATGGTCAATAAGAAGGAATAGAGGAAAAAGGAAGAATGCTTGGCTTAGACAAGGAATATAATCTTCATCAAAGGCATATTTAAGAGGTAGGATTTGTTATTTAATTTATCCTACATATTTATGTTGATGTTATATTGGGTTACATTGAATGTTTAAATGGTTTAAATACTATTTGTTTAAATTATTTATACCTTAATAAAATTAGGGATTTGACCTTGTGAAAGGAGAAATCTCTCCATAAAATTGAATCACTGATTCAATATGGTTATAACATGAACATGGTTAGTTAGGGTAATGAGAATGAACATGTGTTTTATGTTTCTTTGGCTATACATGACTATGAGTAGTATTATTTGGATATACACGATTGTGTTAGCTTATTTGGTATATGGTTGTGATTGTGTGTTAGCTTATTTGGTATATGGATGTGACTATATGTTATCTTATTTGGTATATAGTTATGATTGTGTGTCAGCTTATTTGGTATATGGATATGAATGTGTGCTATCTTATTTGGTATATAGTAATGACTATGTGTTGATATTTGGTATATAGTTATTGGTGGACGGGTGTGTTTGGTTATTTATTAAATAAGTTGAGTTAGTTTATATAGAAAATGATAGTATGTTTATTGGTGAATGGTTGTGTTAGTTGGTATAGAAAGTCACTGAGTTTTTTATTTAGTTTCTATGATATAGGGCTATGTTTTTTATTTATTGATATAGGGCTATGTCATAAAGCACTAAAAAACACCTATAGGGTATTCATTTGGTCTTGTGTATATGCAGTAGTATAAATAAACAATAACAGGGGTTATACGTTGAACTTACTGTATATAGTGTGTATTATATGTGGTAAATTTGAGAATATAGAATCATAGTCATTATTCTATAGGTTTTATATCTCATCTTAATCATTTTGATATTTCTAATGAACTGGTTTAGGATTGGGTTAGATAGGTTAACATAAATGTTTAAACCTTTTTGTCAAATTCATATTGAAGAAATGAATTCAACCTCAACATACTCTTAATATGGTTGTGTGTAAAATAATTTTGTAAGCTATGGGGTTAGAAACAATATATTGTAGTATGGTTTTCATAGATTTAATGCACCATATGGTATATAACATGGTATGCACATTTGGTGCTTTTATGACTTAATGCATTCTTGTTGGGACATTTAGTGTTATTTGGTGCAAATATGAATTATGCTTAGTTGGAATTAATTTAGCTATTCATTTAATTTATGTGAAAGTAACCATGAGATTAATGGTTTTAATACTTTTTAACTAATTTTACACCTAGGTCAAACCCTTGAATATTAAAAAATTTCATGAGGTCCTATAGGTTTTAACATGGTCAACATAGTCCAAAGAGAGGTTTAGTCACATTTTTAAGGTCACACAACATATTCTAACATTGTCACATTTGTCTAGTTATTATCATGTTCTAGCATAGGGAGGTCTCTTTATATCCCCATAATTCACTTACATGATTAGGTGGTTTAAATAGGTCTAAAAATGCTAAAAAATGACCTCTCTCTCATCGCTCTTTTGGGTAGGTCAACAAGGTCAACTAGTTTACACTTGGTGTAGATAGGGGGTGAGGAGTTGGACTGAATGCATTTGGGGAATGTTAGTAGCGTTTATTTCCTTAATTTTTATGGAAATATTTTCTAGTTTGGTGGTCCATACTCTATAAAAAATATTTAAGATTATTGATGACTTCAAGTTGCCTGCACATCCCTAACAACTCAATTTTCCTTCTCTATTTGGATTGATCTATGTGAACTAGTAGTGTGGGTGTACTTGAAATAAATTTCCTTGATTACATGTTATTTTAATTTTATTTTTAATATGTGAATATGAAGAGATAATAATAGCTATCTCATTGAGCCATAGGTTGACATCAATAGTTTGTAGAATAGTGTTCTATCAGTTGCAATGTTTTGTCCTCTCACGTGACTTTAGATCAAAGGTAATGCACTCATTTTACCTCCTCTCAAAGCATGGTGATGGTCTAAGAAAATTGAAATATCAAATATTTAAAACTAGGTGGAGTTGAAGATGGAAATCACATACACATTCATATTTCAATATGATAACCACCTACAAGACTGTGTAGGAGTATTGAAATAAAGTGGTGAAATGGCTTTAAAGGTGTTTGAACTTAACTGAGACCTTCAAGAAGGTTAAGAGCATAGAGAGGATCATAGTGTGAATGGTGAAGACATGACATATATCCACACTTGAGTCCAAAGTCTCAAGGTTCCACAAAGTTGAAAAAGATAAGTTTACCTTAATCTCTTTGGAAGAGAATCCTACCATACTCAGTACCATTTTATGGTGAAGAATTTGAGGTATGTATGAGTCTAAATGTCTTATTTCCTATAACCTTGGCCTAAAGGTAACATTTGAACATGAGAAGAAATGGATTTAGTCAAGAGAAGATAATGGTAAATAAAATTCCAATTCAAGAAAGTTTTCACTGTATACATTTATTAAAATACAATACCATTCGAGCCTAGATGAACTTATAGCTTGCAAAGTGACTTATATACTAATTGTGAAATGACTATATGATCCCAAGGTAAGAGGAAAGTCTATTCAGGTTTGATAATTCTAGTGACTAGAAGATAAACAAGGATGTAAGTACAATGTTCAAGCACATATAGACACCTACACGAATCCCATATTCCATAATATGCACACCTATAATTTGATACAATCTACAAACTAACTTAGCCTAATGAAACATGCAAGTGTGGAGGCTAACAAATCTATAGGATAGAAGGTATACATAAGAAACCATTATCATAAGTATAATATAATATTTCTAAGAAAGTCTCAATGGTAAGGAGATAGAGAGGGTTTAACAAACTAGGTTTTCAAACCTTAGACTTAGTCAACCTAAAACCCTGCACTTGTAAATAGACCTAAAAGCTAGTTTGGAAAATTTAAATTATTGGGAACACTAGATGGGTTATCTAACTTTGAAATTTTTTATAGACTATATTCATGAGTTTTAATATAACCCCATAGTCTCTATTTATACATAAAAATATGGGAGGTGCCCTTTATCTTGTTATAGATAGAGAGCACTCCATAGACAGTACAACCTACAGACCATGATAATTGATGAGAAATGGATGAAGGGGAGAGATTTTAATGATTTTGGGATGATGTGAAGAGTAGGAATGATAAAGTGTTAAAAATACTTGAATTCATTATGATAACCTACAAGTGGCTATATACACAGAACTACAGTCTAGGTCTACTAGGCCTATAACTAGGCCTAAACCATCAAGGTGTCTTACTTGATTCATATGACTATGAGATAATTATAGGAAATTTTATAAAATTTAGAGGAGAGTGGAGAGTCAATTAGAACCATCAGTTTGTAGAGGACAAGATAGAATTGACCATTTTGGCCTAACCTTCTCTTAGGGGTACTTAGAATGCAAATAAAATCTCGAGAGGCCATTTTATTTTTCTCACATCTATACGAACAAGATACATGAGACATCAATAATCTAGGGATAGTTGAGGGGGGCCTTATACTCTAAATTTTTGGAATTGGTTCAAGGGTTGAATGTCTAAACTTTATGAATCATCATTAAGAAACAAAATTACTTAAAACCCTCCTAAAACACTTGTATGAACCTGATGGATAAATCATGAAGGGATATCTATCCAAAAGGGTTAATTTGGATATAAACATGATTTATAATTTTTTACCACTCTCCCAAGCTCCTTGGCATTTAATTTTTCCATACTATCACTTATATGGACATACCTAATTCTAGAGTTTCTATAAGTTTTGATGTGTTTCATAGGTAAAAGAGAGAATAGGTGAATGAAATACATTAATGGAGGTGTGTATGGATGTTTCATAACTACTCATATACCATTATCACCTTATTTAAGAATGTAAAATTATCTGTTAAACTATTCATTATAGGTAGTCTGAATAAGATAGTGAGAAAGTAAAGTGACCACCTACGTATGAAGATGAAAAATGTGTCTTAGAGTTTCATTGAGGTATAAATGATAGACCAGAGGAAAAATAAGGTATAAGTGAGTTTTATAACACTCAAGAAATGAATATCCATGAGAAACTACAAGCCTATCATAATGACAATGGTATGAACCATGCCTAGAAGGCTAATGAATGACTACAAATAGTGAATGACACATGACAAAGGAGAGTTAATCATTTAGAGAGGAATAAATGACTATCAATATTATTTTTCCAACTTCACATGTCAAGACATATGTGTTAAGGACTTATAAGTTAGTTAAAGATAGATGGACTACTCATCATAATGAGGGAAGTTTCAAAGAAGAACATGAAGAACCCTACACCAACATGAGGAAGGTGCTATGTTTTCGATTGACACATGTTAATTATAATTTCCTAACCTATTTTCTAACTCATTATATTTAATTTTAACTAGTTTCCAATTTTTTACACTTGGATTTGTGACCCTTCCACTTATCTTCTTCTCTCTCCTCTAATATGATCTGTATATACAACCCTTTTTGGATTTGTAATGGATCCATAATTGGCATGGATAATCAATACTAGTTTGACATCTCAATTTGCATTTGAATAAATATTCTAAAGTTGATTTTATCTCTATAATTTTTTTCCTAAATATGTTAAGTGGTCTATATTGTTAACAAGTGATGAATGTCTTCTCCTTGCCTCCATTTTACTCTTGCATGTTTTATGTAAAGGATATATCTTCTAATAAGTCTCATGAAGTGTATATGTTTGTTAATTATGTTTTAACATGTGATAAGGATTATTAGTGTCTAGGATCATACATAATTTTCACCCAAATCTAGATATGCATTCTAATCTTCCTCTATGATAAATACTTATGCTAGAAGGACATTGAGTTGAGGTCAGTTTTAGGCATTTTCTTTCTTAGTTCATATGAAAGTGTGTTGTGTGGACTTATCTTTGGTGTATCACCTTCATTAGTTTAAGTTTATTTATGTTTACTTATTCCATTTTCACCCCCAATATTTATTATCTTAGTGTAGTGTGTGAGCCTAAAAGATAGACGAAGGGATTTACCCCTTTCAAACCTAGAGATATATCTCTTGTAGTAGCTTGTCTATGCCTAGAGATAGTTACATGTTATCCTAAATTTGAGAAGGTCTAATTTAATCCTCTAGGGTGAAAATTCAAGCTATATAAAAAAATTCATAGGCATAAAATTTATGTACAATAATTTAATATTATAAGTTGAAATTAGTAAGTTATAAAAGAATAATTTTTACAAGATTTAGAGTATGAACTTGTAAAAATTAGTATAAAGATAAACCTCAATATAAATACCATTATAAATTAAGTGTATGAAAGCTTTGAAACACACACACACACACACACACACACATGTATATATGGACATATATAGTATATATGTGTATATGCAGATAACTTAGTATGAATATGAATGTTTACTTAATGTAAACAAAAACATTTATATGAAAACTGTGATGTATTTCATTGAATAATGTGTTTATATCAGTATTAATTGATTGGAAAATAGGTAGATGATGTTAAGTTAAAATTAATTATATTAATTGAATTTGTTTAAAAACTTGGAATTTGGTGTCAAATTCATGATTTTGTTTACTTTCATTATACTACATGTAAAATGTATTTATACATGAACTCATTGAAACTTGACTATCTTAAATATTGTTTGAGGAATTGAATTAATAGTAATATAGCCTTATTTTGAAATGGATGATTAAGTGGTTATTGGAACTTAAGAAAATATAACAATGGGTTTTATGTTGCTATTATAAAATATGTGATTAATTCATGTATGATTCCTTTGTATTTAAATATTGTGGTATTAGTATGGAGATATATATGGGAAATTATGGATTCTTGTATATAATTTATTTAGTGAATTATGGTATTATGATACTAATAAAATAATTATTGTGAGAAGGATTTCACATACTTAATTAGAGTCAATAATACACAAAATGAATAAAATTTGATTAAGTTGTGAGTATGAATATGATTAATCTGAGTGATCTTTAAAATATAAGAAAAATTTGGCCAAAGTAATGTTTATAGTTAAGCATAATCATTTAACCTATTTATTTAAATGTATATATTCATGATATCATGTTAGAACACAATTCTTTATGATATGCTGCATGTAATGGTTATCTTACAACACATGGTTTATATTTGACTTCTCAATACTAACACCATTATCATCTACTCATCCATGAAGGGAGGGCCATTCCTTAGTTGGGAGATTGTGCATGGGTTATATGTTGCATGGTTGGTGTGGAAAATCACTTTGATTATGCTCTCCCTCCCCTCTAATAGTCAATTGATAGAGAATTTTACTCATGGTTACATATTATATATTAGTGAGTTTGTAGACACTCATTTATTCCATGGAACATAGTATAAATTTATATCCACTCTTTGATGTATAACATTATATTGTTTTACTATTATTACATTTCATCATTCAGTAGTTGGCTGCTCTTATTATATAATTTATAAGGTAAACTTTCAATAGTTGGTTGAGATGATATACTATAGATCCATAATTTACAATGAGTTGCTTTTGTAATTTAGCTATTTTTGTTAATTGATCATTAAATAAATGAATCAAATCAAATATATGAATTTTTGATGCATTTAGTTAAAGATAAAGTATCTTAACTTTAGTTGAGATTAATTTGGTATGGATTAGTGAAGTAAATTAAAAAAATTACTTAATTCTAGTTAAACCCAATAGGGTTATAACAAGAATGATAACACAGACTTAATTAGAGGGAAATTAGATATCATCCTCATGGAGATGAGGAGGATAATGATATTAGTTCTTGTGCATAAGACATGACATTGAAGTTTGAAACTTGGTTGTTATCTTATGTAATATATCCTCTATGTATGTAATGATTTGTTTTTTAATTGAATTCCACATAAGATAAAAATAACATGCTAGAGATATAATAAAATATGAAATAAATTTTAACTAATATAAATCATCATGTACATATGTTTTTCTATCTTCTTTTATTTCATTCTAAATGAAAAGAAACAAACATGTAAATGAAGCTATAAAAATTTAAAATAAAAAGTGATAAACTTCATTTGTTATTATTATAAGGATCTAAAATAAAATAAAATAAAATAGGATTTTCTATAAAATAAAATCATAAAATATAAGAATCTAAAATCTAATTTCTAGAAAGATGGAAACATAAACCCTAAAGGTAATATAAGATTAGGGTTTTTGGATTGCTTGAAGTAAGTTGGGTTCACCAAAAGATTTAAATTTTTTTAAGGTTTATGGAGTTTAATCCTTAGGTTGTTAAAGGGTTTGAGTATTTTAAATTAGGGTATATATATGTAATAAATACAACCACTAATTTTTAATAGAATTGACCTAGTTTGACCTTTATAAAAATAGAAATAAATGATGTAAATAAATACTTAGCTATAAATTGAATGAGATGGAAGATTTGAAGGCTAAAAACTAGGACATGAGTTGATTTAAGTGTCATAGAAAAGATACAAGTTTCAAAACACTTTTTAGATAGTATCACCCTAATTGGATCATAGTACCAATGGTGCTAGTGTCTTTATTTTGGTACTAGTGTCCTTTGTGAAGGATTATTTTGAGCTTCTAAGTACACCTATGTCTAAGTCTACCAAGCCTATTCTTATGAACATGACTTCTCATTCCTTATAGGTGACCTATTTTCACTCATTTTATATTCAAACCCTAAACCTCCATATTTATAGGGAATCCAATTGACACAAGTAGCAATATGTGATGTTAGTGGGTAGGCTAGACATCCCTAACACCTCATTATGATGAGAGTTGCCTACATATCAATACTTTGAGGAGGTATTAATTCCAATGTAGTTCCCCACATAAGTGCTAGGTCAAGTTCAAGTGAAGCTAGTATGAATTCCATCTTAAGTTCTTTTGAATGGAGCTTGAGACTAGAAATTTGAGTATTATGAGTTTGGAATGGATGCAAATGGTTGTATGTAGAAGTAGGATAAAATAAGGACTGATAACCTTGATTGTGGATAACTTGTCCTGAGTTTGTGTTTTTTGCATCTAATTTCCATTTAGTGGATAATGGGATAAAATTCATGTATATACACTATTCTAGTGCTTGTTTGGGTCTAAAAAAAGGTCTAGGCCAACCCAAGCTGGATTTTGATTTGAAAATATATCCATTGGTGAAAAAAGGTGGGAAAAGGACAATAATACCCAAACTAGGACACTAACACCATTAGTGTTACTATCCAAATTATGGAACTACTATCCAAGTGGTAGAACCTAAGGTACTAGGGGATAGGATGTTAAATTAAAGGTTTGGGACTACTTTACTGATATTTAGGGATGTGTGTGGCACACATGAAGGTTGGATAAGTGTTTAAATAGGCCTTGAGATTGGTTTAGGTCTAATATAGGAATGGGTGGTTTCATGTAACACTCTTAGCACTCAAGTGCTATTTTTAGATGATTATGGAAGGATATATTTGGATAAAATCATATAATTACTTTATTCTTGTTCATGCTTAAGAAACATATCTATATGGAGGAAAATTGAATCCTTGGATATGATTGTTTATATCTTCACTATGCATAGTATTTCATTATTCTAGTTTTTAAATCTATATTTATAGATTGTGTTTGGATAATAAGAGGTACATATATGATTATGTTAGTGGGTAATTCATATATGTCCTTTTACATCATTATTGGCATGATTCAGTAGCATAAATCACTGAGTGAAAATGAATTAGATTATTAAATCAAAATTTTATAATGAAAACATTAGCCAAATTAAAGTAATAACTTGTACATTATAATTTTAATACACTTCTAGTTTAAATGTATGTTAATGTCATCTAGATAGAGGAATGGATTCCATGTTCTATTTATTTTCTACATTAATAGTGTTAGTACGCACATAGATTCTAATTATTTCTCGATATCCACACTATTCTTATTTGCACCTCTATGAAGGGTATGCCCACTATGATAAGGGAGGTGTAAGAGACCATGGGTCTATGGTTGGAGTTAAAGCACTCAGATGATGCTCTTCTTCTATCAATTGATTCAACCTGATGGAATAATGCCTAGTCTATGTGATAAATCATGGAGCTATTTTATATAGCTCATTCTTTATTTTTGTACTTTTTTATATGTATATTAGACATAATAAATTATTGTAATTTATTTTAGATGTATATTAAACACATTAGTGGTTGTTTATTTGTATACTATTCTAAGATTGTAAACAACAATTGATGTAAATATATTTAAGACTGATTCATGGGTTATAAATTTGTATTTTTAGTATTTGGTTACCTTATTGCATTGATGATCAGTTCTTTAGCTTGTCGATTCATTTAATGCTTGAGTATTAAATGAGTTTTAATTTTATAATGGGCTGATATACTTGAGGTTCATTTGGTTTTCAAGTATTAAACCAATGGATGTAATTAATCTTGGTATTAAAAAAATAATGTATTAATTAGTTAGCTCATTGGGGTGTAATAGATGTACTAGACATAACATTGAATTGAGTATGAACATGGGCACTTTGAGTAGGCCTATTGGAAAAAATACTAATCATAGTATATAAGATACAATTCAAGTTAAAATAAGTAGTAAATAAAGTTGAGGGTATGGAAGAAGAAAAATATAGGGAAGAAATCATAGGGTGACTTCCCCCAAGACTTGTAGATGTTATGTGTAGGCAAGGTAATTAATCAACATAAGGTCTTATCATGAGATTGTAGATGATCATGGGATCCTTCTTTTGATGTTGAGGGTTTTCATTATTGAAAAGTATCATTTTGGTAGTGTATTCAAGATCACTCTCATCTTATTCAATAGGAATTTTTGGAGGATAGTTAAGTGGATCTAATGTTTTAGAAAGAGGTGACCCATATATTTTTGATTCTAGTGGCCATATAAATATTTTTTTACATCTATAATTTTTATAGAATTATAAGGAAGATAGGAGTGAGGATTTTTAGTGGGTTTAGTTAGGATCATCATATCATTTTGATTTTGGAGTTCAGTTTCATTGAAAAGGTATTGAATATTGAAAGATAAAGGTAAAATTAAAATGTTGGAAACCTACTACATCAGGTTGATTGACTTAGTTGACTATGTGATAGAGTTTTATAGAACTACAAAACTACTAAAAATAGAATAGGAATTTGAAAATTTTAGTAATTTTTCTTAATAACAAGAATACCTAATTGAGATAATTGATAAGATTCGAAGTATAAAGCTTGTTTAGAATAAACATAAATAATATAACTAGGTCAACTAGGTTGACTTAATTAGTTAACTAAGAGTGCTAAATATTTGAATACTAACAATTTTTTCCAAACCTTATTGAGTCTTTCATAGGAAAAAACCTAAAAACCATAGAGGTTAAACAAGTTCAAATATATTTAATTAGTCTATAGAAATTAAAAATATATATATAGTAAAATAAAACATGTTTGACCAATATAATCTAGTTTGTTGGAAAACTAAAAATCAAGGATTGCTAAAATGAACTAGGTTGACCAACCTAACCTAGTTGATTATAAGTGAAAATTTATAAAAGAAAAATAACTAGATTAACCAACATAAGTTAGTTTACTATAAATGAAACCCTATAAATAAAGGACAAAAATAGGTTGACCAATTTTACATAGTTGAATATAGGTCTTAAATATATAAATAGAGAAAATGACTAGGTTGACTGGCATGACCTAGTCGACTGAGTTCTAAATCTACAAACAAAGGTTAAACCTAGTTCGACCAATGTGATATTGTTGACTATAAATGAAAAATTAAAAAATGCAAGGTTTAGATTCATGTTGATTTCACCAAAATGTATGAAAAAAATTAAGATAAATCTAAATAATATCTTTCTTAGTAAATCCAAGATCAAATAAATTAATCAATGAACATTGGTTACAATATTATTTATATTGGGGGCAAGACCAAATTAGATTTGTTAAATTTAACTAAGGGAGCACTTATCACACAACACTAAATGAGAGGGTTTTAAATACTATAGGAAAATAATACTATACAATAACATTATCTAAGTATAAATACATGAAATTAAACTAATCTAGTACTCACCAAAGCATGTGGCATACATGGGGATGGTTTAACACAAAAAACAATCAAAGGATCATGGTAAGCAAATGGGGGTCTAGATTACCTAAGGTGGAAGATGGAAATAAACTAATAAAATATAACTATATTAAGATAAAGTATATAGGTAATATATGAAAGGATTTATACATTCAAAACCTAATACTTTTTTCAATATATATCTATCAAATTAATTATCAAAAGTTGGATATACTTACCTTTAGGCAAACTATCGAGTCTCAATATCCCCCTTAGATAGTGATGATTTGAAATAGTTTTTTTTGGATTTATAATAATCACACTATATAAATCATCTATAGGATAAAATACCCTACTTTTCATCCAAGAATTCCCACAATACAAGTTATCTTCCCTCCGAGGTAAACCCTAAGCAATGGCTCCTTCAAATGTAGATGTAGCAAAATTGTGAGATGTAATAATATGAAAATGAATGTTCCTCTTTATTGGATTGTAATAATATTTGAATTTATAGTGATGGATAAGTCTTAACCCTTTCATAATTATATCTAATGATGTCAGTCAACATGACTCAATTTTAAATTAAAAAGTTACCATTAGGCATTGAATTAGGTTGTTAGGCTGATTTTGTTCCATAATGTCTGATTAAACTTTTATAATAGGGTAGACCTAGATGACTTAGTATTAAAATAGGGTGTTCACTTAATCAAGGGATATTTTAAAGTATAATTAATTATAGAAATGGATAAATGGGTTTTGTTTGTTTGGGGAGTTAGATAAGTATGCTTTATAATGGGTTTATGTAATGATAGAATTGACCAAAAATATTGAGAAGCACCAATGGTCTACCCACCCTTTTCTCTATGCACCCTTTAAGGCATGCACTAAAATATATTGAAACATGACAAGTTCCTATAAAATATGAAACTTTATTAAATGATAAATTTTAAAAATATAATGTGTATACAATTTTTTTAAAGAGTTTCACATCTTGAAGTCTGAGTATCAAAGCATATTTGTGCTTAAAGAGATATAACATGAGGTTATGGAGAGTGTGAGTACATATGACACATGTATTAAGAAAATTATCAAATATTTATTATGAATTACAACCATTTTACCATGCATAATTTTTTATAATATAAATATTAAACCTTTCAAAAGATACCTAATAGTAAATAATTTCACAAATCTACAAGATGCACTAGATGAAGCCCTGCAAGTTGAAGTTGTTAGAAGATTTGATATGAGGATAATCCTCTTTTGGAATCCCAAATACATATAGATTAATAGTTATATAATCTAAAAAATTGGGGTACACACCAAAATCATTTATATATTTATTATGTACTTACTATAAAACATAGGGACATAATAAAACTTATTTCACGATAAAAAGGGTAAAGGCTATGATGTTATATTTCCATGTATGTTAAGAAAGGCATCAAAATGATAATTAACAATTATTTTAAAGGGATAAATAGATTAATTTTTTATTATTTCACAAGGTATGTGAGATTAATACATATTATATTGGGAAATTTTGGGTTATTTAAGAATGGTATGAAGTTGAGGCCCAAAATTTTAAGAAATAAATTATTTCACTAAGCCATGAGAAATATTAGATAGAGGAAGATCATATGGTATCAAGGTTAAAATATGAGGTGCAAATTGTGTATGATTAAATTTTTAAAAATATGGTGAACTAAACCATTATTATAGATAGTGTTTTATGTTCGTTAATTTTGCTAATTGTTAGGAAGAGCATAAGATATAAGAGTGTGTATATTTATGAAAGTATATATAAAATTTAAAGGAGGTGTGAAAAGGATTAAATATGGTAATAATGAGTCAATCCTACCATAGACCTCCACTCAAGAAGAGGAGAAATTATGAAAGAGGAAAAAACATAAATATTTCTATAAGGGGTGATTCATATCATGACAAAGGTGGTGCATACTACATAGATAATGGAAAGGAAAAGATTGTTTATAGGATGAAAGAGAAGGCAAATGCATACTAAGGTTATGTATAAAAAATTAAACTATTATCAAGACAATGGATGTTATCCAAACACCTAAAATTTAGTTAATTAGTGTAATATATCTCATAGGAGCTCAAAAATAAAATATAATATGAAGAGTATTGAGGCCAAGTGATGTAGGAGAATTATCTAAAGTTGTTTTATTACTTAATACCAAAGCATCAATGGCCATTTGGTGCTCACAGGGGGGGATTTTTGTGTTTTTAGGGGTTTAGAAGGGGTTAGACAGGGGTTTGATTCCCTCCTTGCTATGGCTAGGCATTTTCCTAGCCACTATCTGGTGTGTGGGCATCTTAAATGGGGGGTGTGTGGTGGTTTGGGCATTTGGGCTAACTGCCTTGCCTCTTTCCCTCTGATAATTGATGCTTGAGCTCATATTGCCATGGAGAATCAGGGTCTTACTTCTTCCCTGGATTTTGAGATGGTAGATCCATCCTCTTTGATGCATGCCAGTAACAAGGATTGGATTGAGTTTACTCTTTTTGGAGAGGGTACCTCCTCATCAAAAGGGTCATTTAGAATTAAAAAAACTAAATGGATGTTTGGAGAAATTGGAAGATAGACCGGTTTTGGTTATTCAACTTGAGCAAGTTTTAGAGGATGTTGATTACTAGTGCAAGCATGCTCTTATTTGCAAATTTTTGGGCCTTCGTCTTTCTCTTCCTATGTTGGAATCCTAAGCACATCAGGTTTGGAACCTTGAAGGAGATATGGAGATTCTTTTAGTGGCTAATAACTATTTCTTGGTTATTTTTTCAAGTATGTCAGACACAAATAGGGCTTTTAAAGGTGGCCCTTATTTCTTTAACTAGGTTGGGCTCTTCATCAAGCCTTGGCATATGGGCTTCAACTCTGCTGAAGAGATCCCTTTACGGGTGCCTATGTGGGTTCATTTGCTGAGGCTTCCATTGGAATTATGGAAGGAAGATATCCTCTATTCAATCTCTTTGCTTCTTAGGAAACCTATTGGATCAGCTTCACAGACTTAAGAGCATAAGGTAATTTATTTTTCTCATATTTGTGTTGAAATTGATTAGAATAATCCATTACCAAACTCTATGCAAATTTTCATGGGTTCTTCCTCCTTGATCCAATATCTAGATTATGAAACCCTTCCATTCAGATGCAAAATTTGCCATTAATATGGTCATCTACACCGCAGTTATCCCAGATTGAAATCTTCCCCTTATCTACCTCTGGACCTCCTAGGATGGACAAGGGAAAAGTTCTAGTGTCTGATGGTCCTCTTGATAAGGAGGGATTTAACCTAGTTAAATCTCATAATAAAGGCAAAAGCAAGAAGAGATCCTGGAGTGATAGACAAAATGAGGGCACATTTAATAGGTTTGAGGTTCTAGATAGCATAGTCCAAGAAGATGGTATTACAGTTGAGCTTTCTTTTGGGGTTAAGAGTTAGGTTGAGATTCAGGAGGTGGAAGTAATGAAGGAGGATCTGATTTTATCATCAGGAGTTCAAAAAGTTTGTCAATCAGCTTTGGACTTGCCTTTTCAAGTTTAGAATATTGGTGGCATCTAGGAGTCACATATTCTGGTGGGTACTATTGGGTTGGCTCCTTGCCCCCAAGTTATGAAGGGATCTGAGGATCATGTGAAGGGTGCTAAGGATCCTCCTACCTTAGGCTTGCAATAAAAAGCTTTTAAAAAGGGGCCCCTAGATAAATAGTCAAGGAGTAAAAGGAAGACTGATCAAGATAAGGTTAAGATTATGGGTGATACATTGGTTGAGTCTAGGTCTATGAAACCCATTAATTCCCACTTCTCCCACCCCCTTAAATGATAGTTTTATCATGGAATGTAAGGGGTTAAACAACATCCCTAGAAAAAAGGTTGTTCATAGATTAATCGAGTCTCAGGATCTGGATGTGGTCTTTATGAAAGAAACCAAGCTTATAGTGGATGGTTTGAATAATTGTGCTCTACGTATCTAGCCCCAAGGTTACTGGTAGGGGATGGGGGTGTTGGATAGTTTTGGGGGTGGCTTACTTTTAGAACCTGAGGAAAGTCTCCCCCTTATGGTGGGTTTCTAGTCAGTCTTCCATCTCTATGGTTGCCTCTAATTTTGAAATTGGTAAAAGATGTATTTTATCCATTATTTATGCTCCTACTAATCTTCCAAGAAAGACACTTCTCTAGGTTCATATCAACTATGTCCATTATCTGGACCTATTTTTCCCATGGATTTTGGCTGGTGACTTTAATGTTATTCTTAGTAAGGATGAAAAATGAGGAGGGGTAGCCAAGCTTGACCCTTCTCTTTTGTTCAAAGATAATATTAGTTTCATTAACCTAGTTGATGTGACGCCAAGCAATGGAGTTTTTACTTGGAATAATAGGAGGTGTGGTGGTGAGGCTATCTCAGAATGACTTGATAGATTTCTAGTTTCCTATTATTAGATGAGCAGCAGGTGGACTACCAATTCTAAAATCTTAGATTAGAGGGGATCTGACCACTATCCTACCAAACTTTGTGTCTCCTCTTATGGGGCCACTAAAAATCCTTCTTTCAAATTTCAATTGATGTGGTTACAGGATCAATCTCTTTGGGATCTTGTGATGCATTGGTTGTACGAAGGGCTTCCTACCCATGGGAGGGCTATGTACACTTTTAGTAAATGGCTTCAACATGTGAAGTATAGGCTTAAGAGGTGGAATAAATAATGTTTTTGGGAACTTACATGCTCAGAAGCTTACTGCTCAGAAGCTTACTGCTCAGTCTAAGCTAGATAGTGTCACTTCTTAGATTCATGACCATGGACTATCCTTTGACCTTTGGAATGCTGAGTCCTTTGCCCTTAGGGGCTTAAAAGAGTGGGAGCTTCAGGAGGAGATTTTCTGGAAGCAAAAATCTCATATTGATTGGCTTCAGGAGGGGGATAGGAACACGGCTTTTTTTCATAACTTTGTTAAGGCTTGTAGGCAAGGGAACTCTATTTCCACTCTTGTCTTGAGTGATGGGACTCAAATCTCATCCTGTGGTGAAATTTCTAGGGATGCTATCAACTATTTTTCTAATCTTTTTACTAGGGAGGATATTTCTGCTAGATTTGAGGAGAGGGATATTTTGGATTGTATTCCTTGCTTGGTCTTAGATGAGATAAATGAGGCTCTTTTGGGTCTAATCTTGTTACCTGAATTGGAGAAAGTTGTGTTTAGTATGAAAAAAGGTAAAGCTCCTGGCCCAAATGGGTTTTTGATTGAGTTCTTCTAGGATTTTTTGAAAATAATAAATTTTGATCTCCTTGAGGTGGTTCAATAATCTCTTAAGAATAAACAAATGCTTAAGTCTTTAAATTCTACTTTTCTAGCTCTCATACCTAAGAAGGAGCGAGCTAATCGGATGGATCATTTTAGGCCTACTACTTTATGAAATGTTGTCTATAAGATCATCTCCAAGTTGATTGCTGAGAGACTCAAACTTCTCCTTGGTGCTTTGATTTTTGTTGAATAAGGAGGTTTTGTGGAAGGGAGACAAATCTTGGATGGTGTCATGATTGCTATGAATGTTATTCACTCTATGGCTTCCTTTAAAGAGAAGGTGATTTTATTTAAGCTTGACATGGTTAAATCTTATGATCAGGTGAGCTGGGAGTTCTTTCAAAATATCCTTCTGGCCTTTGGATTTAAAGAGGAATGGGTGAGCTATGTTCTCATCAATGGGGAATCTTTAGATTGGTTTAGTTCTTCTCGAGGACTTCAGCAAGGGGACCCTCTATCTCCTTATCTTTTCATTATCATGGTGGAGGGTCTTGGTAGATTTATTGAATCTCAGGTGTGGTAGGGTCTTATTCATGGCTGGAGCTAGAATAATGATCTCCCTCCTTATTCTTGTCTTCAATTTGTGGATGATACTGGACTGATGGGCTTGGCTAGAATTAGTGAGGCAGTGAATTGTAGGAGATCTTTAGACATCTACTTGAAAGCTTCTGGTCAAAGTATTAATGATGATAAATCTTCCATTTATTTCTTTAATATTCCTCAACTCATTTAGAATAGGATTGCTAGGATTCTTAGATTCCAAATTGGTACTCTTCCCTTGATGTACCTGGGGATTCCTTTGGCTCTGGGACCTCAAAGTAGAGATTATTGGCAGGGGATTTTGGATAATTTCCAAAGTAAGGTTAGTCATTGGACTTATAAATGGCTCTCTTCTACTGGTAGAGTGATCCTCCTAAAAGATGTGGTACAGTATCTCCCTATCTATAGGTGTTGTGTATAGATTCCTCCTACCTCCTTTGTGAGGGATTTTGATGCTCTTTCCTAGAAATTCCTTTGGTTAGGTAATCTCCTTTCCTGAAGTGGAGTTTAGTCAAGTTAGAGTCTATCTATAGGTTGAAGCATGCTAGGGGCTAAGGCCTTAGGTTTATGGCTCTTGTGGTTATAGCTTTGGTGGCTAAGTTATACTGGAGATGGTGCAACAACTAGGATCATGATTCGGCCAAGATTCTTGATTTCAAGTATGTTCCTGAGGTTGAGAGCCAGGATGTGCCATGGATTGCTTTGTTGGAAAAGGTTCTTGCATTTGGGATACTCTTAAGAAGGGAGCTCAGCTTGTTCAAAATGGGCTCTTCAAGATATGTAATAATGGCTCTAATGCCCTTTTTTGGCTGGACTCTTGGGATGGTCACCCTCCCATTCTCTCTAGTCTCCCTTAGCTTCTACCTCTTTGCCAGTTGTTCTCTAATACTCATTAGATTAAGGTGGAACATTTTAAAATAGTTAAGTGCATTGGTCAATTGGAGGTGCTTTACTGGAAGGATCCATAGGAGTGGCCTATGGGTGGTTCTGATGAGGACCGTGCTACTTTGTGTAAGGTCTTGGAGGGTAGGATTTGTAGCTCTTTAAATGAGAGGGACAAGTTGGCTTGGAGTCCTATCCCAAAAGGTAATTATATTATTGCTAAAGGTTATGCTATACTTGATAGGAATTTATAGGGTCCTATTAAGGTGCCCTAGTGGAGGAAGGTTTGGAACAAATTTTCTTGGCCCAAGTGTAACTTCTTTCTATGGTTGGTTACCCAGAGGAAATGTCTCACCTGGGAGAATCTTCACAAATGGGGGTTTCAGGGACCTTCCATTTGTTTTCTTTGTTTGTGTAGTGAAGAATGCTCTTCCCACTTGTTCTTTTACTGCCCCTTTTCTTAGGAGATTTGGCATAGATGGTGGGAGGCTTGGCATCATGGTTACATTCATGCTTCCTCCCTTATTGAGTTTTGGGAGAGCCTAGGTAGGCCTCCTGTGAAGACACCTTTTCTCTAGGTGGCCTGGACCATTGGGCCTATTTTCATTCTTTGGAACCTTTAGCTAGAATAGAACCATAGAGTTTTTTGTGATTCTAGATTAGATAGTGGTCAACTATGGATGAAGATTATCAGTAGACTTTAGGAGACTATTTTTGCTAAATGTGACATGTCTAAAAGTATTGATCCTGGGTGATAATAGTAGGGGTTTCATTGCTAGTATTATGCCCCATCATGTCAAGAAATGGGTCTGTCATGATGGGAAGTGGGTGCCTCCTCTAGATGGGGTCCTATAGATTAATATTGATGGATCTTCTCATGGAAATCTTGGGCATGCTGATATTGGGGGTATTGGTAAAAATAAAGATGGTGATGTTGTTTTTTGCTTCTCTATCTACAAAGGGTATTACTCTAATAACCTAATGGAGGCCCTTGTTATTAATATTACTATTGAGAAGGGTTGCTCTCTTGGCTGGAGGAGGATTATCTGTGAGTCTGACTCTCAGATTGTTTTGGATATATTGAACAACCAGAGATTGGATGGTGTTAGTTGGAATTTAGCTTCAATGGTTAGACAAATTTTAAGTGTTTGCATCTCCTTGGAATCTGTCTCCTTCTGTCACATCCCTAGAGAATGGAATAACGTGGCTGATTGCTTGGTGAAGTGGGCCTCAGAGAAAGGGGATGATTGGGATATCAGTGGTAGGGATGAGTTATCTTCTAATTATCTAGGAATTTTGGAGAGAGTTTTATTGGAAGACAAAACTATGTAGTGTTGTTGTTCTATTTGTTGGTGGCTCTCCTTTTTATTGAGCTTGTGGATCTTGCCTTGTATCTTGATTTGGATTGAATAAAGTTTTTTTCCCTTTTTTTTCAAAAAAAATACCAAAGTGTTAGTAAATTTATTAAATAAAATTATTTACCAAAATAAAGGGGAAGCTTATGGTATAAAAAAAGAGCCACTAAATTTAAAATGGAATTATATAGCACATATCCCTATGTATTATTATATTTACTCATCAATGGGAAAATCAACAATTATGAGACTAAAAACATCTTTGTTCATATTGGTGTAAAGGCTAACATTTTGAAAAAATATGTGTGGGTTCATATGGGAATTTATACACTATGTTAGACAAATAATGTGTTGTACATGTAAAATAAGAATACATAAAACCCATAGGCACACTAAATAATTCATAACTTGATATTTTAAGAGTTCCATTTATGGTTTATTTTGAGGTTATTGAGATTGTTGAATGTGATAGTTATCCATACTTGTTTAGTCATACATGCTCTTAAGTAAATTTAGGGGACATTCAAATTTTTTTAAAGGTTTATGAATTTAGATAATGATGAGAAAATGGTGGTGATATACTTAGATGAGAATTTTATATTGCATATATGGAAATTATAGATGTATGAGATAATGATTCCAATCTTTAAACATTATTTTTGTATAGAGATAAGATAAAATAACTCATGAAATAATAAGAATACATAAATTAGTAATAATGGGAGTAAAATCCTAAAGGTTATCATAGTCAATATGGATTAGGAAATCCTATAATATTACAAAAATAAATTTAACTTAAGGAGGGGGAGTCAAAAAAAACCCCTAGAAAAGACTAATATGATGAAATGTATTATGTAGGTAAAAACACAGTGGTGCGTACTATTGATGTTTCTAATTATACTGCAAGTGCTCTTACTATTGAATAACACTTCTCATTTTAGGATTTTTAGAATCCATGGCATGAGTTGTAGTTTATGACTATTCAATGATTATCTGTGGTGGAATAAAAGCAAAGTATGAAAACTGTACACAATATTTATTTTATTTAGTGGTTGGGAGCCACCAAGATCAATACTATTTGAATACTTAATAATTTTAAGGATTCGGTAGTTAAAATAAATGATTATTAATAATGACCTATAAGCTAGATAAGAAAGAGGAAGGGTAAGGAAGAAAGAAATACAATTGCAAGTTTTCATCTCAAATATTATGACAAAATTCCAATTACTTTGAGCACATTTAGACCAATTTATTTTATAAAACAACACAAGATGAAATTATATCACAAATTAGGAAAAATTCAAAGGAAAAATATGAATCATAAGTAAGAACCAAATTTACTTTAAAGGTTTGTTATTATGATATGGATAACCTAAGTACATCCAAATATAGAGAAAATAAAATGAAGTATATTTGAGATCTTTACAGTCAATTTAGCATTTAGCATAAATTAACAACCCTATGACAAACAATGTAACTCAAACGATAAGAATCATTCAAATTCAAGATCTCCCTATAATTGAGAGATAGCATAGACATTTAATGAAAACTAACCAAACAATATTTTTAAAATTCCTTAGTTGTATTAAATGCTCTTGGTATCAATTGTTCAAAAACTCTTGCTTTACAAATGGTAACCATTTGCCTATATATAGGAAACATAGGTAGTTAACTGATTAACTTTAAAAAATATCTAGATGTAGATAAGGACAACTATCTTTGATACAAAGCTACAATGCAAAAAAAAATAATGCCAACTTGACAAGATAGAGTATATGCTAATAGACTAGCATATACTTTACAACAAGAATATTATTTTAAGAATTAAATTGGTGGGTCCTTCTAATTAGAACTATCTAAGGAAGTATTTCACCTTGGTATATTTCTCCTTGATCAGCTCAAAATCCACTATAGGCTTCATTAGACAATTCCCTTCTTTATTTTCTAACTTGTCAAATTCACTATCTACCCAAGATACAAGTTCCTTGACACATTATACTTTTGTAATTTGTTTCCCTAAAAAAGTAATGGTATCAAGGGTCTTCTAGTTGTCCTTAGATAAATGACCTTGGCTGTCTTTGATTCCCTAGATGTGGGTATCAACCCTTTGCTTAAATTCTTCATCATCAATCAGGCCTAAAGTAGAGGTTTGAAAAGGGTTATTTAATATATTCCCAAGAAGTTCTCAATTCAATTTACCAAATCTACATCTCTATTGATGATGTACTTAACATCACTACTCTAGGTGATCAAATATTCTTGTTTATCTACCACAACTACCATGAAGATATCCAAATATCTGAGTTTGATAATCTTGAAGTTCAAGGCCTACTTTGTCTTATGTACCTTGATGAGCTCCTCCATCTGAGCTTGAGAATTCTTCCATTGGGTGATTAAGGCTTGTGTCATCTCAACTTGATGGTCCAAAGCATTTAATCTAGACTTAATGATTTTCAAATTCTCAAATGCATCCATCAAGGATTTATTCAACATTTGCAATATATTTTTAGGAATTGTCAAGAAGACCTAAACTTCTAAATCTTGATTTTCTATTTCCAAGTTGAGGATCCTTTGTTTCAATCCTTGAACTCTAGTCAAGGCCATTATTGATTGGGATAGTACCACACTACCTAAATCTTCTTGAAAAATAGGATGTTCCCCTACTACCTATCCTGGAATAAGAGTTAAGCCTATAAATGGCTCCACCTTTTGAAAGGTGAAATCCTTAGTTTGAACAATTATTTTCTTGGTCACTACTCTTTCAAGAGTTGATGTCTCTAGATTAAATTTTACTAAGGATCAAGTTCTTTCACCTATGGTTATTCAAGAATCTCTATATTTCAACTCTAAAAGGCTCCTAGGGTACTGACCCATTGCCTTTCTTTGTTGTGAAGAATCTGGATGCTTCACTCTACTTATTTGTTCAACATATCCTAATTCCATGGCTTGATATTATCCTAAACACCTATGTCCACTCAAGATAGAGTCAGTGAAGGAGAAAGAGATAGGATTTTCTATAACTTCCCATAAATAAACCAATCAGGAATGGTTGGTCCATAAATAGGATTCTCATCATTGAAGAGGTTTGTTTCACTAGTAGGGTGAGTGAAAGTTAACATAGTCCTCTTTCTTAGAGCTATAATAACTAAGGCTAATTCTACCTATCTCTTTCCACTACCTAATGGAACTAATTCCTTGCCTACTTCCTTAGATGGGTCTTCTTCCTTATCTAAACCATAAGTAGCTATGATGTTAACAAGGGCACTCTCCACTATTACTCTAATTTTTAGAGCAATTAAGATGATAACTTATATTAGGGAATAAGGCCTTGGTGGGGATGCCTAAATTTGGAGGCTTTAAATATGTCTTTGTTCAATCTTGGACTCCTCACTTATACCTTTACCTTTTGCTTTTGCATCATCAAGATGCTCAATCAGAGATGATTTTGTCAATTCTCCCTACTGAGGCTTAGAAGATTATCCCTCAATAGGTGGTTCTTGATGTGTATCCCAGATGGTCCTAGCAATAAGTGATACTATAAAATATGTAACCACCATATTTATCCTGAAGGCTTATTATCCCTGACCAACCTATGTTCTAAGGTTATGTTGTAGTTTTAAACCCTAGATATTACTTCTTCAAAGTTATTTTCCCTTGTGTAAATATCATCTTCCACACCTAGTTGATGCTTTTACTTAGTCTTTGGGACCTTCCTATCCTTAATATGCTTAGCCACTCTATTATTAGGGTCACACATATTAAGATCATCTAATTGGAAATCAAAAGAGTTCATGTGCACCAACATGATCTCTATCTATTTCTAATACTTGAATATAATTCTACCAATGTCCAGTGGGAAGGGATGAACCTCAGCCTTTTTATTCTTCTTACAGTACCAATCTATGCCTTAGATGATCTGATAAGAAATTTATTGCTATGCAAGATTATTGGGAGCATATATGGGTAGTGTATATGGTTGGACCATGATTCTTTATATCCTTATTACAATGAAATCTAGATATAACCACACATCCCCCATGGTCTCCACTTGTTTTTTGATTAGAGGATGAAGTCTAGGCATAGGAATACCAGTGATTATCTCAAAAATGAATGGGAAGGCATCATCCCATATGAATTTCATATGATTCCTATATTTTAAAACATGTAATTTGGAGTAACGATGGGAAATGGTAGTCCTACCATCAAGGGACCAATTTTAGATGCTAGGGAAATTAGTAAAGGATATGAGTGAGTCTAAGAGGTAAGACATCATAAATAAATGTTTATAGGTCTTTCTCTTAATGGATATAAAATATTTGACCAAGAAGAAACTTATTAAGTATCTAATGGGAGGGGTTAGGTTCTACTCCAACATGTAATGGACATAAGACAACCAGACCTTACATAAGTTGTAAAAGAGCCACCAAAGGCTCTATTTAATAAGGTCAAAGCTACCCTAACACCCTCTCTAAATTGGGTAATAATAATCTCACCATTAGGGGTCCTAAAAAAATGGGAACCTTAGATTAACCAAGGTAAAAGAATTGAATCTAGGGTTTGGGAATTTGTCCATTCTCTCAAGGATGGAAGATCAATATGAGGTAAAGGGATCTTATAATAAGTCTCAAAGGCCATGGGATATATGCATGAAACTTTATTGACATTTTATTCATGAATAATCCATTCTCTATCTACTCTGTAGTCAATGAAAATAGGAATAAGAAGGTCGATGCAATGCATTACCTATGGTTTAGCAGTTGCATGATGAAGGCCTTATATTTGAATTGATACTAAATCCTTGTATCTTTGGTACAATGAATCATTCCTATTTTATTCTTGAGAAATTGGTTGCAAATTTTTGACAAAGAGGAATAATTTAGACCAATTCTTGATTCCCTCTACATTTAATGCCATTAAATCCAACTTTATGTCACTAAAGACCCTTCCTTCACCATCTGAAGTTAGATAAAGCTCTACTTTAATATTCATTTGTTGCCTACCTACTGCCATTAATAACAATGTATTATAATTATAAAGCTATCAAAGTTCTTACTACGGCACATGCTCTGAATTCAGTTCATAATTATCTCAAGTGTCACATAATCAGTTTGAACTAACTCTAGCCTTATTTACGAAGTGTTTAGGGTTTTTCTACTTTAATGACCAAAATATCCAACTTTGATCTCCTATCTTCCTTAGATATGATGGAACCTTACTTATCATCTCTCTTGTGTTTTAAATCATCAGATATCTTTCATTTGGATCCTCCATACTTACATGGATCTTATGTGGTAGGGTTCCATGCCTTTTGTAGCAATTTTCATAAATGCCATTAAAAGAGTGACCATTGGTTTTCAAAAGTCCCTTTTATTTTTCTTTGAAAATATAAATCCAATTCCTTGCATTTCATTGGTTCTTGATCTTTGAACTTATTGATTGTGCCATGTGTCAAGATTTTAAAGCCTTTAAAAAGTCTTCAATTTTGTCACACCATTGGATCAAATCCAGTGAGCAAGTGATCACCATTGGATCCTTTGGGAGATCTTGAGGCTTCTGTGTTGATGTGCACTATTGGATCAAATCCAATGAGCAAGTGATCACCATTAGATCCTAGAAGATGCTTACCCTTTTAATCAATAAAAAAGACTTAGGCCAAGATTTTTATGTCTCAATCTTTACTTCATAAGAAAACTAAGAATTTATTAAAAAGGCCTTAGAAATTCCCCCTTTGATTTGGCTTAAAAATTTGTCTAAGTTAAATCTGATGGGTTTGGTCCCATAAATACATCCTTGTAGACATCAAATGACAGGGGGGAACCTATCAATTTTAAGATAATAAAATCTTTATGTTTCAATTTAAATTTGACAAGTTCTGTCCTATCAAATACATCTTCATAGACTTCAAATGATGGGAGCAAACCTGTCAAATTTAAAATAATGAAATTTATTAATCCAATAACTGAATGCCACATGTAAAACCATTAGGATATCTCAAAGCTTTGAGGATTGTCTAAGTTAAATTTTATAGGTTTGGTCTTGTCAAATACATCCTCACAGATGTCAAATGATGAAGGTGAACCTATCAATTTTAAGACAATAAAATATTTATATTTCAATTTAAATTTGATGGGTTCAGTCCTATCAAATATGTCCTCATAGACATCAAATGATAGGAACAAACATATCAAATTTAAAATAATGAAATTTATTGATCTAATATTTGAATGCCATGTGTAAAACCATCAAGAGATCTCAAAGCTTTAGGGATTAAGTTAAATTTTATGGGTTTGGTCCCTTTAAATACATCCTCATATATGTCAAATGACAGGAGTGAACTTGTCAAATTTAAGATGATAAAATATTTATGTCTAATGAATGAGTGTCTTATGTAAAACCATCAAGAAATCTCAAAGCTTTAAGGATTTTCTAAGTTAAATTTGATGGGTTTGGTCTTATCAAATACATCCTCACAAATGTCAAATGATGGGAGTGAACTTATAAAAATTATGATGATAAAATCTTTATGTTTCAATTTAAATTTGATGGGTTCAGTCTCATCAAATAATTCTTCATAGACATCAAATGATGGGGGAAAACCTGTCAAATTTAAAACAATGAAATTTATTTCACACCATTAGATTTAAAACCTTTGATCAAGTGATCATCATTGGATCCTTACTAGGGCTCAAATCATTAACTATATGCCTTTCTAAAAGACTTCAAGCTTGATGCACCATTGGATCAAATCTAGCGAATAAGCATAAAGTGTTAGATCTACAAAAGCATATGAAATTTAAGTTACAACCTGATCATGAATAAAATTTACTACTATATTTTCCCATGAATGTTTAAATTCAAACCACTAGGGTTTATTATTTGGGAACCTTGATTTCTTCCATGGAACCTACAATTAATAACCTTTAAAATGATTTTTAGCAACATTAAAAACGTGATCAAACAATCTTTCACACTTATTCTAGGATATATAAGTTTTGTAAACAATCACAGGGGTCCCCTTTCCAAAAAAAGGATGGGGGGGGTGTTGGTCTCAACAAATAGTGATTCACAGGGGCAACATAGTAATATGTTGGAACATAGGGCTTTGGTTTAAACTTGTACATGAATTTTATATCCCTTTTTGGACATATTCTCTCTCCTAAATCAAATTTTGGTTTAAACAAATTCCTTATGTATAAAATTTAAACTTAGATATTAAAACATAAACATGTCGTGTGTGCTTTGATTCCACTTACTATTTGTCATGAATTTCAAGAAATAATGTCTAGGTTCATATCCTTTTGGTCCATTACACTTAATTTTAAGTTCTTTAGATATTATTTAAGATTAATAACTCTTAATTTAGGGGAGGCTTGAGCATTTCTCTGTTGCCATCTAGACATATGTAGCCCCAATAGAGATACCTTTGGTTCCACTCAATGTCTTGCTCCACTGTCAGCTAGGCATCCATACCTGAATCACCTTTGCTTCTATTTACATATAGTTTGTAATGATTTTTTTAACATTTTCTAGGTCGTTTTGTATGTATTAGAAACTAATACATCTTAGTTTTAAGGATTTGGTCAAATGCTCTGGCATCAAGATACTCTCCTTTAATTAAAACTTTAGTCCATGATAAGGATGTGTTTTAAGTGTAAGCATGAATATGAGTTAATAAAATAAATTCACATTGTATATATATGATTCTTCTTAAAACCAAGTTTTGATGTAGAATAAGATTTAAATATTTGGAGGATAATAAATTCCTGTACCAATTTAAACCAATACCTTTGCTTGCTTCATACTACTTTATTGCTAGCTATGGTCACATTTTGTAGTATTTATATTCACACTTTTGAGCAATTCCAAACCAAAAAATAATAACATGAGACTTTACCACAACCAAGGAACACCACCAAGTAAGAAAAAAAAAATACAAACAAAAAAAATATACATAAGCCCAAAAATAAAGGGAACTAACTAGCCTACCTATTCTAGTTTTAACAATCTTATACATTTATTCCTTAAAGACCTCCAATGGGGTAGAAACAAAGTAATGTTTGATATATTGTCCATTAGTAGGTAATGTGAGCTCTTCTCTTTGGAGATATTTCAACCTAAAATTATTGTTACCCAAGATTTCTGTAATTTGGTAAGGACCAATCCATGAAGGAGTGAATTTACCATGTTTACCTTTGGGTTTTGATGCCTTGTCCCAAAGAAGGACTAGATCTCCCTATCTAAATACCTTCACTTTATATCTATTATCAAACCATATTTTCATGGTTTATTGGTGTCTATTGAATTCTATAAATTCCTTTTCCTTGGCATCTTCCATTTGAATAATGTCTAACAACTGAGAATTAGCAAGTTCTTGACTATCTTCTATGTATTCCTACATGAATGTGAACATAGGAAAATTCAAAGTGATGGGAAAGATGGGATCCTAAACATATACCAAAAAAAATGGTGAAGCTTTTATAGATTGTTTAATCCTAATTCAATCTACCCATAATGCAAACATAAGAAGTTTATGCCATGTTCTAAGTCTATCTTTAGCAGATTTCTTGATAGCTTTAATCATATTTTTGTTTGTGGATTTAGAAACACCATTTCCTTGAGGATATTGATTAGAAGAAAACTTGAGTATCATGACTTGGTAATAATCCCATTCCATCATTTCAATATAAATGAATGTATATTTATTATCACAAACCAAAGAAGCTAGGTTTCCAAATCTAGTACAAATATTTTGTTCTATGAAATTGATCACTTCCTCTATTCTACATTTCTTAGTGGCTACTACCTCAGTCCATCTAGTATAATAATTTTTAGTAGTTATGGCATACTTATGACCTTCAAAATAATTGGTGTTTATAACTCCAACAAAGTCTAATCCCATTGTGTAAAAGATTTATCTACCATCACAAGTTGTAAAGGCATGGCTTCCTTTGGTTCTTTAATGCTAAAGATCTAGCATGAATGACACTCCCTCACATGATTATAATCATATTTAAAGAGTGTGGGGAAATAATATCCATACCTAAGAATCTTATGAGCTGTGGTTCTTCCTGAAGGGTGTCCACTTCCTAATTTTTCATGAAAGGTAGTCATAATCCAAGCTACTTCTTCCTTGGACACACATCCCAAATAAATTCCCTCAAAGTTCCTCCTATATAAGACTCCATTATTTATGAGTTTATTTGAGCCTCAAGGCTCTCTTTTTTTCTCTTATAAATCCTAGGGGACAAACACCATTGATAAGTAAATGGATACTAGAGTGATACCACTCATTAGGTTGAAAGTTTTGTTGATCTAATTTCATGATATGAAAATTTGGGTCAATACTAGTGATCATCTAAACTAAACACTAACATTTCACTAATTTGGCAATTTTCATCTCTATATCATATTCTTGTAGAATTACCATCCATTTATCTCTTCTTTTTCCAAGCTCATTCTGACTCAACATAAGTTTTGTAGCTGGATCAGGTAATATAGCATGTACCTTATTTCTAAAGAGGTAATGTCTTAATTTTTTTATTGCGTTTACTAATGCATAAGATTTCTTAACTATCATATAATAAATCACTTCTACATTTTTAAAGTTGGTGATCATGAAATCTATAGGACGATCATTCCCATCAACTTTTTGAGTTAACATTGCCACCATAGTATGCTCATAAGAAAATGAATATAGATATAAATCCTTTATAAAATTAGGACTTATGAAGATTGGAGCTTCATAAATTGCCTTCTTAATGTCAATGAAGGCCTTCTTGGATTCTTGATTTTAATAAATTATAGCATCTTTCTTAAGAATGTCATTTAAAGGTTTAACAATCTTAGTGAAGCGTGAAATAAACTTCCTCACAAAATTAATCTTCCCAAAGAGTGACTTAAGTTCTTTTCAGCTATTAGGCAACACAATTTTATAAATGGCCTCTAATCTATTAGGATCCATAGAGATTTCATCTTTGGTAATGACATGTCCCAACAATTTTTATTTAGTGATATAGAATATGCTTTTATTAGGGTTAAGAGATACACCATACCTCCTACATTTATCAAATACTTGTCTCAAATGTATGAAGTGCTCTTCTCTATTTTTAGAATATATTATAATCCCATACATATATATGATGATACACTTTCCCACTAAATGTTAGAAATCATGGTCCATGTCCATTTGAAAAGTTACCCCTATGTTAATTAATCCAAAAGGCATTCTCTTATAAGTGTATGTTCCCCATTTAGTAGTAAAAGCTATTTTCATCATGTCTTTTGGAGCAACAAGCACCTGGTTATATCCAAAAAATACATCATGAAAGATATTGAAACAATTTGGATAACTTGGTCTAGAGAAGGTAATAATCATCCTTTTTAGATGCTCTATTTAGATTTCTAAAATCTATGCACAATCTTATTTCTCCATTCTTTTTTTAACTAAGACTAGGTTTGCCACCCAAGTGGAATGTCTAATAGGAAACACTATCCTTGCATCCAAAAACTTCTTTACTTCTTTAAAAATCATGGGTTCTAAAATAGGGTTGATTGGCCTTTGATTCTATCTAAAAGGTTTACAACCTTCTTGAAGAGGTATGGTATGAGTAATGACCCTTAGGTCAAATATTTTCAAATCTTTATAAAACCAAGAAATTACATCCTTTTATTTTGTAATCAACTCTCTAGATTTTCTATTTTCCATTTCAGTGAAAGCCTTCCCTATATTCACCATTTGAGGTTGATCATGTGATCCAAGATTCATTGCATGATAATCATTACCATTTACCTTAGGTTACTTAGGTGCTTTAGAAATATTGTCAAAATCAAATAGTCTTTCTAATGAAATCATCCCTTTAGGTATCTTATCATCACTTAATTGGATGATTTTACCATTAAGTTCCTCCTCATGATAAGTTTCATCAATCTCATCAATAATGTGAGCTTTAAAATCCCTAGAATTAGTTAATAAATATATGATTTATTGATCATCATTAAAAACTTGGAAATGATTTATATTGTCAAGAACTAAAGGACAAGGTATTAGCTCAATACTAATGCTTTGAGAATCATGATTAGGCATGAGGTTAGTTGTAGAAGAGGCAAGATCATCGACATTTTTTTTTCTTCTCTTATAATAGCTAAGATGTTGAAGGCATCAAAAGATTTGATCAAATCCCACACCCTAAACTTATATCTCTTTAAGTAAGATAATTTACACTGGTACTTCTCACTTGGTTAACCACAAGTTCAAAGTCTCCATAGATAAGGAGTTATTTAACTTTGTGTTTAATGGAAAACTACAATCCAAGTATGAGAGCCTCATACTCAGCTAAATTATTGGTGCAAGGAAATTGTAACTTATAAGCTGCATGGTATTGCTTTTCTGAAGGATTCATCAATACAATACTAGCTCTTAATACTAAATTACACTTGGCACCATCAATGTATAACTTCCACAAACCACACATTTGAGAAGAACTCTTAGAAACTGGTTCTTTTATAATTTCCAAAGTGAAAACTCCTAAATTAGAATACAAGAAATTTACCCTTTCATTAATAACATTATATTTTGTTACCATGTGTTTCATTCAATGTTCCCATTCTAATATTATTTGATTTGGCACACCTTTCCATTGAAGATATAAGTGTGAACAATCAGTAGACATATATCCATTTAAAGACTTAGTCTATTCTATACTTAAAAGCAATCCATAAGCAATAGGCATTTCTACCACTTGGATATCAATGAATTGTTGAACCCTTAGTTCACTAGCCAGCTGTATATGAACATTTAATAATTATCCTACAAACTTAAATCTAGATTTATCCAATTGAGTGAATACCATATCAAATTTGATTGGAATTAAGTTGAGTAGTTCACATATCCCAACAAGGATAATGTTGGTTGAGGCTCCTAAATCTAAAAGACAATTATGAACATTTTTTCCAAATATCCTGATTATAAGTTAAAAAGGTGGGGACTCTACTTTTATCACTTATGTAATTACATTTGAACTATCATTCTTAAGGGGTTTCCTAATTTCTTTGACAAAGATTCCAAGAGTAAGTCTCTTTATTCTGTGATTTGAGTTAGCTCGTGCAGAGTGATATTAGCTTTAATCCTTTTCATATCTTCCATAATGTTGTAGCTAGCTTTGCTTGGAGGATCAATAGTTAACATTAACTTAGAATAAATTTCTCTAAGAGGCTCACATTTATTCTTTGATATAGTTTATGGAGGGGTCCCATAATTATTAGGAGGGGTAGAGGTAGTCAATGGTTGTTTTTGTTCCCTATTTCTCAGGGGATATGTCTTCAAAAATTATTGGAATGCTTGAATTTCCTTAGGAATATTCTCAGGCTCATTATCCTCTTGAAAATGGAACCTAAATGTTTCCACCTTATGTACTTAGATGGATTAGATTTAGAAGAATTTGTAGCAACCTCTTTGTTTGGAACCACTTCAAATGTGCCAATTTATTCTTGAAAAGCTTCAAAATATTTACGAAACTCAATACAATCAATCTCAACATGTTTGTAATTAGCATGCACCCTACAATAAATGGTAAGGCAATTTAGTGAGGTTTATATCCATATTATTTTTGCTAGGGAAAGACTCATTAGATTTTTTATTGTAGAAACTATCATTCTGAAACCTATTCTCAGGTCTATTGAACTTTTGGAAAGTGAAGTTCCTTCTAGAATTGTCATTATCATTACCAACTTTTTTTTACAATTGAAGAAAATTAGTGCTAAGCTTCTATACCATTTTCAATATAGATTCATTCTCATTTTTTGGAACCTCAACATTTTGACTTTGGTTACTATTAATTCCATTGATAAGCACTAAAGCCTTCTGATCATTGTCATGAAATCCATTGGTAACTTGATGGCTCAAGAAGCCTAAATTTTGAGTAGGGGTAGCATGACTAGTAGGTAATACATTCAAATTAGGAAATGGGTTTAATGCTAGAGTATTTTGGTTATTACTTGGGAAAAGGTTTAATGTAGGCATTTGAGGATTAACATTTGGGATAAAATAAGCCATCTATCTTTGGGGTTACATTTGGTCACTAATAACCACTACTTTAGAATAGGCTTGAGCCAATGTGATGATAAGTGGAATATCTCTCTTCAAAAACATATAAGTCATGGGGTCAACAACATCTTTATAAACCTCCAAAGTTAAAGTTTGGTTAGGTTTATATGGATCCATGGTCTAGTTAGACATCTTTTGGAACCTGGCATTAAATGACCTAATAGGTTCACTTGTATCTCTCTTAATAGTTTTGAATTGATGATAAACGACACAAGGACTTATTATCTTTCCAAATTGATCAATGAAAATAGTGTCAAAATTATTTCATGAGAAAACACAATTGTGAGGAAGATTAAGGAACCATTTATATAAAACATCTTTAAATGTAAATGAGAACAACCTTCATGCTATATCTTCATGAATAACATTCAGTAATCTTAACACAACTTTGAAAAATTTAATATGTTCTTCAACAGTCATGATACTAGTTGGACTAAATATTGGCAAATATTTTTATGGATTACATGGTAAATCATAAACTATACCGGGTATATTAATAGGGGAAATTTCAAGCCATGCCATGTTTAGATTAATATCAAGCATATGAATCCCTTGAAAAGGTGATGATGGTAGAGATTTAGAATACCTACGCTTACCTCTATCTTTCCTAGTCCTTCTATGAGTTCTAGTTTGAGCAAGGTTTCTCTAGTTTTTGAATGTTATTTTTGCCTAATCCTTGGTAATTCCAACTTGAAGACTAAATATCTTGTTTTAAAACATGTTGTAACACATTAATTTACAAATAATATGCACACTAAGCTTAATTTGTAAACAATTGTTCATAAGAGGAAAAAGGACATCAATCATTAATTAAACAAGTTCAAAGATGTACTAAATTATGAAAAGATGACCAATATTTACAACTTATGACTCAAATAAACTTCTTATTTTCAAAGAATTGTCAATTTTGAGCATAATAAGTTGTTCTAACTCCAAATACTAATAAATTTTTAACAATAAAATCCGTATTTCTGCAAAGGTTACCAATATTTACACAATCTATGTTAAAAGAAACATAATCATGTAAAATGTAAATAATTTTGACCAAATACAATTCAAAACATATTAAACATCTTTAAAGAGGCCCTCCTTCTAGCACCAACATAGATTCTCCTGTTGATGCTTCTAATTGTACCACATGTGCTCTTAGTGTTAAATAACACTTCTCATTTTAGGATTTTGAGAATCCATGGCATGAGTTATAGTTTGTAACTATTCAATGATTGTGTATGGTGGAATAGAAGCAAAGTATGAAAACTATCCACAATATTTATTTGATTTAGTGGTTGGGAGCCACCAGGGTCTATACTATTTGAATACTTAGTAATTCTAAGGATTTGGTAGTTAAACTAAATGATTATTAATAATGACCTCTAAGCTAGAGTGAATTGTGATAAAAATAAGAAAATGGAAGGGTAAGGAAGAAAAAAACATGATTTCAGGTTTTTATCTCAAATATTATGACAAAATTCTAATTACTTTGAGCACATTTGAACCAATTTATGTTATAAAACAACATAAGCTCAAATTATATCACAAATCAAGAAAAATTCAATTTAATTTTCATAAGTAAGAACCAAATTTACTTTAAAGGTTTTCTATTATGATCTAGATAACTTAAGTACATCTAAATACTTTACAATCAATTTAGAATTCAGCACAAATTAATAGCCCTATGACAAAGAATGTAACTCAAAAAATAAGAATAATTTAAATTCAAGATAACTCCCTGTAATTAAGAGATAACATAGACATTTAATGAAAACTATCCAAAAAATATTTTTATAATTTCTTAGTTGTATTAAATGTTCCTAGTATTAATTTCTCAAAAACTCTCTCTTTACAAATGGTAACCATTTGCCTATTTATAGGAAACATAGGTGGTTAACCGGTTAACTTTCAAAAATATCTAGATGTAGATAAGGATAGCTATCTTTGATACAAAGCTGCAATGAAAAAAAAAATCATGCCAACTTGAAAATAAAGAGTATATGCTATATACTAATATATACTTTACAACAAAAATATTCTTATAGGAATTCGATTGGTGGGTCCTTCCAATTATCCCTATCTAAGGAAGTCTTCACCTTAGTGTATTTCTCCTCAATTAACTAAAAATCTGCTATAGGATTCATTAGACAATCCCCTTATTTATCTTCTAACTTGTCAAATTCACTATCTACCCAAGATACAAGTTCCTTGACACATTTTACTTTTGTAATTTACTTCCTTGTAAAATTGATGGTATCAAAGGTCTTCTAGTTGTCCTTAGCTAATTGGACTTGGCTCTCTTTGACACCCTAGATGTGGGTATCAAACCTCTACTTGAATTATTCATCATCAATCAAGCCTAAAGTAGTGGTTTGAGAAGGGTTATTTAATAGACTCCCTAGAAGTTTCTCAATCTAGTTTACCAAATTTGTGTCTCTTGATGAAGTCCTTAACATCACTACTCCAAGTGATCAAATATTCTTGTTTATCTACCAAAACTACCATAAGGATGTCCATATGTCTGGGTTTGATAATATTAAAGTTTAAATCCTACTTTGTATTATGCACCTTGAAGATCTCATCCATCTGAGCAAGTCTTGTGCCATCTCAACTTGATGGTCTACAACATTCAATCTAGACTTAATGGTTTTAAAATTCTTGAATGCATCCATCAAAGATGTATTCAACATTTGTAATATATTTTTAGGAATTTTCAAGAAGACCTAAGTCTCCAAATATTAATTTTATATTTCTAAGTTGAGGATCCTCTATTTTAATCCTTGAACTCTAGACAAGGCCATTGTTGATTAGGCCAGTACCACACTAGCTACATCCTCTTCAAAAATAGGATGCTCCCCTATTGCCTATCCTAAAATAGGAGTTAAGCCTATAAATGGCTCCACCTTATGAAAGGTGAACTCCTCAATACCAATAGTGATTTTCTTGGTCACTGTTCTTTCAAGAGTTGATGTCTCTAGATTAAATTAGATCTAATAATCAAGTTCTTTCCCCTGTGGTTGTTCAAAAATATCTACATTTAAAATCCCATTGGATTTCATTGTTGTGAAAAATTTGGATGCTTCTCTTTTCTTTTTTATTCAACATATCCTAAATCTATGACTTGACATTATCCTAAACATCTATGTCCACTCAAGTTAGAGCTAGTGAAGGAGAAAGAGATGGGATTTTAAACAAATTCCCATAAGCAAACCAATCAGGAATGGTTGGTCCATAAATAGGATTCTCATCATTAAAGAGGTATATTTAACTAGTATGGTGAGTGAAAGTTAAGTTAGGACTCTTTTTTGAATCCAAAATAACTAAGGATAATTATGCTTGTCTCTTTCCATTGGCCAATGGAACCAATTCCTTACCTAGTTTCTCAGATGGGTCTTCTTCCTTATCTGAACCATAAGTAGCCATGATGTTAACAAGGGAACTCTACACTATTTCTCCAATTTCCAAATAAATTAAGATGATAAATTCTATTGGAGAAGGACTTGGTGGGGATTCCTAAATTTAGAGGCTTTCAATAGGTCTTTGGTTAATCTTGGACTCCTCACTTATAGCTTTACCTTTTCCTTTTCCTTTTCCATCCTCAAGTTTCTTAATTAGAGATGACTTTGTTAATTTTCCCTACTAAGGCTTAGAATATTTTCCCTAAATAGGTGGTTCTTGATGTGTAATCCTAGATGGTCTTGATAAAAAGTGATACTGTAAAGGATGTAACTACCATATTTCTCTTGAAGGCTTATTATCCCTGACCAGCGTACGTTATAAAGTTATGTTGTAGTTTTTAACCCTAGATAGGACTTATTCAAAGTTTTTTTCCCTTGTGTAAATACCATATCCCACACCTGGTTGATGCTTGTACTCAGTCTTTGGGACCTTCTTATCTAAAACATGGTTAACCACTCTATTATTGGGGCCTTACATCTTAAGATCATCTAATTGGAAATCAAAAGAGTTCCTATGCACCACCATGATCTCCAATTTTTTCCAATCCTTTATTATATTTCTACAAATTTTTAGTGGGAAGGGATGAAATTGAGCCTTTTTATTCTTCTTACAGTGCCAATCTATCCCCTAGATGTTTTGATAATCAATTTCTTGTTCTGCAAGCTTAGTGGGAACATATACGGGTAGTATGTATTGATGGACCATTATTCATTCTATCCTTATTACAGTTCAATCTAGATATAACCAAACATCCCCCATGTTCTCCACTTGTTTTTTGATTAGAGGATGAAGTCTAGGCATAGGAATACTAGTAATTGTCTCAAAAAATGATTGGGAAAACACCATCACATATGAATTGCATATGATTCTTGTATTTGAAAATATGTAGTTTGGAGTAATAATGGGAAATGGTAGTCTTACCATCAAATAACTAATTTTAGATGCTAGGGAAATTAATCGAGGCCAGGAGTGAGTTTAAGAGGTAAGAAGTCATAAATAAATGTCTAGAGGTATTTCTCTTGATGGCTATAAATTGTTTGGCCAAGAAGAAACTTATTAAGTATCCAATGGGAGGGTTTAGGTTCTACTCCAACATGTAATGGACATAAGACACCCAAACCTTACTCACATAAGTTGTAGAAGAGGCACCAAAGGATCTATTCAATAAGGTCATAGCTACCCTAATACCCTCTTTGAATTAGGTAATAGGAATCTCACCATTAGGGGTCCTAAAAACATGGGAACCTTGAATTAATGAAGGTAAAATAACTAAATCTAGGGTTTGGGATTTTTTCCATTCTCTCAAGGATGGAAGATCAACATGAGGTAAAGGGATCTTAAAATAAGTCCCAAAGGCCATGGGAGATATGCATGAAATTTTATTAACATTTTATTCATGAATAATCCATTCTTAATATAATTTTTAGTCAACAAAAGTAGGAACAAGAAGGTCAATGTAATGCATTACCTCTGGTTTAGTAGTACTAGCAGTTGATGCCACAATAATTAAAATTTCACTTGAATATGCATAGGATGTGTGAACTATATTCACCCTGGTAATAGTAGCTTTAAGTGGAGCTAACATGTCTATTTATTTCATTTTTTATTTATTGGTGATGTTTGTGGAGTTGGCACAGTGAAACTAGTAGGTGGCATTTGTTGTGCATCTTTCTTCTTTGCATCCAAGTCCTAGTAATGTTTGTATGCCCTATAATTTAATGATTTTATTAGACTCATATCCAGGAGAGGTATCCTAGCTACCCTAATTGTATTTCACATTAGTTTATTATGTTATTCCTTAGGTGTTCTAAATCTAAACCTAAATACTTATACCTATGTGTCTTTCTTCCTTACTATGCTTAATTTGGCCTCTATGTCTTCTAGGATCAAACCTTATAGACTCTACTTGAAGCTATTAGAGGCTTGTTTAATAATTTGGTCAAATATATCTCTGGTCTCTATCCTAACTTAATTATCTCAAATGGTAGCCAACTCTAATCCTAACAAAATATGCTTGGCCTATTTCTCTCTCTTAGTCAACTCATTGACTAATGCCTCAGAGGATAGTACCCAATATTGAGCCTCTTGTGTTCTTATTAATGATAAATTTTGAGAATTATATTAATATTATGGGTTCATAAAATACATATGGTTTAATTCCTTATTATGGGTATAAATCACTAGGAAATTTAGCTTGTTATCATCTTCTTTATGTCCTTTACATAATTGAGTTATCTTATTGACATGTGGAGCCAAGATGACTCTCAAAGAATGAATGGAATTAATAAATTCATACAATATAAGGGAAAAATTTGTATATCCTGATCAATTCCATGGTTAACTTGAATCATTTATTGTTACTCTCTAAGTGTCTCCAACTCTTCCTCAAGCTCCTACCTAGCCATTTTAGTTACTTGGTGATTATAAATGGTAGCTTCTGTGTGAGTCTCCATATATGAATTGAAGTCCTCAAATAAGGTGACTGACACTTTTGTCTATTTTGAATTTTTTTTAAGGAATATACTTCTTCAATCTCCTCCAAGATTAATCTTCTCCCTAAGTTATCTTTTATTTTACTCTTTCTTACCCTTTGTACTGATGATATGGCTTAGTCAAATAGGGAGATCATCATTAGTAATTCTATTACCTTTAGATTGGGACTCTTTGAGGCTGGGGCTCTTAGTTCCTAATCCCATTATGGGAGAGTGAGATTTGAGGGATTTGAATAATGTACTTCCCCTTTAGCATGTTCTTGATGTTATTATTTAGTTTTTGTAAAAGGATTGGGAATTATAGGCCAAATAATCTTTTACCAGTCTATGTTACCATATTATGGTATTGGATAAACCACAAAGATTGCCTACCTATTGGGTTCCATTTTAGTTGTTACCACTATGGTTATGGTGGTGGGATTGGAATAAGGAAAGGATGGACCCAATTTTGTAGAAGGAGGTGTAGTTTTCGATATGGATTGGGTAGTGGCTAGAATGGTCAAGGATAATGTTGATGGGGTGGATGTTAATGGAAGGGAAACATAAAGGATATAAACCATATGGATATAAGATAAAATAGTGGAGGGTAGATTAGGTATTGTGGTGGTAAATAGACTCATGGATGGATGAATAAAAATTAAACATAAGAGATTCTCTATGGGAGAAATCACTAGCCTAGGGGAAATGGAAACTGTAGGTAAAGATATCAAAGGGGTAAAACTCAAAGGAGCTATGAGTAGGGGACCCTTACTAGATGATTCACCTATGATATATGATTTGACTTAAGTTCATGTAATATTAGAATGTTTGCCTATTGCATCTCTTCCTTGTCCACCTCTTGATTTTGAGGGATCTATAGTCTATCCTTAGGCTTTCTTTGATATATCTTTGTTGTTTTACTTACTTTTGGGCCTGATGCTTGTGATGGAAGAGAAAGGGACATAGTTCTTAGGATTGGTGATGATATAGCCACTATATCCACTTCATAGGATGAATCCAAGCATATAATCCCTACTTATACTTATGCACTACCTCATGTTGTATGTATCTCCTTAGCTAACTCTTTCTTGACCTTGAGATAAGCAATTGTTCTTTCTCAGCTTATTCTTACTCATATCTACTGAGTGGTACCTTTAATAATAATCAATGTTGGTCCTAAGGTTGGCTTTAACATTTTTGGGGATCTATCCTCTCTCCTTTTGATTATTGTGATTCCATACCAATCTAAAAATCTAAGGATCCTCATCCTCTAAGAGGTGGAATTCTAAACATTACTTCATCGAGTGTTAGATATAGTTCTTGTATATACCCTAAATTGGTCAAGAAATCACACATATCATGTCTTTTCATAGCCCTTTCACATGAGACTCTAACTGGAGAATATGAGCCTTATTCACATTAGCCATGTCTTTTGTTTTACTTATCTTGGCCTTATTTCATGCTTGAGTCACCATTTTGCTTATCCCCAATCATCCCAAGATTTTTAAATGGTCATTCCACCTCAGCCAGGTCAAATATCTTATGCCAATCCTATATCCCTAGGTCCTAAGCCTATAGGACAAGAGTGCCATAATTAAACTATAGCACTGGACCCTAGGGTGTCCCATTTTTGGTGCTACTCTTCAATTGCATTTTTGAGTCCCAATGGTTAGGTTCCCTTGCTTAATGAGTCCCAAGCCCTTCTTAGCTTCATCCTTAAGTTTTTTTATCTTTCTAATGTTAGTCAAATGTGAATAAAAGTTCCCAAATTTAAAACAAAGAGTATCCTATATAAAAGACTTCACAAGGCATTTTATATCTAGCACTTGCTACTTTGACATAGTACATAACTAAAAATTAGTTAATAGTATAGATTAACATTCCACCGCACACATAGATTTGCATGCTTGATCAAGGAGGGGCTTAGGCAAAAGTTCATTCTTGTATCTACCATGCACATTGATTATACACGTTCCCTAAGGGAGAACTAAATTTTATCTGAGACATTAGCTTGAGGGTTAATGTAGGCAATGATCAAGATGATATGGATTCTAGATCATGTGATCATACTTCCCCTAACCTAGTTTTTCCCCCTTTTGATTTTGATGTATTTTTTGTTTTGTGTGTGTAGATTGATGCAAGATTTTGAAGATTAAAAAATATATGCTAGGAGATTTATCAACATTCAAGATTTGAAATTTCACACGTAGGTTCACATAGGGATAGTAAACAAAACCCAAGAATCTTAGATCTTTATGACCAATTTGGATAATAGTGATAGGACCTAAATTAAAGCATCAAACCTTAAAGTTTTCTATTTTTGGCACTCTAATCCTTTCACTAAATGAAAGATAGTTCTATATTCCTAACATCTTCCTAGTCTTGTGCAATAGTTTTCAGGCTTTGAAATAGTCATCTTAGTCTATTTTTCTAGATAAGATACTTTTCTTCCCTATATAATTAATTTGATCAAAATCTGCATTTTATCATATTATATTAGATTTTTCCCCTTATTATAGGCCCTCTATTATTTAGGAACTAAACACAAGTTTCCCAAAAATAATAAAATAGTTGGTGAACCTAACTTACTTCAAACAAATCTAAAACTCTAGGTACACTTAGGGTTTTTCCTTCATACTTTGTGCAAAAATTCAATTTCAAAATTATGGATTTTGTATAAATGTTTGGGAATTTATTTTATTCAATTTTAATTTAGAATTTATATTTTTTACATAATTTCAAAATTCTAAAAACCCCAAAAATCTCAAAACCCTAGGTACCCTTAGGGTTTTTCCTCCATATTTTTGTGAAAAAATTTAATTTAAATTTTTTTATTTTTGTATAATTTTTTGTGCATTTAATTTATTCAAATTTATTTTTATAATTTAAATTATTCTCATAATTTTCAAAAAAATTAAAACCCCAACCCAAAACCCTAGATTTCCAAACTAGGTCCTCAAACCCCAAGCTTTCCTTAAAAAAATTAGATAAATTTTTTGTTATTTTTAGATAAAAATTTTAGAAATTTTGCAAATTGTTTGGAGTGCCAAAGATATTTTTAAAAATATCTATGTTGGTAGTTATTCTTTCATTTATTTTCTTAATATTAATTTTACACGTTCTCTTTGGTGAAATAAATAAAATGGCCACTAAGGCACTTCTTCCCTCTCATCCCATATATCATTTTCCAAAATTTTCTCATAATTATGATAATGAATGGACATATTTGAAAATTTTCACATTAGCTAAAATTATGGAAAATGATTTCATTTACAGTGAAGATAATAATTATTATTTTAATGAGGAATATGATGATACATGTGAAAGTGATAGTGAAGAAAAAGTAGATGCATCTTCTTCTCTCAAAGCTATCTATTTTATTCCCTCTTCTAAAGAAAATAATTTTGATAAATGGGAAATATAATTTTCACCTCATTATCCTATGCACAATGCACCAAATGAACAAATTATTAATGCGCTTCCAAGTGAACCATATATTATTGATAATTTTATTCCATGTGAACCTACTCTCTCTCTCTCTCTCTCTCTCTCTCTCTCTCTCTCTCTCTCTCTCTCTCTCTCTCTCTCTCTCTATTTTGTCACTTATATGTTCAAATTACAACAATATAAATGAAATAAAATCAGATTGCCAATGCATGGTTCAAATTATCCATCTCATGCTCTCAACTCTACTTTATCAAGAGAATGTCTAAATGATAACTCTCTTACTCTTACTTATCATATTATAAATGAAAATAATGCATACACTCCATACATAAATAACATAAATGCACATAATATTCCAATTTCACATGATAATTTATTGCATATTAGAAAAGAATTAAATTCTTCTCTTACACCTCTCCCTAGTGACAATGGAAGTGATAATGAGTATGATAGTGAACATGCAAATAAATATGAAAATGAGAGTGACTATGAAAAAAATTATGATTATGATAATTATTGGAATAATGATTATTATTATGTAAATAGTGAAGAAAAAATGCATCTCATGTTTTCAACTCTTCTCTCACTCCTCTCAAACATCATGCACTACAAAATGTTGTTTCTAATTTTATGCATGGTTCTATTTCAAATGATGCATATATTAATGATAACATCACATCCTCTACTCAATTAGAATGTGATTTACTAAAACATAAAGATACCAATGAATCTCCCAATCTACCCCTACTATAGTACCACCTATTTCTCACTCTTCACCTAAAGAGAATGGTATCCCACATCCCTCTACTAAGGTCCAAGTTACCATTCCTCCAAAGGTTCAAGTGAGAACACCCCCTCTCTATGATATAATTTCTAAATGTAGCGATCCCATACCTAAAATTAATGATGAAATTCAATGATTAAATGAACCACTTCAAGATGATAATATACCATACCAGTAGAACAAGGCTTTTAAGTCTTGGATGGATGCTAATGATTTACATGGTAACCTTCTTATAAAGACATTTGTAAAATCTTCATTGCCTAAGCATTTTTAGATACCATCATTGCCTCACTTTGATGGAACTGGATATTCATTCATACATCTTCAATCCTTTCAAAAGGCTTTTCCATCTCATGTGAGTCCTTTGATTCTACTCAAGTTATTCCAGAAGACACTAGTGGGTAATACACAGAATTGGTTATTTCATCTACTCCCTATTGGTTCCTTTCACACATATGATGATTTAGAGGAGGTATTTTTCAAATATTACATAGCAAACATGGGGCCTCATGTTACATATGAGAAACTTGCCACATTACATCAGAATACTTTAGATCTAGTTAGTGATTATATCTTATAATTCAAGATGCACATGTTAATATTGATCCATAAAATATTAGATTTAGAGATTCAACATATATTTATTAGGGGGCTTCACCAACATCTCATCAAGCATATATTATATTAGACAGAGTCCTCTTTTAGGCACTTATTATATATATATATATATATATATATATATATATATATATATATATATATATATATATATATATATATATATATATATATATAGCCTTGGAAAAGAAATTGGGATTGATTGAGGCAAATTCAGTTGATTGAATTACTCTAGATTTCATAATAGTACCTTTATTTATAGCTCCTAGCACACATCCTCCACCATGTCCTAAACAAGATAGGAGACATCAACTAGAAAAGTAACTAGTTAAGAGTAGAGAGGCAATTTTTAGAGCACAACCTATAGTATGCACTACATAGAACAATAGTAAGGTACTACTATAGTTTGATTCAGAGTGAGATAGCCCATATGTCATATTATCAGCACTATTAGATAAGAGGTTAATCACATTACCTTCTACTCATCGATGAGATCCACATATCTTACATAGATAGCCACATCAGCCCTTTTATAACTATCATCATATTTATGGACACAGATATAATGATTTTTATGGACTCAATGATTGAATTAATAGATGTGTTGATAGTGGCATCATAACATTCACATAGGGGACATCTAGTTCTCTTCCATCATGGTTCTTATACCTCATTATTCCATATTTTAGTTATCCCCAGACATTCATTCACTAGAATCATCTATTACTCATCATAAGAGTAATGAAACTTCTAAGACATACCCTCATAGGATGTCTCCTATTCCACCTATTTAGAAGGTTTGGAAACTAGTATAGTGAGAGCAGCCTATATATAACACTTTAGTCCAAGGAGTACATAGTGTATTTCCATATATATATATATATATATACATATCATAGTCAAAAGCACCATAGCAGAGTACCGCTCTAGAGAGATATTCACTACAACCAAGTTTTATAAGTCCTATCTCATGTAACAACTTACTATAGTTAAGATTAGATGAACCCACATCACATAGTATTGCTCTAGAGAGATATTAACTATGCCTAAGATTTTAGGGACCCATTTCATGTAACAAACCACTATGATTGAGATTAGATAAGCCCCCTTAATAGGCTATAGTTTTAGCTTGATTTATTTCTCAATCATATGCATCACAACATAGGCCAAATGGTGTTATTTCATGCAACAATCCAAAATGATTGCAAATAGATTATCCTTAGTCATATAAAAAAATTTAGTCTCACATATAATAAGGTTACATTTGGTAGAGTATCCATGCATAGATATAGTTAGTTCATAATAGATAGTATAAGATACAATGCATGTTCCTACATAGTATGAGTAGTATGGGTACTTGTTCAGTTAACCATTAGGGTTCAAATAGTGATACGACACACATTCATATTGGTATTAGTTCATAGATTCAATTCATGGGGTAATGATGGAGTGAAAGGTCTAGCCTTTTTATTCTTGAGTCACCTACTCATATTAGACACATAGTCCAAACATCAATCAAAACATGCATGATTATAGAACTTCACTTAATAAGAGACGATGGATCCAAACGGCCAACCTTTGCATTCTTGAGCCACTCTTGGGGAAGTGATATGCATAAAATGCTATTTTACATCCCCTTTTACTAACAAACTAAAATTCCTAGTTCCAAATAACCATCCCTAGCCAAACCACACTAACCAAATCCTAATATTACCAATATCCCATTTTACCAATCTTAAACGAACTCACATTATCAAATTAATTTACAAATTACAAAGCAATAAATTTTTACTTGCATATAATTCAAAATCAAAACTAACATCACACTTATAAACAATAATCAAATCACATATCCAAAACACCATTTTACCAGAACATATGCAACCTCAACATCAATGTCAAATCATATATTTATAATCAACCATTTGTAATAAATATACCAATCTATTCCAAAATCCATAACAAAATATGCCTAAATATAAAATCAAACCAACATCCATATATATAATGAGTTTTTAAAAACATATACACCATATCAAATACAATCAATCATGAATGGGTGTCATGCCCTCATTCTTAGTCTCACTCTCCCCACTAGTATTAGTCTCATAATCCACTCTAGCACTCGATGGCCCCACACCTCCTTAAGCTCTTAAATGCCTCTTGTGATGACTCTATCACTTTAGTAACTAACCATGCTCCTAATGTAAGTTTGCATACCACCTTTGAAGGTCTATGTACTCATCCATGATCTTCATACTAACAAAACCATAATCAAGTGGAGGAATCTTATGCCTATCTATCTCAGCTCTCATCTCATCTCTCTCTCCTTCTACCCTAACATATGTATCTATCACTATAGAAACCCTATCAAATATATGAGCATGAATACCAGATATAACCATCACTCATTCTATCAATCCCTCTTCCAACACATCATTAGGAACATGCCATGTGAGCTCTTATAGTGTAGACTCAATGATGGTCTCCCAATAATTATCATCTCCGCTCCCCACCCTAGCATGTGCCTCATCCTGTGCACCTCCCACTCCACCTGCAAATAAAGTATGGAATTACATTAGTTATATACTTTTAAAAAAAATAAAAACTAAAAGCATAATTTTTTACACAATTCAAATGAAATTTCTAGTTACCTCCCACCATTTGGCTTAGTTGAGGATCCTCATACTCTAGAGCATCCCCTCCATCAATAGGGTACAATGGATCCTACCGATGCCTAATCCACCATGTAGTATATGAATTTATACATACAACATCATCCACATCAATAATGTCTATAGTTGCATCATGTGCATTTATAGGTAACAATGCTAGCTCAGCCTTTGTGGACCTCACATGAGCTCCTACCCTCATTGGTGCCCATGCACTCCTCACCCATACCCATGCTACAAAGATCACATCTTATGGTACCCCAAACTATCTAATCACATTCTCATACTAATAGAACTCATACACTCTAACCTAGTGGTCATCTATCTAATAACTAACCCTCATATACCATAATTTCACTCCATCCTTGACCCACCTAGGAAATCCTATTTAAGGCCTCCATATAATATCACCAACCACTAGTCTATCTAACACCTACCTATAATGATCTATCTTAGGAGATCAAATATATAATTTATTCATTCACCAATCCCCAAATGATTATGGAGGTGCCCACTTCTCCCTTAGTAATCCTATCAGCTGCACAACTGCTATGTGTTCATAAGCCCAACAATGTAATAACATCACTACACTTAATCCACCACTAAATGCCTCCTATGTAAACCTATATAGATCCCTATATAGGTGGGATATAATAGTCCTCCTCCATGAGAATATAGTGCCATATAACTCAACATTGTGCATAATCTTATGCATCTTATATGTAAAAGACACACCACTCTTGTCCATAGTAACAAATGATGCCAACAACATAGCCAACCACCTTTACAAGCACAAAATACTAGACTACATAATAAATGAAAATAATATATCACTATCACTCCCTCTTTGATGTATACTTAAGGGCACACCAATAAAATACAAGGATGCATGATCATAACATCAACAACCATGTCATCCTATAATGTCACATGTCATCCACTAATCAATAAATGTAAAATGCAATACACATCCTTTGGTGTCATAGTAATCTCCCCCATAGGAACTTAGAAAGTACATGTATCTAAATTCCACCTCTCACATAAGGTGGTAATTAGTTATCTATCACACTACACTATGCCTAGGTCACACACATGACTTAACCCTGACCTATCCATGACATCTCTCTCATTAGTAGATAATGGTAAAAACCTTATTATATCTATCACCTGGTGCTTGTAGAACTCTCTCATCTATACCTCATCTTGAAAACACTATAAAAGCGTATATATCAATCAACAATGCCAAATCAAAAGACAAAATATAATAATAATTAATAGCAAAGTAACATCACTAAAAAATTATGCCTCTAGGACAATAGTGTTGGGTACAGGATAACAATGTTGGACAAGAGCACTGCAACCTAGATAGGAGCACTAGAACCTGGACAACAACAATGGATGTAGGACATGAGTGCTAGAACTAGTAAAATTTTCGTAGGATACTTTAAAGAACTTAAAAACATTAAAAACAAGCTTCAAAATAGACAATCTTCAAGTATTTTAGTTACTTACCAGGGTAACATCACCACTAGCCTAAACCTAGGATACCAACTATTCAAACTAGGTCATGATAGGTGTTCATCTCCTTACCATTTTCTCACTCAAAGAGATCAAAATGTCAACCTAATCAATGCATAAATAAATCAAGACTCATTATAATTTCCTATATGAGCTAATTTTTTTTGTTAAAAAAAATACTATTTCAACAATAACTCGAACCCCATAACTCCATTTTTCAAACCTTTTCTTTCAACAGAATTATGAAAATAATACCTTCAACATCATGAAAGCTTCACTCTCTTAATACTTAATTTGAATTTGATTAAATGCACATCTATATATTTATTTTATACTTAGACACATGCCTTGATTATCACCCATCATAATTTATTCCACTTTCAACAACTCTATCTAATCAATCAAATAACCTCTCAAGCTATTTACAACAAGACCTTGTTTCTACTTACACCACTAGTCATCACTTTTGTCTTGACCTACTCTATCACAAGTTTCATCCCTCTCCCCAAAAGGGGGCATCATTCTTACTATTTCTATTTCTATACCTACCCAAAATGCCCATCCACTCTCATAAGTGGATACACTATGGTTTGTACACATCCAACAGTTAGATTATCAGATTTAGATCAAATTGGTCAAAATATATAGTGATTCAGATTACATGGGTCACTCAACATTACTCAAGACATTCATAGAGATATACCTTCATTTTATAGATACACTGACTATTCAGATATAATGGTTCAGATCATATGGATCCATAATGATTTTAGATTACAAATACATAGACTATTTAGATATAATGACTCAAATTATATGGATTCATAGTAACTTTGATACAAATTCAAACTTAGATACTAGATTTGGGGGCATGCACATTACTGCATGTCTCACACATACAACTTCATACAACATGATATAGTTATAAGATAAGATAGCATATTATAGGCATACTGCATAGCATAGTGTAATGATCTCTAATTTTTCACATGGGGCATGGCATGATAGGTCATATCACATGTGGTTATATATATTTCCATATCATATAAATGCATCACTCACATACCATATTTGGGGGCATGGCACAAATGTTCATTTTCCTCATCATCTAGGATTATATAAATGGAATGGCAAGATATGCCATTCTCTTATTTCACATTAACCAAAATTTTAGATTACACCTAGTGGTACCTAGGTTGTCACTAGATTATACTACATAGCCATCTACAGTGGTTGGTCCATTATATTACCCAGACCTACACTACATGAGTTTATGCAGGATAGAGGAGACATATTGGTTTTAGGCCTTTGATCATTTCTTAATTCTAGTTTAGATATTCAAAGTGGTCACATGATATATTTTGATCTTCATAGCATGAAAATTATATAGAAACATTCTAGATTACATGATTTTATGTGGGATAGAGGACATACATTGGTTTTGAGCCTCTGAGTATTCCTCATTTTTATTTATATTTATCATAGAGGGAAATAATTTCCCTCCTTCATGTTACATGGATTCCACTTTTAGATTCAATACATGGGGCATCCATTTCAATGATTTCTTCTTTCTCCAGGCACTATTTATCTCTCCATCTACTTCTCTAGCTAGGAAGTGAATTGGACCCTTTGCAACACATTCATCTCCATGTAAGTAGGTTTAGGATGTATTTTCTTCATTTTATTGCATCACTAGAATAAAATGGGGGAAAATATATACACCTTAATTGGTTAATAAACCACACATATCATGTCTTTTCACAGTCCTTTCATAAGAGACTTTGATTAGAGAATATGAGCCTTGTTCACATTATCCATATCTTTTATTTTACTTATCTTGGCCTTGTTTCATGCTTGAGTAACCTTTTTTCTTATCCCAAATCATCTTGAGATTTTTAATTAGTCCTTCCACATTCACTAGGTCAGATTTCCTAAGCCAATCCTATCTCCTTAGGTCTCAAGCCTATAGGATAGGAGTGTCAGAATTGGACTATAGAACTGGACCCTAGGGTGTCCCATTTATATCACTCTTATCCAATTGCATTTTTGAGTCTAATGGTTAGGTTCCCTCATTTAATGAATCCCAAGCCCTTCTTAGCTTTGTATTTAATTTTTTTTGTCTTTTTAATGTTGGATAAATATGAATAAAAGTTCCCAAATTCAAAACAAAGAGTAAAGGACTTCACAAGGCATTTTATATCTAACACTTTCTACTTTGGCATAACACATAACTAAAAATTAGTCAATAGTACAACTCAACATTCTACATCACACATAAATTTGCATGCTTGATCAAGGAGGGGCCTAAGAAAAAATTCATTCTTGCATCTAATGTGTGTATTGATTATGCATGCTCCCTATGGAAGAACTATATTTGATCTGAGACCCTAGCTTGAGGGTTAATATAGGCAATGATTAAGACAATAGGAGTTGTAGATCATGTAATCATACTTACCCTAACCCAATTTTACCCCCTTTTACTTTTGATGTATTTTTTATTTCATGTATGTATATGGAACCATTATTTTCAAGATTAAAACAACTCTACAAAGAGCTTTATCGATATTCAAGATTCAAAATTTCATAGGCAGGTTAACACAAGGATAATAAACAAAACCCAAAAACTAACATCTCTATAACTAGTTTAGACAACAATGGAAGGACCTATACTATACCACCAGACCTTGAAATGTCCTATTTTTAGTACTCTTATCATTTCATAGAATTAAAGATAGATCCAGACTCCTGACATCTTCCTAGTCTTGTGTAGCAGTTTTTAGGCTTTAAAACAATCATCTCAGTCTACTTTTCTAGATAAGTTACTTCTCTTCCCTATGTAATTAATTTGATAAAGATATATATTTTACCATATTAGATTATATTTTCACCCTTATTATAGACCCTTTATTGTTTAGGAACTAAACACAAGTTTTGCAAAAATAATAAAATAATTCTTCTTAAATCACTCTTAAAAAGTCCTCACTTAGTCCTATATTTGTGGCCCTTTTCATGACCTCATTATCATCCTTAGAATTTAGGAAGAAAAACTCATGATACATAAGATCATGCTTTTAATCAAGGCCAATGGTATGAGTTTTATTTTTTACCTTTCTATGAGGGTCCCAAACTTTGTGAGGAAGGGTGAGAAATGTATAAGCCTTCTTAACTTTGCATCCTCCTCGAACTATCTACAAATTATGTACTATAATTTCCCAATGGTGATGTGAGATAAATGGAAGATGAACTTATTATTTTCATCATTTCCTCATAAATATTGTTCCAAATTTGATAGGTGATCTCCTACTGAGCTACCTTGTCTAGAATGAACTTTGAGAGCTAGAGAAGATCTACGCTATGCCTCGCCACCATGATTACAATGTAATATGGATATATCTAGTAGTCTCTAATGTTTTTTGCCACTATTTGGACTATGCTTGGGTAAATTCTTAGAAATAGATTATCATGGATATCTATCCATACCTAAGGGTAAATGTCCTTAGCAATTTTGGTTGTGTTTCTCACATGTGAATATATCTACATGAAGCTGTAGTAGTCACATATCATGTTCCTAAATACTTCAATATTAGGATCCCATAAGACTTCATTGTGTCTATACATAGTGCCCATGAATGTGTATAATAAGTAGGAAATCATGTAGAAGTTACCTCTTAATGGTCACTTATCCTTATGTAGGATTTACTCTTAGAGGAGTACACTAATGATTTCCCCCAAAAGTAAAAGTGTGCTATAAGGTAGTCAAAAGGTCTATAAGTGGAACCCATTCTAGGTGCACAAAATAGATACTAGCATTGATGAAGAGCTTGTTCAATAGTGCCATCCCTATGGGGATTTACATTTTAAATTGTGTGATGTGGATGGATCTTTTGGAATGTTCCTTCCAAGTGAAACTTTCCCTAGGTAACATCTTTTTTGAAAGAACTTTCTCCAAATGGTTGGCCTTATTCCATGTCATAATAATTTTTAAATAAAAGGTAACATCCATAATAGGCAAGATTAAATACTTTTTGAATGCCTCACCTACTATACATATGATAGTAGTGTTATTATCTACATGATTAAGGTATCCTCCATCTATGATTATCCTTTCATATAATAGGCCCCATAATAGATCGATACATGACATCACCTCATTTTTATAACTACATAGTGTAGGGATTGTATTTTGAAAGGGAGAAGGTCTTTTATTAGTTGCTTATATTTAGTTGATATATCTTCCTCGAATACAAATGAATCCATGTTCTCCACTTCTTCCCACAATGTTGAATAATTTGAGTAACATTCATCAAATGTAGTAGCATCAAACACAATATCTAAGTATTTTATATAATCCTTGATCAAGAACTTGGATGATGTTGGGGATCCCTTATAAGACCTAGATGATGATGACATGGTAACTCTACTTAGTAGTGGTTTATTCCAATATTTCAATAATGGTGTCTCTTCACTTAAATAAAATTTTCAAATTATAAATCTCTATGATATTAGTTAGGGATTTTAGGATTTATTGAGGCTAGAGTTTACTAAAAATCAAATATTGAATGACATGAACTTAGCTAGGGGCTCGATGTAAATATATTCCTTGCACTAATTTCAAGTTTGTGCACCATTACTCATTAATATATATGACCTTGTTACCTTCATTCAATTCAAATTCAACCACCCTATCTAATGTGTATGACATGTAAGATTCCTTGTCATTTGGGGTACCACCATATATACGTTTCTTATTTTACCATGTGTCATTCTATATCATAGTTAATATAAGTAAAACTTTACTTTTGGGCCAAAATACTCTATAGTATAGAATTTATTTTAGAAATATCTACTCCCAAAGTTATCAAAATAAAATTTTCTAAAATAAAGTCCCCAATATGTAAATTTTTGACATAAAATCCTCCAATAAAAATATTTTTGAAGATAATGTTTCCAAAACAAAAGTTCGTGATGAGAATCTTTCCAATATAATCCTTCTAAAATGAAAGTTTCTCACACAAAAATTTTGTAGTGAGAATCTTTCAAAAATAATCCTTCTAAAATGAATTTTATCAAAGACTAAGTCTCTAAATTAAAGTCTTCAATAAAAAATTACCAATGGTTAATATCCTAAAGACTAAGATTATGAAGAAAGCTACCGATTAAAAACATGCCAAAGTAATTCTTGTTAAAATGATTGTTTCCAAAGTGAAACTTACAAAAATAAAGATTTCACATACCAAGCTTGTCGAAGACTAATTTTTTTGAAATAATTCCTCCAAAATGAATGTTTCTAACATGAATTTTTCTGATGAGAAACATTTTGCAAAGAATCTTTCTAAAATAAAATTTCTGATTGAAAATTTCCAAAGACTAAGTGCGAAGAAAGTTTTTGAAGGAATTGTTCTAATGAAAAGTATCTAAAATAATTTTTCCAAAGAATAAATACTTTGAAATAAAAAAATCTAAATACCTATCTTGTAAATCCATTTTTTCCATCTTTTCATTGATAAGTTATTTTGAGCAAGTGCTTTAAAAAATATACCATAACATGATTTAACATTTAAAACAGACATTGATTTTATACAAGTATCACAAGTATCATAACCATCAAAACTCATATTTACCCTTCCAAGATTCTCATTATTTCATAAAATAAAGGGGTCCCCACTTTTAAAACAAAAATATAGGGTGGGGTTTATTGAATACAACAAGATGTACTTTTCTCCTTTTGGTCAGAAAGAAGATATCTTCCCTTTGTTCCAATTTTACCTCCTATACTTATTCTATGAGTTTATTCCCTTTTAACCTCCTCATGGTCTTCATCTCCTTATCAAAATGGAACTTGACCATTGATTTCTCAAAAACTACTAGGCTTCCCTTACCTTGTTCTACCTATTGAAACTTTTGGATCCATTCTAGTATGTTTAAGGTTATTTCCTACCCAGTGGGATTTTTAAGATCTATTAGAGTGGAGGATTGAGGCTGACCTAGAGGGAGAATTTGATTAGGGTAAGATAGTCCCATTTTTGAAAAAGGTGGTATTTCTTGACTCCAACTAGTGACCTTTTTAGGGGGCACTACATCCAAAACTAGCTTGTCCTTTTTTAGCTACTTTTGGGTGGTCACCACAACATTATATGTCTGAGTAAGTTAGGTTATTATCATCCCAAGTTGGGTGGATGAATGAGATGGGGAAACAAGTGAAGAGAAAATGGAGGAAGAGACAAGGCTCTCAAATGGGATTTATTTATGCAGTTGGGGAGGGTTATTTGTGTTAAAGTAGAAGTATGTCGAGGGGGTATTATGTAAGTTTTATAACTACTTAGTGGCTAAGGAAAATGTGAGATAATTAGTAGTAGTAGTAGGTAGATTAGGGAGTGAATTAACCTAAATATAATTTAAACAATTTAAAGAATGAGAGGGAGCTACAATACTAGTTGCCACTATAGTAAAAATTATAGACATTAAGGATAAATAATAGTGGGTTGAGGTACTTACATGTTGCATAGAAGCAACTAGGGGAAATTTTGCATAAGTTTTCATTTTTATCTTTGGGGATGAAGGACATAGAGACACTCTCACTTATTTTCCACTTATGGAAGCCATAGGTCTTGATTTTTCTTAATCTTTGGTGTCTCCCTCTTTTGGAAGTATCTTGGCAGAAATTGAACGAGTCCCCAAAATATTTGTATCCCCTGATTGGGATGCTTCTTATTTAAAACACTCCTCCTTAGGATCACTCTTAGTAGTCTCATAGATACATATAGAGAGTAATGTCTTAGATTTACCTTCCCATTATTATGCATTTGAGGGAAATTTTTTAGTTCCTCATCACTATCGAATACCTCTTGGGGGTTTGTTATTATATAACCCCTCCTTCCCTTCAAGCATCCCCTTGATCCCTCATTAGGTACCTCTTAGATAAGTGCACCCTATGGTGAGGTCAAAGGAGTCCTAGGTTTCATTTTATATGTAATAGGATCCATGGTGGGGGTGGCAGTTTATGTGAATGGAAGTGGAATAATAATGGATGAAACTAGTGTGACATTGGGTGGAGATGGGGGGAGAATGTGAGTAATAGAAGCTATTGAAATAGGAGGAGTGGATGGATGTGAACTAGTAGTTGAGGAGAGGAAGGAATAAAGAGGAACTTCCTACACTTTGGTGAGTGAAGGAAATGAAAACATAGAGAAGTCTCTACCAGTACCCATAGTGGTGGTTGATACATGAATTAGAGGTGAAGGTGGGAGAGGAGAAATGAATAAGGAGAGAAAGTAATGAAGAGGAACTTTATGGATTTTGGTGAGTGGAGGAAATGGAAACATAGAGAATGTTCCACCACTAACCATGGAAATTATGGTGCCTTGTGATATAAAGGGTGGAGAAAGGATCATTATCAATATTGTGGCAACTACAGTAGTTGATACAATGGTAATGGAGGGTGGAAAGGCTTGAGGAGATGCCTAATGAGGTGCTTACTTTTATGTTCTCATTTTTGAAAGGGGCTCCTTAGAGATTCCAAAACCTATTACTCCTTTCTAATCTTCTTATCTTGATCTTTGGTGGTTTTAGTATTATAATATATGTGACTGACCACAATCATTGACATGATAACCTTCTTCATCCTGGTATGAACATCTATATTATTTAGGGAATTCATAAACACCTTATCATGTGTGAACAACATGTGCCCATATTCAATCTTCACCCTTAATCTAAATTATTTTAAGTCTTTCCTCACCTTATCCCTAGGGTTCCATTATTTATAAGATGCCCACTTAAAATCATAATGGGCTTGGTTTTTCTCACTGGATAGAAGTCTTCCCATTTGGTGTATTGAATCCTATCAATACTAAGGGGACTTGGGTGAACAACTCTTTCCTTATTATTTTTTATCAGAACATCTATGGAGTAAACTAATTGGGCATAAATTTATTATTCTACAACTTTATCTAGTACCAACTCAGCTAGATACATAAGGTAGGCCCTAGTGCCCTCTATCATAATTATGGTGAAGTCTGGATAGAGCCAATAATCCCTAATCATGCCTATCATCTTTTTGATTTGATATAAGATCTTGGGCATATATTTTTCATAGATGGCCTAGTTTACCAATAGGTAAAAGGTCTCAATAATCTTGGTCATGTTCTTCCTAAACCTATGAATGTGGAAGATGTTAAACCTTTCACATATCCTACTCTTAGGGTACTCTTTGGAAGGCTCATCAAAAAATACATGGATGATTCTAGGTCTAGAGGGATAAGTTGAGTAGAGTCATAAATGAAGGGTGATCTAATGGTGGAAAGAGTATATGGGATTTAGGAAAAAATCATGACATTTACAAGATTTTGAAACACTTGAAGCAGGCTTAAATTGTGAATTTGGTGATCTTAAGGAGCCATAACATCATAACATGTCATTTAAGAATGAATAGATCAGTCTCGTTATACATTTGATATATTCACTTGGGAGGTTGAATAGATCCAAAATAATGTATAGACATGATGATTTTGGTCCCATAAACATCCTATGTAAATTTTATATCTTGACGAGTTTTCTATCTTAGGATATAAGCATTCAAATATGAATTAGCAGAGTGGGATGTGCATGGAGATGCCAAGTTAAAGCTATGATAAATAGCCATTTGAATTCAAATGTTTCAAGGATTAATGTGTGGATGATAAGTGGAAATATCTTGGATACCCATATGAAGATATAATGGTGTGTAGTGACTGATAAATCTAGTGGGTCTAGGCAAATCCAATGACACACATTAAATCATGTGATTGAATATCAATAGTGAACATCAAGTCAAAAGGTCAAAAAACCCATGATAAACATGAAGGTGAAAAGTGTCTTAATTATAGTACACTCCAAAGTAAATCAATAATCCAAATTCAATATGGTAGACTAAGGATCTAATGGTGCATATCCATCGTACCAAAACATATCAATGGTGAGTGAAAGGTTAACTAGTTAGTCAATCCCAAGAATGAATGAAAAGTTTCCAAGTGTTATGACTATGTAAAATTCCAATTAAATCAATAGGATGCATTCAAGCCATGTAAAATTAGATCTATGGTGCATGCAAGGTTAAAGCTTCAATATTTTTTAGGATAAATGCAAGGCCACCACATGGTGAAAGTGCAAGAATCGGATGGAACTAACTATGGGGCATATGGAATGAATGAAGAGATGAAAATTGGCAAAATTTGAGAAGCCCATATCAAGATTGATGGTCGATATCAAAAGTTAAAGATAGGATAGTTCAATTAGAGGTTGAATATGATTTAAGTCAAACTAAGAGTAAATTCTTCAAAGAGCTATGTCACTATTACATCTCAGTCAAATACCATTAAGTAGATGTAGCCATACAATCAATATTATTAATTTTGCAGCTCTATCACCTTTAAAGTTTAGAGTCATGATAGATTTGTTTGAACCTAATATTTTATAGGAATAAAGCTATGTAATTTACGGCTCTAAATAGATATAATTACTATATCAAAACCAATAAATTGGATTGGTTTTCAATCTATAGTAGAGATCTATATTCAAGTTGGATTAGATGAAGATATAAATGAGATATGGTGAAGTGTCTCATATTTTGACACAATCATAACTTTGAAAAATAGGTACTTATGGCCACCTAAGGTAATTATAGCCATGGTTTTGTTAGGTGTATAAATATGAAGACTTTGTCATTATAGTGAAGGACATTAATACAAAGGAACTTGATAAGGATTCATGTAGTGGAGGTGGTTGATTCCTATAGTGGTATTGACCTTCATGATCCATCATTCCACATCAGGAAAAGACATTGGCATCAATGTAGAGAAGAGCTCAATGAAGTTTTAAGTGGATATTATGATTACTTATAGTGGTAATCTCAATATTGATGATTATAACCCATTGCACACTCTCCCAAACATCCCTTCCCCCTCTCTCATCCTATTCTACTATAAATTCAATCTTTTAGCTCTTGATTTTCATCCCTTTCTTAGGCATGACTATATTCTTCCAAGATTGATATTTGTAACCTCCTAAGATAAATAAATGATTGTTTTAGATTTTATTATTCTAGTATAGTATGTTAATGTCAGTTTGATTTGCATATGTGGTAGAAATCTCTCCCTTATCAAGTCCTAATATCACCTAGCTCCTAGTTTATCTTGGTATGTAGGTCATGTTTAGTGTTTCATGTCATTTGATTTAAGCTAACAAGTGGATTCACTAACTGGTTAGTGCCTTGAATTAGGCCTTTCCATCACTTTCCTCAAGTTTTGATCATTTGGTGAACCTCTACATGAAATATTAGTACATAAGAGACATTTAGAGTTGTAGATCTAGTCTTTTATTTGTCTCATTTGTGTTTAGAATTTAAAATATAGTGGATGATTAATCAATTTAGGTGCATCACCAACATTAGCTTATAATTCCCTTTCATTTATCTTTCTCTCCATTTTCACCCTAGCAATTAGTAGGTTTTAGTGGAAATGAGCTAAGTAATACATCAGAGGATATAGCCTCATTTAAAATCCTAGAGGTCTAACTCAAGATTAGGTAACCCACAACATAGGGTCATTCCCATGTTGGAATAGGTATGAGTAGAGTGACTGATCAATCATTTACTAAGATAGGGTGAAACCTAAGCCTCCAATAGGTTTTAACACACGTAATAGGATCTAATTTTAGATATTAAATCAAATTTATAGCACATTCATATTTATAACTATTTTTTGTAATTCTTAGCCCTTATCATAGAGGTAAGAGGCATATTCTTGTTCATGGTTTCAGTTACCTTCATGTTTTCTAGGCTATGGTAGCCTATAGAGGAGAATTCTATCTTTCCTTTCCCTATCATCCCTACCATGATACATATAAACCTTATGATGAGCATCACCAACCATATACAGAGCCTCACAATTAGTATGAGGACCTATATCAATCATACATGTAGAAGTACTACCCTGATCCTCCCTATGAATAGTTAATCCATCATAATATTTCCCCTCCCCAATCTTATGATGAGCCCCCTTATTACCAAGATAATCAAACCTATTATGGATCCCATATATCCCCTCTACAACCTAGTTGCCATCTTTATTAGTCATGGAAATAATATGACATTCCTAAACAACCTACTCATTCCCCAAGCCATTCCTTATCTATCCTTAAGCAAGCTCTATTAGGCCAAGAAAATAATATGATAAACATTGATACATTGAATGGGTATGGGCAAGAAATTCCAAAACGTTGCATTAGGGGGGTTATAAATTCAATGCAATAGGAAAAATAAAGTTGGATGTCCTTCATTAGAGGAGGTTATCATAGAAATAATGGTGACATGGTTTATATATATGGACTCATATCCAAGATTGAGGAGAAGCTGAAAACCCATGAAGAACATCAAACACCCCATCACCCATCTTATCTTCCCTCGTTCACCCCATGTCAACCTCATGTTAAGCTTCCCATAATCACTCATAAGCCCTAATTTAGTGAGTTTTGGATTCATCAACATCCTTCCCAACTCCTCTCAACCTTACCCTCATATAAATCTATCCAAGGGAGAGTTTAATAAGAAATAAATGTTTGTGTTGAAAAAACTAGCCACCATGAGCAATCAATGTTTGATTTTGAAGTCTCCCTTACTCTCTAAATTAAATATAAAGACAAATATTTATACCATACATTGGAAAATGAAAAGGTAACACCACCTCAACTACACATACCTCCTTTCACTCCTCAAGCCACAATGCACATTGTGCAAGAAAATCATAAGCCCAAGCTTCGATCTTGGATTCAATTCATGTAGTCAATCAAACCCAAAGATAATAAATCCCCACCTCTCCATCCTTAATAATCTAATTCCTTTCCATCATGTACATCCATCTAAACTGATATGTAGGAGGAAGTGGTCATTGTTGAAGACAAGCAACTAGATGAAAGGAATGTGGTATACATTTCATCTCTCTTGGAGTCACTCCAAGGATCTTCTATGTGACTTATGGAGAGAGAACCCATTCTTAAAGAGGTAAACATTAAAATTTAGATTGAAATTATAGATAATGATGATGATTTGGATTAGATTGAGGAGGAAATGGTTCTTGGGACACCTCTTGGTAGGAATAAACATGACTCATTCTTTTATAGTGTCAAAAATGATGAGTTGTAGGAACAAGTGCAAGTAGAAGATGAGATCCATGAAGAATAAGTTTAAAATGTGTCATATAAGGTCATTTTTCAAGATCCTCTTGATCACATACTATTTTTCTTACATCAATATGCTTCTCAATAACTTACAGAATTGACTATTGATGAGTGAAACCCAGCCAAGGAAGATAAACATCAAGGTAATGATGAGGTTTTTTGGAAACAATATATGGATATTTACAAAGAATATTAAGTTATTAAAGGTCTTACACTTCCTATTAAAAATCTTAGGGAAAAATCATCTACTTAAGTTGGATCATAAGAAGAGCAAGTACATGAAGATGAGAGGTATGGATAAGTGTTTGTTAATCTAATACTTTAGATCATTTCTCCTTAGCATAAATCAAATGAAGAGGTTTTGGCATCTAACATGCTTAGAGAAATACAAAATGTAAATCATGAAGACCTTGAAAAGTCACTTTATCATAAGGAATATAATTAACTCACAATGGAAGATATATTGGATCATTGTTAGCCAATGAATGAAGAATAATTGGTAGCATTCTTGTAAAATAAAAGGATCTAGGATTAGGATGATTATGCCTTGGGTTTGTAACCTCAATCAATGTAATTTAGAATAAAATTTAACATCTTAGTTGCATCACCAAGGAGCTATGAGCATCCAATTTATCTTTGCTATAGAAGAGAGCTATCAAGATATGCAAATTGTATTTCAAGGTTCTATGATAAAAAAACTAGCTTTCCATTTGATCTTCGAGGAAAGCATCTTTTTTCAAGTTAGTTTTTCTAGGTTCATTTTGGTTCAATAAGTGGTTAGTGTAAGTATTAGTGTAATTCCTTTCAACTTGTCTTTTTTTCCTTTTCCTTGGGTTAGTTATCCTTGATTTTGGTTAGTTTCACTATTTTGTGTGTGTTTCCTTTCTTATTTTGTTAGGTGATGTCCTTTTAGTTAGAGGTTGCTTACAATCGAGGTTTAAATTTATAACTATTTCATGATTCCATATGACCAATGGATTAGTTGAGGAAAATGGTCCAAGTTTTCAAGCATAACAAGCATGTTTCCTAGCTGAGTCACCAAAGATGTTGGCCAAATTTGGCTCACATACAAAAACTTTGCTTAGGTTTGGAGGGAAAAGCTGAGCAGAGTCATGAATGAATGGTGATCCAATGGTGGAAAGAGAAGATTCAAATTAAGGAAACCTCATAACATTTTAAATATTTTAAAACACTTTAATCAGGATTAAAGTGTGAATTTAGTGGTCTTACGAACCCAAACCATCATGATACATCATGCAAGAATGAACATATCAGTTTGGTTACACATTTGATATATGCACCTGGGAGGTCAACCAATGACAAATGAATACATATAAATGATGATTTTAGTCCCATAAACATCCTCTAAAAATTTTATATCTTGATTAGTTTTATATCTCAAGATATAAACACTCAAAGATGAACTATTAGATTGGGATGTGCACAGGGATGTCAAGTTAAAGTTATAGTAAATAGTTGTTTGAATTAAAATTTTCTAAAGATTAATGAATGATTGAAAAAGGTTAAAATATCAGGTTCCCATATAAATATCTAATAGCATATAGTGACTAATAAAGATAATGGGTCTAGGTAGATCCAATGACATACATTAAATCATGTGATCAAAGATCAATGATGAGCATCAAGTCAAAAGGTTAGTAGACCTAGGATAAGCATGAAGGTGACAAGTGTATTAATCATGGTGCACTCCAAAGTAGATCAATGTTTCACATTTGATCTAGTAGACTAAGGATCAAATGATGCATGATTTATCATAACAAAGCAAATCAATAGTGAGTGAAAGGTCAACTAGTCAATGGATCTCAAGAATGATTGAAAAGCTACCAAGTGTCATGACCACAACAACTATCAAGTAAATTAATGGTATAAATTCAAGTTTTTAAAGATAGAATCGATGGTGCATGTAAGGTCAACGGGTCAATATTCTTGAGGATGAACATGAGGCCACCATGTGGTAAAATCTCAAGAACTAGATGAAACTAACTTTGGGGACCAAAGAACTAATGGGGAGTTGATAATTTACATAATATGAGAAGCCCAAATCAACATCAATGGTTGATATCAAAAGTTTAATCTAGGAGACTTTAAGTAGAGGTTGAATATAGTTCAGGTCAAACCAAGAGTAAATGATTAAAAGAGGTATGTCACCATTAGATCTCATTTGAATACCATTAAGTAAATGCAGCCATACAATCAAGATTTTTAATGTAGAAGATCTATCACCTTTAAAGTTTAGAGGAATGATAGGTTTGTTTGAACCTAATATTTTATAGGAATGAGGCTATAAAATCTATGGATCTTCATTGATATAATAACTATAAGAAATCCAATAAATTAGATTGGTTTTTAATCTATAGTAAAGATCTATATTCATATTGGAGTAGATGCAGATATAAATGAGATATGATGGAGTTTCTCATCCTTTGACACAATCATAGCTTTGAAAAATAGGTACTTATGGCTTTCCAAGGTAGTTATAGTCATGGCTTTGTCAGGTGCATAAATATGAGGATTTTGTCCTTATAGTGAAGGGCATTAATGTAGAAGAGCTCAAGAAGGATTCATATGGTAGGGGTGGTTACTTCTTATAGTGGTCTTGACTTTCATGATCAATCCTTCCACACCATGAAAAGACATAGTGGAATTAATGCAAGGAAGGGCTCAATGAATTTTTATGTGGCTATTATGACTACTTTTGGTAGTAATCTTGGCCTTGATCATTATAACCCCTTCTCCACTTTCCCATGCATCCCTTTCCCTCTCTCTCATCCCATTATGCTATAAATTCAATATTTGAGCTCTTGATTTTGATCCCTCTCTTGGGCATGAATAAACTCTACCAAGATTGAACTTTGTAACCTCCTAAGATAAATAGATGATTATTTTAGATTTTATTATTTTGGTATAGTGTGTTAATGTCAGTTTGATTTACATATGTGGTAGAAATCTCTCCCTTGTCAAGTCTTGATCTTACTTAGCTCCTAGTTTATCTTGCTATGTAGGTCATGTTTAGTATTTAATATCATTTTATTAAAGCTATCAAGTGGATACATTATTTAGTTAGTAACTTAAATCAAGTCTTTCTATCGTTACCCTTAGGTTTTGATCAGTTGGTGAACCTCTACATGAAATATTGGTGTATAATAGAAATTTGGAGTTGTAGATTCAATCTTTTACTTGTTTAATTATTGTTTTTAGAATTTCAAATAGAGGGGATGAGTAATAAATTTAGGTGCATTACCAACATTAGCTTAGATTTACCTTTCCATTATCTTTCTCTCCCTTTTCAACCTAGCAACTAATAGGTTTTAGTGGAAATGAGATAAGTGATACATCAAAGGAGATAGCTTCGTTAAAAATACTAGAAGTCTAACCCAATATTAGATAACCCATAACATAGGGTCATTCCCATGTTGGAATAGATTTGAGTAGAGGGCATGAACAAACTTTTACTCAGCTAGGGTGTAACCTAAGACTCCAACAATAATCATTAGGCAAGTTGGATGGGAAAAAAATTACTCTATGGTGCGCATATCTTAAAGAAAATCAAAAATGGAAAGAAGGGTAAGGCAAAAAATAAGGTTCTATGTTCTTGAAAGGTAGCTTCTAAGGTTATTTCTTTGGTGGAAAAGTATATCCAAGACTAGTGTTTGTTGTTTTCAACTATTTCACACTCATGAACAAGCATGGTTATCAATATGGGATAAAATATATAAGATACTTAATGATCTAAACTATAGGTTGACCTTATTATAGATGCTATTGTACACCCTTATCTAAGAGATTATATTTTGGACTAGGAAGTTATCTAGGGTAGTTATGGCTCACACCTAGAATACTAAATCAAAAGATATATCTATACACACCTTGGATTATCAATTCAACATTCGATTAACTACTTTAACTAATGAAGCCTAGAAATCCTTAATTTATATTACACATATAAGATTAATATTCATTAATTTAAATAATTAGATTCATCTAAAGAATTAACACACTTCATAATTTCAAATTAATACAAACAAAGAAACTTTCAATTTCATTCACATAGAGAGGGAGGAATAAAGAACAAACATAGTTGAATGATAATCAATCTCTTGATCTCATATTTTATATTGATTCAAAACTTTGACCCTTTGAAAATAGGGTTATATATGTATATAAATAACTTGGGGAAGGGATTGCCTTATCCTTAAAGTTTAGAAAACTTAGATTACATGCTAAATGACTAGATCATAAGTCTCAATTACATGTCATAACTTATAGATAATTTAGACATGCAACATGTTCATGTTGTAAGAATAGTTTATTTAACTATAACATAGATGTAACTAAAACTAAACTATTCATTTAATACCATTATATGAAAAATTATACAAAAAAATGCTTTAACTTTAGGCTAAATCAATTTCCTGCTTAACACTTTTCAAAATTGGTGTTGGAACTATTCTTTTGATTGTTGTTTTGGATGTGGTGACTATAGATGTACTTGGTGATGTACTCATTGATTAGAATAGAATTATATTTGGAACTGAACTATGAGGTGGTATTGATTTGGTTGTTGAACTATAATGGATTGTAGTTGATGACAATGTTATTATTGGCACTATAGGTGGGGTGTAATTAGTAGAACTGGCATGTGGCACTAATGTTACTTAATTCTTTGTGTCTAACTCTTGATAATACCAATATGACTTATAATTTTATGTGAAAATTAATTTCATGTCAATAAGATGAGATCTAGTCATCCTACCTATATATTCCATCAACCTTGTATACCCTATCTTGGTGGCTCAAAAGGCAACCCAAAATACCTATACATTTGTTGCCTTCCTCCTTACTGTGTTTAATTTTGGTTCAATGTCTTCCAAACTTAGTCCTTGTAAACTCTATTTGAAACCATATCAGACCTAATGAATCATTAGATCAAAAGTGGCCCAAGCTACCAGTTTTCCTCTATTATCCTAGACTCTAGTTAATTCAAGCTCAACTAAAATTTGTGTTGCCTTCTTTTCTTATTATACAAGCTTATTCACAAGAGATTATAAATATGACACTTGATTTTGGGCCTATTTTTTTTTATGAGAGCTAAATTCAATACATTAACTACCTCCAGATGTGTCATCAGGTGTAGGAGGTTGAGTGCCTTATTGGTTTAAGATTCTTAGAGAATATGAGAATAAATTTAACTTTGTTGGTATTGTACACCCCTAATTATGGATCCAATTAGACTATCAAAGAATGAATTGTATCAAAAATTTAATATAACCTAAGTGCCAAATTTTTTACATATTATTCTATACTAGGGGGAGATCATATCACTTGTTTTTTCCCTTTGAGAGTTTTCTACTCTTCCTCTAGCTCTTATTTGGCCAACTCTATTCCCTCATAAATAGTAAATTTTACCTTGGTATGGGTTTCAATATAGGACTTGAGGTCCTAAATATATGGTAACTAACCCTTCTTCCTATTTTGTGTTTTTGAAATGGAATATGCTTCTTCCCTTTCCTCCAAAAAAACCCTCTCTTAGAACTATCCTTAATATTTATTTTTCTAACCCTTTAGACCAAGGTTGTAGATTTATCAAAAACTAAGCTTACCATTAGAAGCTTAGTAATATTTAGATTGGGCCTCTTAGAGGCTAAAGCTCATAACTCCTTGGCCTAGTCTAAAAGAGTGATATTTGGAGTATATAATGGTTGAGATTCTATTTTTTCATGCTTCTCAGGTTCAGGTTCAAGTTTAGAAGAGGATTTGGTTAGTAAGGTCCAGATTATTTTGGACCAATCTATGTTCTTGAATTGTGGCATGAGGTGAATAACATATACTAGTCACTTTTTTGGATCCCTCTTGGTTGTCACTACTATTTTGGTTTGGATTGGTATTGAAGAAGGTAATGGTGAACCCAATTGGGTAGAGGAGGGAAAAATTTGAGTGATGAGTTCACTAATGACTAGCTTGGAAAGGACTATGGTTGAAGGAATGCAAACTGAAAGAATGTAAATTATAGTGACGGAGGTTGAAGAAGTAGAGGTGGAAATAGGAAGAGTAGAGGTTGGGTGCTTAAAAACAAGATTGGTTGAAAGTGATTATAGAAGAATGAAAGTAGAAACAATTGGAAAATGTAAAGTAGAAGCAATAGGTAATGACATTAAAGGAAATAGGCCTAAATGAGAAGTAAAGAGAACACATTTACCAAATGAATCACCATTGAAAGTGGTTTTTGCTTTCAATGCTTATAATCTCAATACCTTGTCTTGATATATTTATTCCTCATCCACCTCTTGACTTGGATCACCTTATAATGAAGGTTTTACCTCTCTAAGTGTTTCCATAGATGAGGTCTAAAGTCTCTCCCCTTCGCATCTTTTGATAACACCATGTCATTTTTTTTAGTTTGTGTAGTTACTTGTTGGGAAAGAAGAGGGCCAGTCATGTTGGAAGATAGGGCCATTGAAGCTACCAAAATAGGTGCCACTTCTTCCTCATCAGAATAATCCAAGAAAATAATCCCCATCTCTTCCCTATTTGTGTTTTCCTTTTCTTGGGTCAGTTCCTCTACTATATCCCACTTAACCTTTTTTAGTGCAATAGTTGATGCTTAAACTAAAGGATTCTTTCCCTCTTCTTTTTATGTAATATCATGTATCTTTTCCATGTCTTTATATTATTCATGTTCTTTAGCTTCACCTACCAATTATTAATTCTCTTGTTATTGGTCTTGAGACATAAATGGATGTTGAGAATCTTATCCTTGGCTTGTTGTCTATTAGTATGGCCTACCACTCCAAAATTTAGAGGATATCCATCCTCCTAGTGGTGGGATCATGAATTTTTCTTGGATGAGTGTGAGGAAGGGGTTGAATTATATTAACCTCAATAATTATTCACTCAATCATAATATCACTTCTCTTTTGTTTACTACCTCACCATCCTTGGAATTAAGAAATAAGAAGTCATGATGAAATAGATCATGTTTATAGGAAATGCCTAGGTTATGTATACTTCATTAGAATTTCCCATGGACATCCTAATCCATATAAGGAATAGTAGATAATGAATATTCTCACCTCACATTCCCAAATTCCTTAAATTACCTCTATATTATGTACTACATCATCCTAATAGTGATATGAGAGTTGTGGAATGTACCTTTCTAGTTCTTTATTAGCTACTCATATATACCATTCCATATCTATAAGATAATTTATTGTTTGGTCACCTTGTTTGGAATGAACTTGCGAAGCTAAAGAGGATCCAACTTATGATCAATAACCATGATAATGGTGTAATCAAGTTAGATCCAATAGTCTCCCATGCTGGCAAGGGTTTTGGTAATGCTAGGTGAAATACTAGCCAAAGGGTGACCATGAATGTCCATCAAGACCTGAGGGTATAAGTCCTATATAATTTTGGTGATGTTCCTAAATTATGAGTATATGTGAATGAATTATTATAAGTCACATATTATGTTCTTTATAACATTAGATTTGGGAATCCATATAACCCCATTGTGCCTATACATTATTCTCACGACTACATTTAGTAGGTATGAAATCATATAAAAATTTCCCCTTTGTGTCTCTTATGTTTTTGTAAAATTTGTTCCTATAGGTGAGAACTAATGACTTCCCCCAATACATAGGTGCACTCTGAAGTATTGAGTAGGTCTAGTAGGGGTACCCATTTTAGATGCAAGAAGTGGACACTTGGTGGCCAAATTTTTAGTTCAATAATGTCATGCCTATGTGAATCCCCATACTAAATTGAGTGATAGGGGCATGATTCTTAATATATTATTTTACAATAAATATCTTTCTTGGGAGAAGCCACTTTCCTAGTGTTCTCTCCACATTATTACCTTTCCTCTAAGTGACTATGGTATGCAAGTCAAATGTAATGTTTGGGATAGGAGACTCAAATACCTCATGAATAATTCTCTATAAATGTATACAATGATTTAGTTGTTATCGATCTAGTGTAGTTAATCATCATCTACAATTCTACCCTTAAAGAATAGGCTTCATAACAAGTCTATACATGGCTTGACCTCTAACTTAGAAACTATGTAGTGAAGGTCCTATTGCTTAAATGGGAGTAGGCCTATGATAATTTGTTTCTCCTTAGTCAATATGTCTTATTCCAACAAAAATTAATCCATGTTTTATACAAACTCCCATAAATGTGATTAATTAAGATAGAGGACATCAAACTTAGTTACATCAAAAGTGGTGTCTAATTATTTAGTAGAGTCCTTGATGGAAAATATAGAGGGTGTTGAGGGTCCATTGTATGATCTAGATGATAATGTAATGGTTTTTTGATGGATGTTGGTATGATTCAAGAATTCAAAAATGGAAGGCACTAAATTGAATTATACTAGTTGAAAGTCATTTTGGTCATAACTAGAACTTTTAAGGTTGTAGGAGGCTAAGTTTGCTTAATCTCTTGAAAATTGAATGAGATGAACTTGGTTGGGGGATTGATGTTATAGATTTTTTAATTCATTATAGTTTATGCACTATTAATCACCAACATCTATGATCTCATCACCTTCATTCAATTTGAACTTGACCAACTAGTCCTAATGTATAGGCCATGTAGGATGTTTGATCCTTCAGGGTGTCATAGTGTTTCTTTGATCTTTTAAAATTTGTCATTATATGGTTTAGTTAGAGAATTAAAACTTTGACATCATGCCTAAAATACCCCAAAAATCAAAATGAGCTTTGGATAAATTTATTTTGAAATAATTTTTCCAAAAACTACTGAAGGAATGGTTTCTTAAGACCAAGTACTCCTCAATAAGATTGTTGTTTGGGAGGAAGTTGTCACATAGAAATGTCTTGAAGATAAAATTTCTCAATGAAAGTCACTGAAACCAAGTTCCTAAAGTAAATCTCTCAAATATAAAGTTCATAAATGAAAAGTTTCTGAATGAAAACCTTCTAAAGTAAAGTTCCAAATCACAAAGTTGTCAAAGACAAAGTTTTTGAAATAAAAACCTTTTAAATGAAAAGTTGATGAATGAAAACCTTTCAAAGTAAAGTTATCAATTGTAAAAAAGTATCTAGAGATAAATTTACTAATTGGAACAAAGTTTTTGAAGAAAATTCCTTGAATATAAATTTCTTGAATGAATTTTTTTTGAACCAAAATCAATTAGTGTAGGTTTTTATTTTTCCCTATTTATTAATTAGGGAAATTGTATTTCTTGTGCATAAATGGAGTTTTCCTACATTTGTGGGATAGGCTAGATTATGTGGAGGTGTTGTCATAGATGTGTCATAGGTGTGATAAGAATGTCATAAGTAACTCCCTTGATGGGAGTTACTTCTCTATTCTTAGCACCTTGTCACCACCTTTCATGGAGGAGTTACTGTCTATTCTTGGGGTGCCTTGTCCACCTTTTGAGGAGGAGTTACTTACGTACTCTCCTATATGTATTCCTCAATTTGGCCATCTCATGCTAATCAGATTTTGGTTTTCTCCATTTTGTCTTGTGTAATTTATCTTCTTGTATTATTTTCAAATTGCTTTAGCATCTATGTGGTGTGCAATTGTTTCATCTTGTGTGATCACATCTCCATTGCACTTGTGCTATCTAGATTCTGGAAACAACTCTGATATGGTATCAGAGCAAGAATAGTAATCATGTGTATGGTTATGCTTTTAGTTTATTTTGAAATTAAGAGGAGTGGAGTTCTGTTTGTTTTTTTAATTTTTAGATCTGATCTAAAATAAAAAACTTTCAATATCATTTCTAGTATAGTTTCCTTGGGATCCTTGGCCTTTGGGTGTCTTTGTTGTCTTCTCTTCAGTATTTATAGGGGTAACAACAACTTCAGGTGTTGGTTTTGCTTCAATTGGGTGCCATTGCAAGGAGCAGGAGGAGCATCCTTTCCAACAACTAAACTTCTGGTCTGTGCCAACTTCAACTCCAACACTCCACACCACACTTATAGCTATGCCATCTTCCTTTCTATAGCTTCCTCCAAGCAGCAATTAGTTAGTTCCAACTAAGCCATAAGCCGTATGGCATCCAAGTCTACTATTTTTTTTTGCAAAAACAATTTAGAGCTGCACCTTTCTTTTGGGACGCCACTTGCTATTTTGTTTACTATCTAGAAACAAGGGTTGCACCTATTTTTTGGTGAATATATTCTACCATAGTCCTCTTCTGTAATGCCATAGTCCTCTCTACCACTTTTTCTAGGCACCATCAAGCCGTACGACCAGCAGGTCTGCAATTTTTTTGTCTTTTCTGCTGTAAATTTTGGGCTGTGTTTTTTGGCACCCCTTCCTGCTTAGAATCCCATCTGGGCCCTTAGACACATGGCTTTCATCAATTATATCTTTGATTTACTTTATTTAGTTAAAAATTGAATTTTTAAAACAAAAATTAGTCAATTTGATTGAATATTCAATTTTATAGACAGTTTTGTATTTTTGGGGTTTAAATTTTAACTTGTATCTTCGACCTACGAAGATGAAGGGTGAGGCCCAGGTTGGCAGGAGGCCAATTAACCATCACACAAACCTCCTTTGGATTACTAATTTTGTGCTAAAACTAACAAGTGGTTGTAAGGCCACTTTCTCTCCCATAATAGGCATTTTTTTAATGTTTTAGTGTTTTTTTGCAAAAACACTAGTTTATGGGAAAATTGTACCTTTAATATCTTGCAAATGATAGCTCAGATTTGGGTGCCATTTTTTGAAAAAGTATTTCTAATTCAATTCTCCATACTTTAGGCTTGTTATTTGTCAAAAATACACTAGTTTATAAAGTGCCTAAAATTCGGGTCTCCCAGGATGCATTTTCGGCTGAGTCTGACGTCTTGTTTGCTTTAGTCTTGCACTGATTGCTCTAAGAAGATCAACATAGGCTAGATTATGTGGAGGTGTTGTCATAGATGTGTCATAGGTGTGATAAGAATGTCATAAGTAACTCCCTTGATGGGAGTTACTTCTCTATTCTTAGCACCTTGTCACCACCTTTCATGGAGGAGTTACTGTCTATTCTTGGGGTGCCTTGTCCACCTTTTGAGGAGGAGTTACTTACGTACTCTCCTATATGTATTCCTCAATTTGGCCATCTCATGCTAATCAGATTTTGGTTTTCTCCATTTTGTCTTGTGTAATTTATCTTCTTGTATTATTTTCAAATTGCTTTAGCATCTATGTGGTGTGCAATTGTTTCATCTTGTGTGATCACATCTCCATTGCACTTGTGCTATCTAGATTCTGGAAACAACTCTGATATGGTATCAGAGCAAGAATAGTAATCATGTGTATGGTTATGCTTTTAGTTTATTTTGAAATTAAGAGGAGTGGAGTTCTGTTTGTTTTTTTAATTTTTAGATCTGATCTAAAATAAAAAACTTTCAATATCATTTCTAGTATAGTTTCCTTGGGATCCTTGGCCTTTGGGTGTCTTTGTTGTCTTCTCTTCAGTATTTATAGGGGTAACAACAACTTCAGGTGTTGGTTTTGCTTCAATTGGGTGCCATTGCAAGGAGCAGGAGGAGCATCCTTTCCAACAACTAAACTTCTGGTCTGTGCCAACTTCAACTCCAACACTCCACACCACACTTATAGCTATGCCATCTTCCTTTCTATAGCTTCCTCCAAGCAGCAATTAGTTAGTTCCAACTAAGCCATAAGCCGTATGGCATCCAAGTCTACTATTTTTTTTTGCAAAAACAATTTAGAGCTGCACCTTTCTTTTGGGACGCCACTTGCTATTTTGTTTACTATCTAGAAACAAGGGTTGCACCTATTTTTTGGTGAATATATTCTACCATAGTCCTCTTCTGTAATGCCATAGTCCTCTCTACCACTTTTTCTAGGCACCATCAAGCCGTACGACCAGCAGGTCTGCAATTTTTTTGTCTTTTCTGCTGTAAATTTTGGGCTGTGTTTTTTGGCACCCCTTCCTGCTTAGAATCCCATCTGGGCCCTTAGACACATGGCTTTCATCAATTATATCTTTGATTTACTTTATTTAGTTAAAAATTGAATTTTTAAAACAAAAATTAGTCAATTTGATTGAATATTCAATTTTATAGACAGTTTTGTATTTTTGGGGTTTAAATTTTAACTTGTATCTTCGACCTACGAAGATGAAGGGTGAGGCCCAGGTTGGCAGGAGGCCAATTAACCATCACACAAACCTCCTTTGGATTACTAATTTTGTGCTAAAACTAACAAGTGGTTGTAAGGCCACTTTCTCTCCCATAATAGGCATTTTTTTAATGTTTTAGTGTTTTTTTGCAAAAACACTAGTTTATGGGAAAATTGTACCTTTAATATCTTGCAAATGATAGCTCAGATTTGGGTGCCATTTTTTGAAAAAGTATTTCTAATTCAATTCTCCATACTTTAGGCTTGTTATTTGTCAAAAATACACTAGTTTATAAAGTGCCTAAAATTCGGGTCTCCCAGGATGCATTTTCGGCTGAGTCTGACGTCTTGTTTGCTTTAGTCTTGCACTGATTGCTCTAAGATGCATTCTTAGATGATTTTGACATCTTTTAAGCATGCAATTACATATTTTTTGGGGACTCAATAATTTAGGGGGGTGTGATTTCTTTTCACAACTTGCAGATCTTTGCTTTCATTCCCCTTTTTGCATAATTTCACAACTTGCAAGCAACACAGCTTCACCTAAATTCAACTAAAAAATAGATTCTTTTCAACTTAAACCTCTAACACCCTTTAACTATCATGAATGGAAGGTTTAAATGTCAATCATTCTTAGAAGTAAAGGGTTGTATAGGATCACCATGGGTACTGAAGTAGAACCCAACATTGATGCTGAAAACGTCAAGTGGTACAACCGTAGTGATGAAGCCTATGGATTACTGAGCTTGTCTGTGTCTCCAAAACTTCTCTTCCATTTATAATCCTCCCAGACTCCTAATGACATATGGAACATCTTAGAAAATTTATTTGGGAAGCTTGATGAGATGAGAGGTCATGAGCTCGAAAATGAACTCATAAGTCTAAGTCCTAGAAACTTTGACACCCTACAAGACTTCTTCACTAAGTTTAAGGCCCTTAGATTGAAAATGAAAGAATGTGGGATAGAGAATAAAGATGATCAACTCATACTTTCTATTCTCACAAAGTTAGGTCTAAGCTATTTAGTCTTTGTCTCCACTTTCCATGCCACAAAAAGTGCCCTTGGCACTGCATGGAAAATGCCTTCTTTGGATTCATTCATTGCCGACTTGACTAGGGAGCAAGATAAGCTAATTCAAATGGGAAAAATGAAGTCTACTCAACTCCAAGCTTTGATAGCTATAAATGGTAAGGATAAGACTTCAACAAAGGAGAAGAAGAAAAAGAACAAGGACTAGGAGAAGAAGAAAGAAAACACCAATCCTACCAAAAACAACACTGAGACTTCCTCTTCCAATGCTAAACCTATGAAGAAGAAGGTTAAATGTGCCTATTTTAAAAATATAGGGCATGATGAGCACAAATTCATGAAGAAACAAATAGATCACCTAACTCATCTTCTAGAGAAGATCAACATAGGTGTTCCTGAGTCCATCAAGCAAAATTCATCTACCCAAGATTCTACCAAGGCAAAAGGAAAGGGTAAGGAGAAAGAAAAGGGCAAGGCCCTTGTAGCTTCTACATCTTCATGGGTCATCGACTTAGGTGCTTCTCACCACATGGGCTCTTCACTAGTTGAGTTTTCATCTTTGGAGCTTTGTAGCATGACTTCAATTAGTTTGGGTGATGACACATCAGTTTCTACTGCAAGGAGAGGGTCAGTTGAAATGGAAGGAGGAACATTCAATAATGTCCTAAGTGTTCCTTCTCTTTCAACCAATCTCCTATCAGTGTACCAAATCACTCACATTGGTCAAGGCATGAGAGTTGAGTTTTCACCAAATTTAGTGGCTATGAAGGAGTTGCATAGTGATACTATAGTGGCAGTGGGTAGGGCAGATCACCAAGCTAGGTTATACACCTTCTCACATTTTTCATTAGATTCTTCTCCAACAACATTGCTGACTCATTCAGATGGAGTTAGCAAATTTTGGCATGAGTGGTTTGGCCACCTTAACTACCGCTATCTTGAGTAACTTTGTAAACATGACATGGTCATTGGCTTGCCTCGTGTCCAATTCTCAAAAGGACTTTATGAGGGGTGTTCCCTTGGGAAGCATCCCGAAGCAAAATTTGACAAAGGCAAAGCTTGGAGGGCTTCACAACCTTTGGATTTAGTCCATAGTGATGTATTGGGATCCTTTCCCAAACCATCTTTCACAAGGGCCAAGTACATCCTCACTTTCATTGATGATTTCTCTAGGTACACTTGGATATATTTTCTCAAACAAATGTCTGAAGTGTTTGAAAATTTTCTAGACTTCAAGGCTCTTTTTGAGAAACAGAGTGAGAAATCCATCAAGGTTTTTGAAATGATAATGGAGGGGAGTATGTCAGCATTAGGTTTGAGCAATTTTGCACCACAGAGGGGATTGATTTACAATGCACAGTCACTTATAGTCCTTCAAAAAATGGGGTTGCAGAATGCAAGAATAGGTTCTTGAAAGAGATGGGTAGCTGTATGATTCACTCTAAATCCTTAGCACCATAGTATTGGGCCGAAGCCATCAATTGTGCTTGCTACATTCAAAATAGGGTTCCTCACAAAGCTTTGAAAGGAATAAAACCCTTTGAAGCTTGGCATAAAAGAAAACCTGATGTTGATCACCTTAGAGTTTTTGGATCCCCAACCACGGTCTACATTCTGAAGAATAAATGCAAAGCTATGGAATGTCAGTCTAAGCCTTGCATCTTTGTAGGATATCTGGATGGTATTAAGGGATATCACATTCTAGATCTAGTCACTCATGAGTTGTTCATCAAGAGAAGTGTCCATTTTTAGGAGAGCCCTAGAGACTCAACACTTGACACTTCTTGTCCCTCATTGGATCTACTTCTTCATGATGATTCCTCATCAGATTCAGATCAACCATAATAGGTTCTTGAGTTAGAGACATCATCTTCTTTGAGTTCAGATAGTGAGGACAGTGATGCATAGTCATCCACCTCTAATCAATTAGAGGATGAGGAGTTAGCACCTAACTCACCCACTTTCAGGCCACTTTGGGCCAGACAGACACTTGAGAGTGCTGGCACTTGGGCAGGAGATCTCGCAAATGATAGATGTACCAGGGTGGATTTTCAAAGAGATCCACATGCCTTCTCTGCTTTAGTTTTGGATCCACAGACTTTTTGAGAGGCATCTGGGGTACCTAAGTGGGATAATACTATGGAGGAATAATATTCTTCCTTAATCAAAAGTCACACTTGGGACTTGACTTCACTTCCTAAGGGAAGAAACATGGTTCGATGTAGGTGGATATATTAGACCAAGTTTGCAAAAAATGGGCCAGTTGATAAGTACAAGGCATGATTGGTCACCAAGGGTTTCTCATAGGTGGCAGGCATTGACTACTCAGAGACCTTTACACCCATTGTAAACATGACTTCTATTCGACTCACCTTGGCTATTACTGCAACACATGGTTGGGATGTGCATCAGATGGATGTGAAGAGTGCCTTTTTTCACAGAGACCTAGAGGAAGAGATCTACATAGAGCATTTGCCAAGATTTATTCAGGATTCTTCCTTAGTATATAGACTTAGGAAATCTATCTATGGCCTCAAATAGGCCATTCAGTCTTGGTATGCTAAGATGGATTCCTTCCTTCCCACAATAGGTTTCACTAGGTGCCATTCTGATCCCAATGTCTACTTCTTGTGGCAGGATGATTTGCTCTTGATTTTGGTTCTATATGTTGATGACCTTTTGATCACCAAGAGTTCTTCATCGACTATTGCAGCGGTGAAGGCATCTCTTCAGGATAGATTTGACATGACAAACTTGGGTTTGTTGCACTACTTCCTTGGCATTAAGATCTCACAGTTAGATTCAGGGATTTCTCTTACACAACCTAAATATGCTCTTGACTTATTGGCTCAGTTTCATATGGTTGATTACAAGCCATCTCTGACTCCCTTTCTATCAAGAGTCAAGCTTGAGGCTGATTGTTCTTCACCATTGGTTGATGCCACTCGGTATCGATAACTTGTTGGTAGTCTCATCTACTTGACTCACACCAGACCTGACATATCATATATAGTGGGACTTGTTTCTAGATTCATGTAGGAACCCCATGAGCTACATTGGAAAGCAACTAAGAGGATCTTGCATTACATATAGGGTTCACATAGATACGATATTCATTACAGATTTGGCATAGAGGTTGACTTGGTTGGATATACAGATTCAAACTGGGTTGGTGATTCATAGACTCACAAGTCCACTTTTGGTTATAGTTTCTCTCTAGGTTTTGGTCCTATCAATTGGTCTAGCAAGAAGTAGAATGCTATTACTATATCATCCACAGAGGTAGAGTATAGGGGAGCTATTAATGCAGCTACTGAGGCTATTTAGCTTCAAGGGATACTTTCTGAGTTTGGCATTCCTATCAAGCAGCCCACCATCATTTATTGTGACAACTAGAGTACCATTTAGATTTGTAGGAATCTAGTTCAGCTCTAGAAGACCAAGCACATAGAGATTCACATGCATTTCATTTGGGAGCTAATTCATATTTAGGTCATTGACTTGATATTTTGCCAGTCTTCAGAGTAGGTTGCAGACATCTTCACCAAACCTTTCACTGAGAGCAAGTTCATTCATCTATGAGCTCTTCTTGGGTTGTGGTCTACATCTACAGTAACATCATCTTCAGGGGGGGTCTTTTAGCCTCTTCTTTCTTTTATGTCTCTCTTTTGGGGGGGGGGGTTTCCTGTGAGTTTCCTCCTTTTCTCTATCTTAAGGGAGATTGCATTTGTACATGGGTACCTCATCAGGCCTAGTTGCCGAGACCCATTTTATATTTCCACACTGCCCACCTAAGCTGTGCTTATGGGGGGTATTAGTGTAGGTTTTTATTTTTTCCTATTTATTAATTAGGGAAATTGTATTTGTTGTGCATACATGGAGTTTTCCTACATTTGTGGGATAGGCTAGATTATGTGGAGGTGTGTGTCATAGATGTGTCATAGGTGTCATAAGTAACTCCCTTGATGGGATTTACTTCTCTATTCTTAGCACCTTGTCACCACCTTTCATGGAGGAGTTACTGTCTATTCTTGGGGTGCCTTGTCCACCTTTTGAGGAGTTACTTATGTACTCTCCTATATGTATTCCTCACTTTGGCCATCTCATGCTAATCAAATTTTGGTTTTCTCCATTTTGTCTTGTGCAATTTATCTTCTTATATTATTTTCAAATTTCTTTAGCATCTATGTGGTGTGCACTTGTTTCATCTTGTGTGATCACATCTCCATTGCATTCGTATTATCCATATTTTGGCAACAACTCTAATAAAATCTTCTAAAGTAAAGTTCCCTACCACAAAGTTGTTGAAGATAAATTTTTTGAAGTAAAGTTTTCTAATGAAAATTTTCCTAATGAAAACCTTAAAAAGTAAAGTTGTTTGAAATAAAGTTTCCAAAGAGAAAATTTCTAACCAAAACAAAGTTTTTGAAGAAAATTTCCTAAAACCAAGTTCCTGAAGTAAAGATTCTAAATAGAAAGTTTTCAAAGAGAAAGTTTTCGACCAAAACAAAGTATTCGAATAAATTTTTTTTGACATTTACAAAATTGAAATAAGATAATATGAATAACTTCCATTCAAATCAATTCTTTCCTCATTTTTATTAATAGATTAGTTTAAATAAGTCGTTTCAAATGGAAAATAGGTTGACCCCATTGTAATTAAATATTCAAAAATATGAGCTTCTACAGTTAATAATAACCAACACAAACACATATATACCTAGATAAAATATACATCCTCTAAAAAAAAAGGGGTTCCCCACTTTTTAAAGAAAAATACAAGGTGGGGTGTGTTTAATACAAAAAATGGTGACTCAAAAGGGTGAATACTCTTGAAATTTCAAGAACCTAGAATATCTAGTTTTGCAATCCCAATATCAACCATAAACCTTACTAACAAAAATTATTAAATAAAAATAAACTCTTAATAATCCCATGAAACATACTAACTTTAATTATATCTTAAATTTGTGTGTGTAAAGTGATGTTAATTATCTCTTAACTCATGTTTTAAGGAAAATACATGGGGTGAGGTATAGATTTAATTTTGATTTGGCATTGGGTGTATAGACATTGGGGGTTTGAAAATTACTCTATTTATAGCTAGACATCCATAGCCTTGATAGAGATACCACTGATCACCTCTTCTCTCTTTACTCATATTTTCCATGATGCATGATACATTTATCTTATTTCATCATGTAGGCTTAAAATCCTCTTTGATTTTATCTTGGACTTTTGGATTATGCCATTTATTTTTAAACTTTTCTTTTTTTCCTTTTTGAATGAAAAAGAGGTGAAGGTGACCACCGTGAAATGATCTTATTAAATTTTTCATTTAATAAAAATGTCCCTATCAAATTTTGCCCATGTCAATGGTTATTAACTTAAACAAGTATTAAAATTTTGTGTGTATTTCACCCAAGAAGATAAGGAGAGTTTTTTAATTTTGCACACAATTGTGGGAGCATATTTCACATACCTAATAGAATCATTTGCTTTGGGGCATGGTCATAGATAACTCTCTCATTACTTACCTAGATTAAGAATTACTAAATATGGTATGAAACACCCATTGATTTGAGTTGGATTTAAAATACCTCAAACTATCATTTGATTATACTAGGATTGATCAACTTAGACTGCCATGAAATCAAAAGAAAACTACCTTAGATAGTAGAAAAGATACTAAAATCAAAAGGCTAATCTAGAAAACACAAACTAATCTAATAAAATTAAATGACTAAAATTAAGAAGCTAACTAATGAAGAAAATATAACCTAATCCTACATATACCAAAACATCTTTCATTGCTCAGATAACTCTCTAGATGGGGAAGACATGAAGTTGTGATTCAAAAAATTTCCATTAACTAAATATGTCAAATCATTACCTTAAAGATATTTTTAATGGAATACATTATTACCCAAGATGTCATAAATATGATATAGTCCTATCCATAATGGGATAAACTTGTCATGCATTCCTTTTTTCTCATGGGCTTTGTTCCATAGCAACACCAAGTCAAAGATCTTGAATGCTTTAAAATTCACTCTCTTGCCAAACCATCTCTTGACCACATCCTGATGTTTGATGATGTTTTATAATTATTCATTCTTAGAGTCCTCCATTTTGATGATATATAACAATCTAGACTTTATTTTTTCATTGGGATCCATGTATTCTTGCATAAAATAATATGTTGGTAGCTTCAACATGATTGGGAACATTGGATGTTTCCTAAAAAATAGTAGATATGGTAAGGAATTAAGGGTCTATTTGTACCTAGTCTAGTCTACCAAGAGTGCATATTTTAGTAAGAGATTTCACTCCTTGGGTTTATCTATGACTAACTTCTTGATATCATTTATGAGGTTCTTTTTGGTTGAATATGCTAATACATTCCCTTTTTGGTACTGATTGTAGGATGATCTAATTGTAATTTGATTATCATGGGCCTATTTGATGAAATTAACTAATTAAAATGCTAGCCCATTATTACAAACCAAAAAGATAGGCATGGAGAACCTAATTGTGATATGTTATTCAAGAAAACTAATCACATCTTGGGCTATTGAGTTCTTATTGGCTGCTACCTCAGTCCATCTAGAGAAATAATATGTAGCAGTGAGAATAAATTTGTGCCCAGTTGAGGAATTTGGGTTTGTAACACCAATGAAATCCAAACCCTATTGGTTGAATGGCTTACCTTCAATCATAGGTTGTAATTCAATTTTTATAGTACCTCTCTTTTTGCTAAGTCTTGGCATTCATGGCACATCCTTACATGGAAGTGAGCATCCTTAAATACCATCAATCAATAATAACCCATTTTAGTATTTTATGGGATATATTTTTTCTAGATGGATGGTTGATACCAATCTTTTGATGTAAATTTTCTAATATTTCATGATCTTCTCCATGTGACATATTAAATAGATTCCTTCATAATTCTTCCTATAGAGCACTCTTTTCTTGATCATATAATGAGTATACTTGAGACTTAAAACTATCATTTGCTCTATTTTTATTTCCTAAGGGCATATTATAATGATTAAGAACTGAATAATACCTAAATACCAATCTTCTTGAGAAACCTGTGTTTGGTAGATCTCTTCAATGGTGATGTACAGGTGTAGTTTAGTCATCAATTGAATAATGACTTGTCCTCTAATGATCTTGGTAGGTTTAATTTCAATATAAAACTCTTACAGCTTCACCTCTATTTACCTCTACACTCCTCCAATTCATTTTGTCCCAGCATAAGCTTGATAGTAGGGTCTAGTACTATGGTGATGGTCTTATTCTAGAGGGTATAGTGCCTAAATTTATTAACCACCTTGATGAGATCAAATATATACTTGTCAATCAAAGAGTATTTGAGTCCTTCATCTTTCAAGTTAGTGCTCATGAACATGATAGGGTGATAACCTTCTTCCCTTTCTAACGTAAGTATAGTAGTACTAGTATACTTTGAAGCAAATAAGTACAAGAAAAAGTCTTTAGTGAAATTTGGGCTCACCAATATTGGGGCTTATGAAATAGCCTTCTTTATGTCTTGAAAGGACTTCTTAGCTTCTAGTGTTCACTCTACTTTGGAATTTTTCTTGAGCATTACATTTAGGGGTCTGATAATCTCTATAAATCTTCATATAAATTTCCTTACAAAATTTATTTTCCCAAAGAAGGATTTGAGCTCCTTTTTTCTATTTAGAAGCATTATTTTTGAAATCCCTTGGATCTTGTTTGGGTCAATGGTGATCTCCTCTTTATTAATAATGTGATCTAGTAACTTCCTTCAATAATGTTGAATATACTCTTCTTTAAGCTAAGCAATACACCAAACTTAATTGCACTTTTCAAAAATGGACTAAAGGTGGTCAATATGATTAACTCTATTTTTGAGAAAATTATCTGATCATCTATGTATATGATTATGCATTTGCCTATTAGTCCCTAGAATTCATGATTTATTAATCTTTTAAATATGTATCCAGCATTTTTCAAAACAAATAGCATTCACTTGTATGAATATGTTCCCTATTTCATAGTAAATGTCATTTTCATCCTATCCTCCAATTCAACTAGTACTTGATTATAGTCTAAAAATCCATTTAAGAAAGATAACATTTTAGACCCACTCATAGTTTGTATTACCTCATCTATAGAGGGTAAAGGATAAATTTCCTTCCCATAAGATTTATTCAGATTCATGAAGTTAACATAGTGTTATTTTACCACTATTTTTCTTGACTACAATTAGATTGGCCACCCAAGTTGAATTATTGATAGTAAAATCTATCCTAGCACTTAACAACTTCTCTACTTATTTTTGGATCAATGATTCCAAGATAGGATTAACCAAAATTTGCCTTTACCTAAATTGTTTATGATTAGGCTTGAGTGGAATCATATGGGTGATGACTTTAGGGTTGGATATCCTTAAATCATCATAGTTCCATGAAATTACATATTTATACCTAATAATTAGTTCTTTACCCTTTTGTATTTCATCTAGTGTACAACTTAAGCCAATATTGCTGAAGTGTGCATCCCTCTCATCACTTACATTTTCTGAGTTGAATTCAATTTCATTAACCTTGAGATTTATAATTGTGCTTGAGGATCTGTATCAAAGGTTATTTCCAAGGCAACCATTCCTAATGGGAGATAATTCTCCTTTAGTTGTATATCCAGTCCTTCATAGAACCTATGGTTTATTTCCTCATCATCAATTATTTGAGATTTGAATTGTCTTAAATTTTTCAAAAATTGAACAATCTTTTGGTCATTTTCAAACATTTGAAAATTTTAAACATTATATAGTATTGAAACATAAGGTACCAATTTAATGGAGAACTTTTGGACTTTTGACTCTTATAAAGGTGTCAAATTTGTCGTTAAAGTATTTAGTCAATCAGTGGCTTGGTTATATTCTATTGGGATAGATACTAAATTTAAAGCTTCTAATGATTCAATTAGATCCTCGTATTTATGCTTGTACTTTTTTAAATATGAAAATTTATGTTGATATTTATTTTTGACCTAGTTAATCACAAGTTTATAGTCTCCATATACCAACACTTCTCTAACATTATTTTTCAGGGCAAACTGCAATCCTATAATTAGGGCCTCATACTCTACTCTATTATTGATACATGGGAATTGGAGCCTATATCATAATAATAATTTCCTCCTTTTTGGATTGAACATCTCTATATTGATGCATGATCCTTTCTTCAATCTTTCTCTATCGAAGTAGAGGGTCCATAATTAGGAAGGGCCCTAAATTTATTTCAATACTTAATGTCTCCTAGTAAATGTATAAATTCTAAAGATGGGAGACTTATATATTACCTATTCATTGGAGGTATTATACTCTATAATGTTATGCTTCATTCTTGGCTCTCAATTGATCCCAATCTGGTTGGAAATGCCTCTCTAAGGCAACCAAATATGCAAAATGTCCACGAAAGGAAATCATTTAATGTTTTTGACCAATATCTGCTCAACAATAATCCATATCCTTCATGAATATCCACTACTAATATGTCAATAGTAATATGCAATATAGTTAATAAGGTAACTTAAAATTCTCACATCATTAATTTCTCCCAATGTAGGTACTACTATTATATCTAGCTATGACACAGTCCTCTTGGATGGATTTGGGGTCAAACTGAGCATCTAATAAATGGAATTTGACATTACTATTTCTAAAGCTCTAAAATCTACCAAGAAATTATGTATATTTTTTTAAAATGCATGAATGGTTAGCAAGAAAGGGGGGAACCTCAAGTTTTCTTTTGTAAATAACATTTATCCTGGTTGTCTTGGACTTTTCTACAATAAACTTACCTATTATGGACTTCCATATGGCTCCTTCTATTATATGATTTATGCTAGTTCATAAAGAGTGATGTTGACCTTAATTTTCTTCATATCTTCAACAATATTATATCCTCCTTTATTCCATTCCTCTCTATGATGAGGGTGATTATTCCCTTTAGGGGAAAGAGGATTATTATAAGCTTTTGAATTTGGAAGGATAACTATATTATTAGCTAGAGTAGTAGTAAGAGGCTACCTATTTCTCATCTTATAATTGTCCTTATTCAACTAATAGAATGCTTTCACTTCATCATAATTATCCTCTATAATATTGTCATAGTCATTGGAGAAGGAAGACTCATAGGTTTCAAATACCATATTTGAAATTGAAGGGCCATATTCATGAGGGAGATCTAGAGGATTCATCATTTGATCTTATTTAATCATTTATCTCTAGAATATTTCAAAGGTTACATAGAACTCTATACAGTCCAATTGTCAATGTTGTGATGTGTTATGAACCCTACACCAATTGGAAAAAGTTGTGTCCATGATATTCATTTATGGAAGTTTATTAGACTATTAGTGTTCTACATTATTGGTGGGCCTGTTTAAAGGCATATTGTATATTTTAAATCTAGAACTCTGGTTATAATTTTGATTAGTGGTATTACCCATCCTTTTTTACATATTCAAGAAATCATTGATCAACTTCTATAGCATTTTTAAAATATAATACAATTTAAATTTATTGGAGTCAGAACCCTAAGTGATTGTTGCATTGGTAGGAGCCTAAAGTTGATTCTATTTGTGGCTATTACATAATAAGAGGTAGAGTATACAACTAATTCTAATTGAATGTGAGGAAGTTATGATTATCATGTCAAATTTTATTCAAATATAGGAGTCCATTATTGAATTTTTGGATCCTAGATTATGAGGGATAAGCTATGGATTAAGTTATTTGTCGATATTAATAGATTTTTATAATACCAAAGCTAAAGTATTAGAGGTGTCACCTCTTCATAAGAATATTGTAGTAATAGGATCAAGGGAATTCTTATATATATCAAGTTTTAGATTCATATATGGCTTATACATGGTTTTCAATTGAGTTTACATCTTTTATAATCTTGTATTAAATACCTAAATTGACTTTCTCGATTCCCTCTTCATGCTGTTGAAGAGATGATATACCAATCTTGGATTAGTCACTTATCCAAATTATGTAAGAAATTTATTTTGACACTTATTCCATGAGGTGATAAAATTTTCCTATAAATTTAGGTATCATTCATAATAAAAATCTTGTAGAGTAAATAGAAAAAGGCTGGATGCAACATCTTCATGGATGACATTCATTAACCTCAAAGTGGCCTTAAAATATTTGATGTGTTCTTTTGTCATTCTCCCATTTGAGGGGGATAAGTTAGGTAAATACTTTTTTGGGTTCTTTGGTATACCATGTTGTTCCCTAGGGATGGTAATGATGGATCTGAGAAACCAAGGTTGAGCCATATGAAGATTGATAAGTGGGACATTTCTTGCATAGAAAGGTGTCCTAGCTCAGTGTATCTGAGGGATGAAAATAATGGGTCTAGGCCTCCTAGTATTTGATAATAGTGAAACCAAAATGCTATCTTGGGATCTAGACCTTTTTAACCTCCTAAATTATTCTAGTGTAACTTTACGTAGTGACTAGCTCCTATTATTGATAAAACACATGTGGGAACTACTTTTAGCACCAATTTTTCTATTGATGTGGGTTTTATACACACCTCAAAATTTTTAAATGAGCTATCCTATAATGTTTTTAGATATATATGTAACAAAGTCCCACTCTAGGGTATGAGTTGTAGGTATGTGGTTAAACAACTAGGTGATGGAATAACATGTTGAGCATGTGGATGGTTTAATCATGTTTTGTGAATGGATGCATGGAATATAATATAAAATAATCAATAGGTGAGTTTTATGGGTGGAGAATTATTCTATGGTGAGTAGATCTCAAAGAAAATAAAAATGGAAAGAAGGGTAAGGTAGAAAATAAGGTTTTATGTTCTTGAAAGGTAACTTCTAAGGTTGTTTCTTTGGTGGGAAAGTATCTCCAAGACTAGTATTTATTGTTTGTAACTATTATACACTCATAAAAAAGCATGATTAATTGTCTGCGATAACAAATATAGGATTCCTAATGATCTCAATTGAAGGTTACTCTTATTAAGGCTATTATTGCACATGCTTGTCTAAGAGATTATAATTTGGACAAGGAAGTTGTCTACGGTAGTTATGGCTCACACCTAGAAGACTATATCAAAAGAGATACCTCTATATACCTTGGATTATAAATTCAACCTTGATTAACTACTTAAACCAATAAAACCTATCAATCCTTAGTTTTTATTACACATCTAAGATTAATATTCATTAATTCAAACAATCATATTCATCCATAGCATTAACACACTTCATAATTTTGAATTAATACAAACAAAGAAACTTATAATTTCATTAGAATACAGAGGGAAGAAGAAAGAACAAACATAGTTGCCTGATAATTAATCTCTTGATCTCTTCCTATATATTTATTTAAAACTTTAGACCCTTTGAAAATAAGGTTCTACATGTATATAAATAACTTGGGGAAGGGTTCACCTCATCCTTAAAGTTTAGAAAACATTGATTACATCCTAAATTACTAGATCATAAGTCTTAGTTACATGTCATAGCTTATAGATACTTCAGACATGTAAAATGTGCATGTTGGAAAAATGATTTATTCAACTATAACATGGATATAATCATTTGATACCATTACATGCAAAACTATAGAAAAATGGCCTTTAGCTTTAGGCTAAATTGGATCCTAATTTTCAAAACTATTATTGGAACTATCATTGTGATTTTTATTATGGATGTGGTGATTAGAGTTGTAATTGGTGATGTACTCCTTGATTAGACTAGAATTATAAATAGAGCTAAACTACGAGGTGGCATTGATATAGTTTTTGAACTACAAGGGTATATAGTTGACAATAGTGCTATTATTGGCATTATATGTGATGTCTAAGGAGTAAAATTGGTAGGTGGTCATAACGTTGCTTTCTTCTTTACACCCAACTCTTGGCAGTATTTGTATGCCTTATCGTGTTGTGATAAAATTAAGTCCATGTCAAGAAGATGAGGTTTAGTCACCCTACCTATTTATTCCATCAACCTTGTATGATATACCTTGGTGAATTGAAAGCCAACCTAGGAGACCTCTACCTCTATCTCCTTCCTCCTTGTTGTGCTCAATTTTACTTCAATATCCTCCAAACTCGATCCTTGTAAACTCTATTTGAAACCATCTAAGAATTGATGAATAATTTGATCAAAAGTCACCTGATCTACCAAATTTCCTCTATTATCCTAGACTCAAATCAATTTAAGATCACCTAAAATTTGTGTTTCTATATTTTCTTGTTCTTCAAGATTATTCATGAGAGCTTATGAAGATGACACCCAATCTTGGGCCTCCTATATTCTAATGAGATTTAAATTCAATACATTAGCTACATCTAGAGGGGTCATCAGGTCTAGTTGGTTGAATACCTTATTAGGGGTGTACAATACCAAGAAATTAAATTTATTTTTGTCTTATTTAAGAAGATTAAATATTTTTATTATTGAATTCACATGTGAATCCAATTGGACTCTCAAAGAATGAATTGTATCTAAAATTTCATATAACCTAAATTTCATACTTTTTACATCTTGATCTATACTTAGGATAACTCATATCACTTTTTATTACTATCTCTAAGTTTCCAAATCTTCTTCTAGCTCTTGTATTTCCATCTCCTTTTCCTCATGGATAGCCATTACTACCTTGATATGGGTTTCAATATAGGACATGAGGTCCTCAATGTATGGGGACTAAAACTTATTCATGTTATAAATTTTTTAAAGGGAATAAACTTATTCCATTTCCTCTAAAATTAACCCTCTCCTAGAACTATCTTCAATCTTTCTTTTGATGACCCTCTAGACCAAGGCTATAGCTTTGTTAAAAAGTGAGCTTACCATGGGAAATGTTGACCAAATTTAACTGCAATTCAAATTGATAATACTCCTATATTTAAAAATTTAATGTACTATTTGCATGGTCATGTAATACCTGATATGGTCCATAGAGTCTTCATTTAACATTGTTAGAACTGTTTAATGGTAGTTTGGAGAAGATAAGGTAATATCAGGTTTTGCTCATATAGTGGTCTAGGCATGTCATAGAGATATAAGGCATGGTAAATGTTTTTCATAGGTTATTAGGTGTTTATTAATGAAATTTTATGTCTTAAACATATTATCATAATGTATCATGATGTTTTGAAAAGTTTGAGGATCATTTACTACCACAAAGGTGGTAAAAATGCATGAAAATGTGATTTTTGGCTAACTCAAGTGTATGTAAAAGTTACGTAATTTCAAAATTAATTAAATACACATTATAAGGTCCTTGGATTAGTTAAATAGCTATTACACTTATCATCTAGTCAAAGCAAAGTTAGATTCTGGGATTACAATGCTAGTTTAAGGAGTTAAAGAAGTTATACCAACTTCTTGAAGTCACTTGTAAATGAAAATAACTTCATAACATCATTTGAGCTTATAAAAGTTAGGTACAATCTTTGGAATAAGTTTGGAGCTCAAAATTTGTAATAAACTTTCTCTCTCTTCCATTACTCCATTCATAAGCTAGTGAAGGCCAATTTCAATCAAATGGTACAAGTTATATAGGTAGATTTGGAGAATGATATTTAGAAAAAGTTTAGGACCCATATGGGATTATAATTTATGACATTGGTCATTTTATTGGTTACTTTATATTTATGAACAATATTTAAGAATGCAAACTACTTTTTGAAGGCTTAAAAGCACACAAATTGAGTTTATAATAACTCCAATGTAAAATATGGATTCATGGCTACTTGAAACCAATTGAATTGAATTATAATATATATATATATATATATATATATATATATATATATTATTGACACACATTAATTACTCATAGTGTCAAGTGTGGATGGTCCTTTGGTAAGTAATTAAACATTTGTACATTGTCTACCCATGACTATCATCTTTTCTATGTTTTTGAGCTCTCCAGGTTGTCAAATGTATCTAAGTGACCATATTCCTAATCCATAGATGGTCTCTTTATGAAATAATATATTCCATACAAGTTTAAACTGGTCACATGTATTCATTCACCATCTTGGATTATGTTATATGTGTTTCTATAAGTAGGTTTATTTGAGAGGTATAAGTATGAATTTTTAATGAATTTAGAATTATTACTTAATGTTTTATATTTTTATGCAATAAAAATAATGGTTTTTAAATCCTAGTGATCATTTTTCACTTTCAAAGGTTTCAAAACTTCCAAGCTTACTAAACAGTCTCCTATAAACATGTAGGTTTGTCACTTAATGGAAATCCATGGTGTCAAGGAAGATGAAATTTTACCAAGCATTAAAAATGAAATGGTTCATTTTGAAAAGATTAATATACATAAAAATAGATCCAAGGAATATAAAATTCAAAATTTTTAATGGGAATCTAATTGCCTAAGACAATCACCTATAGGATTGTGTGTAGGAGGATAGTGGATACAAAGTTTGAGAAAGGTGATTTAAAGATGCTATATACTTGGTAATATTAATGTAGTGGAAATGAGTTATTTATGAGATTTTTAACACTTTAGGATATTATGGTGTAGTGGAAAAGACCTAATCTAAGACTACACATTCAAACTATCTAATTGACATCTACAACCATTCATTATTGAAATTGGCCTTAAACAGTCATATTGATGAGGTTTGGAGGAATTAAAGACCTTGATAAATATCAAAAAGCATGATCAACAACATGATATAGAGTCATTTGAGGTTTTAAAGGTGATAACTAAGACCTGCGAGCCTCAAACATAGTTAAAACTTAGAATTCCCAAAAGGTCACCTATAGTTAGTTTGAGGAAGTATGCTTTGAACATTGAGGATGATGGTAAGATAAATTTTTAGTAATTTCAAGATATTAAGGCATAAATAACATGATAGAGCCACTAGGTAACTTAGGGAGTCATACAGAGTCATAAGGTTCTAAAACACAATCAAAGTATACATATTGACACTTATAGCTAACAGTCTTAGGACTATCCTCAGACAGTTATAGAAACACAAACTTCAAGGTGTTAATGGAATTATTTAGAATATCAATAGCATGGGGGAGGTTTCAATAGATTCAATGTACGTTAGTAAATATCATAAACCCTTGGATATACCACAACTATTCTTGATAGTCACCTATAGGTTGCTAATGATATGGGCCATTTCAAGCCTAAATAGAAAGGAAATGTGCTTTAAGTAATGTTGTTTGGATTAGGAAATGATGAAAGTCTGTGTATGGATTAAATATCAAAAGGAAACATGATCAAAATTACCATCAAGATTATTCAAGATAGAGTTCTCAAACTCCACATACACATAATCAGGTCTGACTTCTCAGAGCTTTGCTTGGTATGAATAACTTCAAGAATATTTATAATATTTTAGGGAGAATAAGTGCTTGAATGATGATTGAAAGGTGTGAATATGTTCCACCAATAGAACCTTAGACTCGAGGCCTAAATGATAAGACGTATTCAAACACTATTTAGTCCTATAGATACATAGTTTCATAGCTTGTTTAAGGACCTATGAAAACATTTCATGATGAACTTATACCCTTAATAATAGAAACAGTGAAAGAAATATAGTCATGACAACCCTTCACAGTCTTAAATGCATACACAAACTTGTTTGGGTAGTTAGTTCCACAATATTTGATGAAGTAGAGTCAAGTTTGGGTCTTAGAGAACCTTGAGAAGATAGTGAAAATAATTTACAAGCATTACATAAGGTTATAGACCCTAAAAAAGAAAGAAACAAGTAGATATAGGCAACTTGGGCTTGACAGTCAACTAGGCTTAAGAACTTTAGGCCTAGAGCAATGCGAGTGTAGAGAGGTTTTATGAAAGAAGGTAGTTGGAAATATATTAAAAGAGGTCAAGGGAGATTTATTAGACCTATTTAAGGTGTTATATTATCAAATATAAATCAAGAACATGCACCTAAAAATTTCATCTTGCTCAAACCTCATAAAATGTTTATTTTCAACCCCATAGGTCATTTTCTTTTACTTGGTATGGAACACACATATTGCATGGGGAATTGAGATTAAATGGGAAGTTTAATAACCTAATAAAATTATATTTTGTAGAATTAATTGATGGTTTTATGTTTTCATCTTTATGAATCATCCTTAATAAGTTGAATCACTTTCAGGCTGCCTAGGAGAGCCATAAGGCCCTGATGAGAGCCAAATGAGATTTTTTGCCTATAGATGAATTATAAAAACTTATAAACCACCTATAACATGTTAAATACTCCCTTTAACATCATACAATTCCATTGGTAGGTACATTACCATATGGAAACATACAAAATAAGCCCTCAAAGACCAATTTTTACTATTTGGGAGGTTCATACAGTGATTCAAAACTTCAAAATTGGTATGGATAAAAAGGAATAGGTATTATAACTTAATCACACAATTTGTTTGGGTTTTTCACATGTGGTTAGCCTATAGAGACATTTTTAGTATCTTGGTAGTGAGGCCTAATTGAGGCCTAGTTAAGAGAGAGAAAAGGAAAAAAAAAGATATCTCCACTCACTCTTAGAACATGAAATTAAACTTGGAGATATAAAGCCATACTAGGTACTTTAATATGCCATCATATTCTCAACACATTGTATACTTTTCTCCACATGAGGAGGTTTACATCATTTTAGGGTTATAAGGAATGAGGCCTAATTGAGGCTTTTAGGAATAGTTTGAGGCATAAAAATGGAAATTTTTAGGTCTAATATGATGTAAATAGTCCACCCATGAAGTTTGGATGAGCTAAAGAAGAAAAATCCAAGTTTTGAAACTTGTGTACAAAATGGGCCTGAGGAGATGAAGCATCCTCGAGGCACCTTACAAGAGAAAGAAATGATGTGTCAAGGATAACCTAATGGGGCTAGCTGATAGGTGTCAAAAGCATACCAAAAAGGTAAGATAAATTAATTTGACCATCAATAAGGCCACTTATCCTTCAACATGTCAAGACAAAGGGGAGTTTCAAGAAGCTAGTTAAGGTACCAAGTAAGCATTTACACTTCCATTCGACTTGGAGAGTTAGAGCATCTTCATAAGAGATATACATGACATATTGGACCTATTGAGGCAATTACCTAACTCCTCTCTTATTTTTAACTCACATGACACTTATTTTCCTTATCTCTTATATGCACTTCTTCCCTTCTCTCTCACTTGTTTTATATAATGAGCCACTTTATGCTAAGTTTGTATCATCCACCTGATTATGGTGAATCCATGATAATTTAAAACCTTTGAGAAATAAATAATGATCTATTTAATTTATCCATGAGTTGTTTTAATGTGTTTTTTAACTATTTTATCTTGCTAAGTAATAAATTCTCTTCTTTAACATGTTATCCTTGTTTGCATTCATATTTAGATTTTAAAGTCTATTACATGTCCCTTAAAGTTTTTTAATGAAGTTTTTCATGAGTTTTGGTGAGTTTCCACTCCACTAGTGTCATGTCATGACCTTGTGTTTAGTCCTCCTATCTTAAGTTTACTTCACAAACCTCCATGATAAATTCTAATCAAATGGGAATATTTAGATTAGTGTATGTATAGGTTAGGCTTATGTTTGAAGTATAATTACAATTGTTTAGTAGTGGTTAGGTTAAAATTAGTGCATAACCTCATTAGGATAGGTTTTATTTATGTTTTATCTCTCCCTTTTCATTCAAATAAGCTAGTAGTTTAGGTGATGAGTTTCAATAGGAAAACTAAGGGAGTTATCCCTTATATCTAGAGGTTTACACCTATAGGCAACCCATAGTCCTAGGGGTAATACCATGTTCCACTCAATTTAGATAAGGCTTGACCTACCTCTCCAAAGGTTAAAAATTGAGTGATAATAGTTCTGGCACACTCGGTGGGACTAAAGTCAAAAGAGTATGTGTAAACCTCTAGTAGGCTGATGGAATAAATTTTAGTGTGTTCTTCCTCCTATCAGCCTTGGGAGGCATTCAACAACCACCAATGATAAATATGAATGCAATCAATTGGTTTTAAAATCCTAGGTACTTTTTGTGAAAGTTTTTAATTATATATTGTGTTTTATTTGACTAATGAAGTTGAGATGGCTTGTTATGATGAGATTTTATATTATACACCTCCTTGCCAACCTTGTCATGACCCCAATTATGTGTTTTATTAGACCTATAAATATTTTGATCATCCCTATGAGTCATTATAGTCTTATGGTCATCTTGCTTCCCCTTTGTATGATCATGATGTTGTTGAGTAGCCCTATGAATAAGCCTATGAGGAAGGCTATCAATAAGAGTACCAAGAAGAGTATCCCTATCAGCCCCAACATGATTCCTATCAGCCCTATGATCCATATCAACCTCAACATGATTATTATGAACCTTGTCATGAGGAATTAGATGATGACATTGATTGGTAATAAATATATAAGGCCTTAGAAGCTCAAATTAGTCAAATATATCAAAAATTTGGAGCCCACCAAAACCCTACTATCCCCTCATCATCTTTCAATCTCACCTTAAGATAAATCCTTATTGGCACTCATTTAAAAAAATTTAAACTCAAAAAAAGTGATGATAAAATGGGATAAGGAATGTGGTGTGATTTTTATTCATCTCATATAAAAGTTGGGGAAGTTGGTTCAATTATTTATAGATAAGTGGAGGTTAGTTGAAGAGGAATATCACTGTGTCATCAATGATGATTTCCATGAAATGAGATGTTATATCCAATGGTGGGTAGATATATTAGAGAGGTGGGGAAAATAATAGGTTGAAAATCATTTTGCACCTATTGAAGAGCCTCAAGAGGGATATGAGGAAGGTGAAAATGTTCATGAAGAAGACACTATTCAAACTAGCTTGTCCTATCAAAAAGAGTCTATTAAATAAACCCCCATTCCCAAGACCATCTATGAGCCATCCACCACACTTAATACTCCCTCTCCAACCCATAAACCTATCCATCACCCTCCCACCTCATGCCTTCCTGAAGGAGAACCCATCCTTTGGGATATATGTAAATAAAATCAAGCTAAATCTGCCATTGCTAATGAATAATATGACTCAAGTGTCTATTATGAAGAGTTAACTATAGGTACTCCCCTTGGTGAAGATAAAAACACATCAGTGTTATTTATTGAAGAAAAAGATAACCTTGATAATGTTATAGCTTCTCATAAAGAGGTTGATCAAGACATGGAAGAAGGAGCTTTGAAGAAGGACATCACATCAGTTGAGTTGGTTGAGTCTTATGAGCATGATTGAGAAGTTTGTCTTGAAAAATTAACATAAGATGGATTTGATGATGATTCCATAAAGTAACAAGACTTATGGCAAATTTTCAATGAAATTTGTTAAGAATTTGAAGGCCTTCAAAATCTTACGCCTCTTACTAGTCAAGTTGAAGACACTCTTGAAGATGTTTTGTCTCTTGAGGGTGTGTTTTAAAAAGATCCTATGTGATCCAAAATTGATGAAGTTTCATCCAAACTAAAGGTTGAAGACTCTTCAAGAAAGAAAGTTGAAGTTGACCAAGTGCTCAATGACCAATAAAATGAAGCTGAAAAAGTTATGGTTCTTAAAGAAAATGAATACAAAGGTGATTGGCAACAACATATTTAACTTCTCCAAGAGATTCAATTTCTTTACAAGGTTGAAGGTCATGTGCAAAAGGAGAATAAAAAATATGTCTTCATGGAGGACAATGATGAAGATTAAATTCACTATGTAAAGATCCTTGAAGTGTTTGATGATCTAGTAGCAAGTAAGAAGTTTCATCTCATTCAAAATATCATGGAGGTTAAATACACATGATTAGATGAAGCATCATTAGACAAAGTTATAGATGAAGAGTCTCATAAGAAGATTTTTGAAATAAAATAAGAGTTAACCTTCATAAGTGACATGTTTTTAGCTACTATCATTACATTTGAGATCATTGTAAGAGGATTGGCAAGCATGAACGAGTTCAAGACATAAAAACCAAGGATAAAAAAAATATTCATTCCCTCCATCTCATGAAGAAAAATATTTTTAATCTTCCCTTTTGATCCAAGAGGAGAAAGTTATTTTTTAGGTTAGTTTGTATATAGTCTAGTTTCCTTATGTTATTTTTATGTTCCCTAAATGCTTGATAGCATATGTGTGTGTCTTTCTTTGGTTTGTGTCTTTTTGTATTTATATGTGTGTTGTAAAGGTCAATCAGTTTATTGAGTAATTCTGAAAAAAATTAGGTCTGAAACTGTGGGCAAGAGACTCCATTTCCCAATGGACATGCAAAGCTAGTGGTTATATTAACATTACAGGCATGCTACCCCTATGAATCCCCAAGAATGTTAGCCAAATTTGAACCCAAGTCAAATTTGGTCACCCCCATATATTTCAAACATTCATGTGGTATTTTCATGGTCATGTCATACCCTATATGATCCATAGAGTCTTCATTTAACCTTGTTGGCATTGTTTAAGGTTAGTTTGGAGAAGTTAAATGAATCTCATGTTTTGATGATATAGTGGTCTAGGCATGTCATGTAGAGATAAGGAATATCAAGTTGTTTCATATATTATTAGGGGTTTATTAATGTCATTTTATATCTTAAACATCTTATCACAATGTTTCATGATGTTTTGAAAAGTTTGAGGATCATTTGCTATCTCTAAGTTGTTGAAAATGCATGAAAATGTGATTTTTCAATAACTCAAGTGTATGTCAAAGTTTCATAAGTTAAAAATTTGTAACATACACAATAAAATGTCCTTGATCAATTACATAACTACTACATCTATCATCAAGTCATATCAAAGTCAAATTCTTGGATTTCAATACTAGTTTGAGGAGTTAAGGAAATTGTAAAGACTTCTTGAAGTCATTGGAAATTTAAAATAGTTTAAAAATGTCCTTTTAGATTCTATATGTCAGGAAAAATCTTGGGAAGAAGTTTGGAGCTCCACAGTTGAAATAAAGTTTCTCTCTCTTCCATCACTCCATTCACAAGCTAGTGAAGGTCAATTTAAACCAGATGGTACAGGACACACAAGTAAATTTGGGGGATTATATTTTGGTAAAATATTATGACCCCTATGGGATTAAAATTTGTGTCATTATTCATTATATTTGTGATCGTAGATTTATGAATAATCACTAAGATGATAAACTACTTTTTAAAGGCTTAAACCCCCATAAGCTAAGTATAGAGTAACTTCAATGCAAAATGTGGACTCATGGTTTCTTGAAAATAGTTTAAATGAGTTATAATATGTTTTTAAATTCCTCACACACATTAATTCCTAATGGTTGCATGTGTGGATGTTGCTTTGGAAAGTAATTTATCTTTTATGCATTTTCTACTAATGACTGCCATCTTTTCTATGTTTTTTATCTCTTAAAGTGTTCAAATGCATCTGAGTTAATATTAATGGTCTCATACCATCTTCCTACCCCATCCATTATCTCTTTATTATATAAGATATTCCATACAAGTTCAAATTGGTCACATGTCTTTATTCACTATCTTGGATTATGTTACATGTGTTTATATAAGTAGGTTGATTTGAGAGGTATAATTATTTGTTTTCAAGGAATTTTGAGTTATGAATTCATTTTTTATATGTTGATTTAATGTAAATAATTGTCTTTCAATCCTAGTGACCATGTTGCACTCTCCAAGGTTTCAAAACTTCCAAGGTTACTAAATAGTTACCTATAGACTTGTAGGTCTGTCACTAAATATAAATCCATGGTGTCAAGGATGATTAAAGTTTACCAATCATGAAACAAGGTAATGTTTTAGCTTAAAAATATTCATATACATACAAAGAGATCTATGGCATTTAAAAGTTAAAAGGTTGAATAACAAGCTAATTGCCTAAGATAGTCACATATAGGACTGTGTGTAGGAGGACAGTGGATAAAAAGTATAAAAAAGGTGATTTTAATATGTTATGGACTTGGTAATATTAATGCAGTGGGAATGAGTTATTTATGAAAATTTCAACACTATAGGATATTATGGTGTAGTGGAAAAGATGTAATACAAGAATACACAGTTAAACTATCTAATTGACACCTATCATTGGTCATTATTAAAATGGGCCTTGAATAGTCATATCAATATGGGAACTTGAAAAATACATTAACAAACCATCAAAAAATTGATATAGAGTCATTTTAGGTTTGAAAGGTGGTAACTAAGACCTAAGAGCCTCAAACATAGTCAAAACTCAGAACTTCTAAATGGTCACCTACAATCAGTTTGCGTAAGTATGCTTTGAACATTGAGGATGATGGTAAGCTAAAGATTTTTAGGAATTTAAAGATAGTATTAAGTCATTAATAACATGATAGAGACACTAGGAAACTCAGGGAGTGATAAGGAGTCATAAGGTTCTAAAACATAGTCAAAGTATCCATATTGACACCTACAGCTAACAGATTGAGGACTATCATGAGATAGTGATAAAAACACATACTTGAAGGTGTTGAGGGAGTTATTAATCATATAAATAGTATTTTCAATGTTTTAATTTATTAAATGTATATCAATAAATATCCTAAACCCTTGAATATACCAAGACTACTCCTGACAGTCACCTACATGCTACAACTAATGATATAGGCCATTTCAAGCCTAAACAAAAAGGAAATGTTCTTGAAGTAATGTTTTTTGGCTTAGGAAATGATGATATTATATTTATGGTTTGAATATCAAAGGTAAACATGATCAAAATTACCAATGAGCTTGTTCAAGACATAGTTCTCAAACTCCACATACACATAGTCAGGTTTGCCTTCTCGAATCTTTACTTTCTATGAATAGGTTCAAGAATCTTAAAAAGATTTGAGGGAGGGTAATTAATTTAATAATTATTTAAATTTTTTAAAATTTTCCACCAATATAACCTAGGACTCAATATCTATAAGAATAGACATAGTCAAACACTATTTAGTCCTATAAAGACCTAGTTGCACAACTTGTATGGGTAGGGCAAACCTTGAGAGATGGACAATCAGGTAATGTGAAGCTAAAGAAAATATAAGAATTAATAATATTTTTAATTACATATTAAATAATTTCATGATTAAATTATAACACTGACAATAGAAATAGTGAAATAAATATAGCCATGATAACCCTGCACAGTCCTAAATACATGCATAGACTTGTTTGGATAGTTAGTCCCACAAGAAGTGATTAAGTGGAGTTAGGTTGAAATCTCAGAGAAAATTGATAATAAGTTTAATAATATTTACAATCCTTACACAAGTATCTATACCATAATAAATAAATAAACATGTAGATATAGGCAACTAGGGTATGACAGTCAACTAGGCTTAAGAACCCTAAGCCTAAAGCAATGAGAGTGTAGAGATGTTTTATGAAAGAAGGTAGTTTTAAAGCTATTTAAATAGGTCAAGGGATATTTATTATACTTATTTTAGGTTTTATATGATTAAATAAAACTTAATAACATGCACCTACAAACTTCATCTTGTTCAGACCTCATAGAATGCTTATTTTCAACCCGAGAGGTCATTTTCTTTTACTTGGATAGATCACACATTCTACATGGGTACTTGATATTATATGGGAAGTTTAATACCTTACCATAATTATATTTTGTGGAATTTTTGGTGGTTTTTTGCTTATATCTATATGAATCATCCTTAATAAGTTTAAGCACTTTCAGGCTACTTTGGAGAGCCATAAGGATCTGATGAGAGAGATATGATATTTCATGCCTCTGGATGAATAAAATAGAATTATAAACCACCCATAACATGTTAAATACTCCCTTGATAATTATCATATGCCATTTGTTGGTACAATATTATATGGAACCATACATAATAGGCCCTAAAAAGACTATTTTTTCCCAGTTAGGAGGTCTATAGAGTGAGTCAAAACTTTAAAATTGGTATGGAGAAAAAAGAGGAGGTATTATAAGTAAATCACACTTTTTTTGTGTTTTTAATGTGTGGGAATCTTGTAGAGATATTTTTTAGTCTCTTGGTAGGGAGGCCTAATTAAGGCCTAGTTAGGAGATATAAAAGGTAAAAAAAGATATCTCCACTCACTCTCAGAGCATGAAATTTAACCTAGAGATGTAAGGAAATATTGGGTACTATAATATACCCTCATATTATCAAAATATTCTATAATTTACTCCATAAAAGGAGGTTTGTATCATTTTAGGGTTATACGTAATGAGGCCTAATGAGGCTTTTGGTAGATAATGAATTGTTGTAGATAGTTTAAGGCCATAAAATGGATTGTTTTAGGTCAAATATGATTTAAATAGGACACCCATGAAGTTTATATTATTTTAGAAAGACAAATCTAAGTTTTGACACTTGTATATGAAATAGGCCTAAGGAGATGAAGAATCCTCTAGATACCTTGTAAGAGAAAGAGATGATGTGTCAAGTATAACCTAATGCGGTAATTTTAGAGGTGTCAAGATCATATAAAATATGTAGGAGAAACTAATTTGACCATTAATAAAGACACTTGTCCTTCAACATGTCAAGAGAAAGGGGAGCTTTAAGAAGCTAGTCAAGGTGTCAAGCAATCATTTTAAATCCCACACCACTTGGAGAGTTAGAGAATATTTAGAGGAGATACACTATAATATTAGACCTATTAAGGTAATTACCTAACTCCTCTCTTATTTTTAACTCAAATGACACTTGTCTACCTTCTTTGTCCTATGTCCTTCTCTTCTCTCTCATTTGTGTTATATATTGATCTATGTTTTTGCTAAGTTTTTATCCTCCACCTAAGTATGTTGAATCCCTAATAATTTATATCCTTTTATAAATAAATAATGATTTATTTTACCTTCTCCATTATTATTTTTATTGTGTTTGATAACTAGTTGATCTTTCTAGGTGATAGATTCTCTTCCTTAGCATGTTGTCCTTGTTTACATTCATATTTAGCTTTGAAAGTCTGTTGTAGGTATCTTGAAGTGTTGTAATGAAGTTATAAATTTAGTTTTTATGCACACCTCAAGTATTTTAAATGAGGTAAACTTTACTATTTTGGGATATCTTTGGAACTAGGTCCTACTTCATGGTATGAGTTATAGGTATGTGGTTAGAATAACTGAGTGGTGGAATAGTATATTAATCATGTGGGTTGTTCAACCTATTTTATGGGTAGATGTGTGGATTATAATAATAATTAAAATCACTAGGTGAGTCAAATGGGTGAAATATCAATCTATGGTCTATAGATCTCAAATAAACTTCAAAAATATGGAAGGGTAAGGTAGAAAATAAGGATTATATGTACTGTGAACAAGAGCTTCTTTGATTGTTTCTTTAGTGGACACATCTCTCAAATACCAATGTTTGTCATTTAGACTTGTTTCCCACTTACCAAAAAAACATGGCTGGTAGTTTGGATAATCAGATATAGGATGCTTATTGGTCTAAATTCAAGGTTTCTCCTTTCAAGGCTATTATTGCATACCTTTATACCAAAGATTATAGCTAGGATCATGAAGTTATCTAAGGAAGCTATCTCTCAAACCTATAATACTATATCAACTGAGACACTTATACACACTTCATAATAATGATTCAATATTTACTAACTATATAAATCAATGAATATATAAAACTTTAATAGTTATAACACATCTAAGATTAATCATTCATAACCATAATAGTAAGATTCTTCCATAGAAATTACACAATTTAGAATTATGGAATCAATTTTCAAACCAAAGAAAATTCAAATTCATAAATATGGAAAGGGAAGAAGATAGAAAAAACATTTGAATGATAATGAATATCCTTGATTTTTTACTATATTTCATTAAAAAACTTTGACCCTTTGAAAGAGGGTTACAACTTGTATGTATAGATCTTGGGGAAGGGTTGTCTCATCCTCAAAGATTAGCATGTTATGTCTACATATCAATATACAATAAGATAAGTCTAAGCTACATAATGATGTACTAAAAAATATCATATCCATGTAATGTATACATGATCAAAATTTAGTTAATTAAAATATAAATATAAGTAAAACTTAACTATTCAGTTACATTGGTTACATGCAAAATTAACCAATCTAAATTTGATCCTACTTGACATATCTCAAAACTATGGTGGGAACTAAATTAAAACTATTATTAGATATGATAACTGGAAGTGAACTCAAATATGTACTAGGCATTTTAATTATAGTCACCATGGGGACAGTAGTCTTAGGTGGCATTAACATGGTAGTTTTTGTCATTGTTAGCAGAGTTGGTAGAGTTGGCATAGTAAACTAGAAAATTAAGCTTGTTGATCATATTTATTATTTGCATCTAAGTCTTGATAGTGATTACAAGACTTATAATGATGTGCTCTAATTAGACCCCTATCTAAATGAGATCGTCTATCTATGTTATTAGTCTTGACCATTAGCTTATTGTGCTTCACCTTGGTTTCTCTAAAACCAAATATGAATAACTCTACCTTGGTGTCCTTCTTCCTTATTGTATTTAACTTAGCCTCTATGTCTTATAGGATTAAACCTTGTAGATCTATTTAAAACTATTGATGTCTTGTTTGATCATCTCATCAAATGTGGCTCTGGTCACCAGCCTTCCTTAGTTTTATCGAATAGTAGCCAACTCCAATATTGACAAAATATTTTTGGCTCTTTCTCCTATTCATCCAATTTATTGAACAATGCCTCTAAAGAAAAAACCCAGTCTCAAGCCTCTTGAGTCATTATTAATCATAAGTTCATAGAATTAGATGTATTTAATGGGGTCATAAAATCCAAATTATTGAATGGTTTATTAGGTGTATATAATACTAAGAAGTTTAAACTAATTTCATATTCCTTTAGGCTCATTAATAATTATGTTATCTTATTGACATGCGGAGTCAAGATGAATCTCAAAGAATGAATGGAATGAAGCATTTCAAAAAATGTAGGGGAAGAATCCTATACATCTTATTCAATGCCATGAGGAAATTGAATTACCTGTTACTCTCTAAGTTTTTCTAACTCTTCTTTGAGTTCTTTCCTAGCCATTTTAGTTCCTTGATGGATTATGTGTGGGTCTCCATATATAATTTCAAGTCCTCTATGTAAGAAGACTGACCCTTCTACCTATTTTTTCTTTTGCTTAGGGAGTAGATTTACTGCCTTTATTCCATGATCAAGCTCATACCTAAGTTATCTTCTATCTTCCTCTTTCTCACTATATATACTGACATAGTGGATTTGTCAAACAAGGATCTCACTATTGGTAATTTCACTATCTTCAAATTGGGCCTCTTAGAGGCCAAGGATCCTAGTTGCTTAGGCCAATATTCAAGATTGAGATTTAAGGGATCAGAAGTTAATGCCTCAACTTGAGCATGTTTTTCAATTTATTTCTTAGTTTGGATGAAAGGATTGGGCATTGTAGACCAAATAATTATTGACTAGTCTATGATACTAAATTGTGGCATTAGATGAACTACATAGACTGGTTACGTCCTAGGTGATCTCTTAGTTGTTACCACTATGGTTACTATGGTAGATGAACCAAACTAGGTAGAAGGAGATGTAGTTGAAGGCATGTATTGACAAATGGCCAAGAATGATAAGACTAACGTTGATGAAGTGGATGTTAATGGAAGGGAAATGGGAAGGATAGGAACCAAAAGGATAGAAATCATAGTAGTGGAAGGGGGAACATGAGAAGTGGTGGTAGATAGACTCATGGATGGGTTTACGAATAGGAAACCTATATAAAAAAATTTATGGGGACCAAATGTGGAGAAAATAGGGCCATGGGTGATTTAAACCATTGGTAAAGACATAAGAGGATAAAAACTCAATGGATCTTTGAGTAAGTGGCCCTTACCAAATAAGTCACCTATGATAGGTGTTTTGGCCTTGAGTTCATGTAGGATCACAACCTTTGCCTATTGTACCTCCTTCTTATCTACTTCCTTGGTTAGAAGGTTATGTGTTATATCCTTGGGCTTCCTTTGATATGTCTTGGTTGTTCTCCCTACCTATAGGCCTATGGAATTTTATGGAAGAGAAAAGGGAATAGTGCTTGGCACTGGGGCTAATGTATCCACTATTTCCTCTTCATCAAAGGAATTCAATGATATAACCTTATATTACATAAATTATTCCACTTGTAATTCCACTTGTGTACTACTTCTAAATGTATTTAGCTCCTCAGCTAACTCTTGTTTGACCTTAATTAGTTCAAATGTTAAAGTTTGAATTGGGAGGACTTGTGTTTGATCTTGTGTTGAGGCAAGTAGTTTTTCCTCCTTATCTTATTATTCCTATTATTATCCATTGATTAGTGAATAAAATGCCAAATTATATTGGTCTTAAGGTAGTCTTTAATTTTTTTAGGGATTAGGTCCCTCCTTCCAGTTGTTTTGATTATCTCCCACTCTAGAAATCTAAGTATCTCCATCCTACAAGAGGTGGAATTATGCATTACTTAATTGAGTGTCAAGGATGGTTATACTTGGATCACTCTTATAAAATTCTCACTTAGCCTAGTAGTTTTATCCCTTTATTTGACCTCTTTGTCATATTTGTCATTCAAAAAAAGAAAGTCATGATCGATAGGCTCACACTTGTAGTTAAGGTTGAGAGTGAAAATTTTATTTTGGACCTTGATGTGAGGGTCCCAATTTATATGAGGAAGAGTGGGTAATTTATAATCCTACCTGACATTGCTATACTCCCCAAACTATTTGCAAATGGTATACTACATTTGACCAATGGTTACATGAGACCCATGGAAGGTGGACTTATTATTTTTAGTGAACTATTTGTCGATGCTATTTTAAATTTGATGAGAAATTTCTTATTCATCTACCTTATCTGGAATGAAATTTTGAATATGAATAGGATCTACTTCATACCCTACCATTATGATCACTCTAAAATCAAGATATAGCCAATAATATCCAATGTTATTTTTTAGTGTCTAGGCTATGCTTAGGGAAACTCTCAATAATGGTTCATCATGAATAACCATACATACCTAAGGATAAAGGTCTTTATAATCTTGATTATTGTCCTTACATATGAATAAATATGCACAAATCTATAGTAATTACATATCATATTTTTAATGACTTCAGTATTAGGCTCCCATAAGACTCTATTATGTCTATACACAGTACCCATGAACACATCTAGTAGATAAGACATCATATATAAATTACCTCATAATGGTTTTTTATAATTCTAAAAAATATTCTCTTGGAGGCATACATGAATGATTTCCCCTAATGCATAGGTATACTTTGAGCTAGTCAAAAGGTCTAGAAGGGGGACCCATTCTAGGTGTACATAGTAGACACTATCATTATTAGAGAGCCTATTTAGTAGGGTCATGTATACATGGATTCTAATTCTAAAATTGGTAATTGGGATAGGGATCTTGGCATGTTATTTCAATGTGAACTTCTCCATAGGTAGGATTCATTTTGAGATAGATCATTCTAGATGGTTGTCCTTATTCTATGTAACTACAATATCTAAATCATATGTAACATTTGTAATAGTCAAACTTAAATAACTATTAAAATATTCCCTAGATATACACACAACAATAGTGTAATTATCTATGTAATTCATATATCCTCCATCCATTATTATTCCTTTGAAGAATAGATCCTGTAGAAAATTGATGCATGGCATCACTTTTGGTTTTACAACAACATGGTGTAGGGCTTAACACTTGAAAGGGAGTAGATATTTTATCATCTACTTATCTTAAAATTCTATATATTATTGAAGTGAAAATTAATCCACATTCTCTACTAATTCCCATAGCTATGAATAATTGGAATAATTCCCCTTGAAGATAGTAAGATCAAAAATAGTGTCTAGGTATTCCATAAAATCCTTGATTGAGAACATGGCTGGTGTCAAGGCTACCTTATAAGTCTTATATGATAATATCATTGTAACTCTACTAGAAACTGGTATGTTGAAAGTTTTTAATAATGGTATCTTGTTACTTAACTAAATCTATCAAGTTAAAATTCATTGTGATAGCATTTAGGGATCTAGGATTTTATTGAAGCTGAAGTCTACTAGAACTCAAATGATTTAATGATGTGAACTTGGTTGGGGACTCGATGTAAATAAATATCCTACTTTGATTTCTAGTTTGTGTGTCATTAATCATTAACATCTATGAGCTCATCACCTTCATTCAATTTGAATTTGACCACCCTATCCTAGTGTGCATGTCACATAGGATGCCTTATCATTTGGGGTGTCATGGTGTAACCTTTAACTCTTTGCCATATGTCATTGTATATAATAATCAATAATATTCAAAATTTTCTTTTGGGTCAAAATAATCTAAAGTATATAACACTTTTTGAAAGGATTTTCTCCCAAAGTTTCTAAAACAAAATTTTCCAAAACAAAGTTGCTTATACAAAGTTATTAAAACAAAGTTGTAGACACAAAATTGTCAAAACAAAGTTACCAATGAACAAGTTTTCTGATATAATTCCTCTAAAATAAGACTTTTCAAAAATAATGTTCCCAAAATGAAACTTACTGAAGCAAATTCCTTGGACCAATCCTTTTGATAGGAAATCTTTCGATAAAAATCTCTCTACAATTAAAGTTTTTGATGTAAATCCTCCTGAAATAAATCTACCAGAAGGAAAGTTCCCAAAATGAAATCATTGATGATAAACTTTTTGAAATGAAATCATCAATGAGAAATTTTTCAAAATGAAATCATCGATGAGAAAGTTTTTATATATAATCTTCCCTAAGTTAAACTTTCCGAAGCAAATTTTTTTGAAGGAATTACTCTGATGAAAAGTTACTGATATACATTTTATAAAGAATGAATACTTCTAAGTAATACACATTAAATAGCTATCATTGAAATCCATTATTTATATCCTTGTTCATTAATAGGCTAGTATAAACAAGTGTTTTCCAAAAAATATATCACAACATGATTTTAAAATTAAAATCATAAATTTTGTAGAAGTATCACTAGTATTATAACCCTCAGAACTCAAAAATACCCCTCCATGATATTCATTATTTTAAAAAAGAAAAATGGGTACCCACTTTTGAAAGAAAAAATACATAGTGGGGTGTGTTGAATACTACAAACGGTGACTCACAGGGGTGAATACTCTAGAGTTTTCAAGAACCCATAATCCCTAGTTTTTCAACCTTAATATCAACCATAAATTTATCATGAAATAAATGACTAAACCAAAAATATAAAGAGATTATTAATAATTCTATGAAACATGTTAGCTCTAATTACACCTTGAATATGTGTGTGAGAAAGTGTTGTTTATTACCTCTTGTTTTATGTGTTTAGGTAAAGATAGGAAAAAATTCAAAATTCCTCTCCACTCCCCTCCACCTGAGAAAGAATCCTAGTGGGTAAGCTATAGGCTTCACTAGGCATTATGTACATAGATAGGGAGATTAGACATTGCTTTATTATTAGGTAGGCATGCATAGCCCTGATGGAGATACCTTTGATCACCTATTCCTCCTTCTTTCATATTTTTCATGATGCGTGATGCATTGATCTTATTTCACCATTTTGGATTTGAATCCTTTTATATTTTATTTTGTATTTTTGGATCTAGTGTATTTTTTTATTATTTTTATTATTTTCTTTTCTTTATTTGGAAAGAGGGAAAAGGTGACTAGAATGAGCTGGTCTCAATTAAAATTTTGGTTTAATCAAAATTTCCTTGTCAACTCTTACCTACGCCTATGATTATTACCTTGAAAAAGTGTTAATTTTCTATGTGAATTTGATCCAAGGGAATAAGGAAAGTTTTTTAAATTTGTATATAATTATGGGAACAACTTTCACATACCTAATGAAATCATTAGTCTCAATACATATTCATGGCTGACTCTCTCATTGATTACCTGGAATGAAAATTTGAAATTATAATATGCATCAACCCCTTGATTTGGTTTGGATTCAAAATACTTCAAACTATGTTTGATTATATCAGGATTGAACAGAATTCGATTATCATGAAATCAAAAGGAAATTATTCTAGAAAGCAAGAAAATACTAAAAGCAAAAAGCTACTCTAGAAAATACAAAATAATCTAATAAGAATAAACAAATGAAACAAATAAACTAAATAATAAATTAAATATAATATACTCCTACCTCTACCAAAATGTACTATTTCTATTCAGAGACCTCTCTAGATGGAGCAACCATGAAATAGTGTTTCAAAAATTGTCCATTCACTATATAAGTCAGATCATTACTTTGGATACCTTTTAAACAAAAATTATTAACACCCAAATTTTTTGATATTTGATATGGTCCTATCCAAAGTAGTGTAAACTTATCATGCATTTATTTCTTCTCATGGGCCTTATCCCATAATAACACCAAGTCAGATATTTTAAAAGCTTTGAATTTTAATCTTTTATCAAACCATCTCTTGACTATGTCCTAATGCTTATTGAAGTTATGAAATGCTTTATCCATGATGTCTTCCATTCATATGATGTGCAGTAGTCTAGGCTATATTTTATCATTAAGCTCCATGTATTCTTGCATAAACTAATATGTTTTCAAATTTAGCATAATTAGAAACATGGGTTGTTTCCCATATACCAATAGATATAGTGAAGTTCTTAAAGCCTACTTATAGCTCATCCTAATTACCCAAAGTGCATACTTTAGTAAGAGGTGTCACTCTCTTGGTTTATCTATAGATGACTTATTGATGGCATCTATAATATACTTACTAGTTGATTCAACCAATCCATTACCTTGAGGGTAGTTATTTGAGGATGATCTAATTATTATCAGATTATCATGAGCCCATTTAGTGAACTCATCTAATTAAAATGTTGGACCATTATAATAAACCAAAGAGATGGGAGTGTGAAACCTAGTTTTGATATGTTTTTAAAGAAATTTTATAACATCTTGGGCTTTAGAGTTCTTGGTGGCTACTACCTATGTCCATCTAGTTTAGTAATCTATAGTAATAAGTACAAACTTATGTCCAACTGAGGAATTTAGATTTATTGATCTTATGAAATATAGGCCCCATTGGGTGAATATCCTAAATTTAATTTTTTGGAAGAAAAATAAATTAGAGGATGGGGTGAATAAGTCTTCAAAAACTTAATAACTTCACTTAAGTAATCATGAACTTAATTAAACAAATATAAGATCTAGTAACCATAAACACCAATATATAAGAGCATGAAACACAAGAACACATCATATATGTGGTAAAAACTCAAGGGAAATAAAAATAATAATATATAAAAATATACTATAGTATTATAATACAAACACCAACTTTAGTGAAACACCAACATCACATGGGGCGCTAATCCCAACTAGATAAGCAATAACCTAGTTAGGCTTTAACAAGTACCCACTTATAAGGAGGTACCAACACCGTAGATGAATAAACACTAGATAAGCCACATAAAACACTTTATCACATTTATAACACTTTATTTCTCATAAAATAGATGATCATATCCTTCTTCAGCTCTTCTCTCTCTTTTATCCCTCTCAAACTACATTCTAGGTTTCTTTGCTCAACTTGTCCTCTTCTTGACTTGATTATATCATATGAACTTGATTTTCATGCATAAAACCTATGTAAAAATTTAATAATATATCCTTAATACTATTTTCATGGTCTAAAATACCTAATTCTACTCCACAATACACTATATTGTTCACTTGCACTCACACACTCAAATAGGCCTAAAACTGCCTTGTATTTATACAAGTCTTTTGTTCATATACTTATTAGTTAGAAAAAAACTATTAAAATATTATGTGAAAAAATTAATTTATATAATTAAACCTCATATAAATTTATCAAATGTGATAATAGTCTTTTTAGGTCTTACCTACCTCAATTATGCCTTATCTCATCTTTAGGTCTTATGGAGACTTAATCCTATTAGGTCTACTTAGGACACATTATAATTAGAATTCTTTGGTACAAATTAAAAAACATAAAAAATATTAATAAATCATATTCCACTCAAATATACCCATCATAAGATTATATAGGCTCCATAACACATTTTATCTCTAACCACTATTTGAAACACAACATTAACACTATTTACAATTTGGCCTGTGCATACCCAAAAAATATGTCTTGAATAACTGAAGAACAAACACAATTTTTACCAAAAAACATGGAAAAAATCAAATATAAATAATATATATTAATTTTTTTTCATCATAATGTTATTTAAACTTCACAACTTAGGGCAAAATGACTCTTCTCTACAAGTAGCCCACTAAGAACTGCCAACTAGACTCATAACACAGTCATAGAAACTTGAAATTATAACACATTAAAATAATTAAAATGAATTAAAATTATATTAAAACATTATAATAAAAAAATTAAACAAACATATCATAAGATTTAATGGAAATTATTTGTCTTGTAGACCAATTTATTGTCTTTAGTACACAATCAAACCTGAACTAATCAACCCATTTTGGCTTCAATGTTTCAAACTTTTATAATTACTTAAAGGATTATAAAAATTATTTATATTATATTAAATTAAAAAAAAACAATATCATGTGAATTATATACATTAAATCATAGCATAGAATCTCAAACTCATCACTACAACTTGCTTACTTAGAACTGGCAATTTACCTTGAAGACCAGTTATGAGGATTTTGACCTTAAACACCTATATAACCACTTTAAAATACTATTTATGCATGTGAATGATCCAAATATATAATTATACCATTATTATATATAAATATATCATGTTAAAATGGAAATTTTGGTCTTTCAGATCAATCTCATGACCTTGTACCTTACTATCTCATCTAAACCAAATAGGTCAACTTATGAGAAACATTTTCATCATATCCACTAACCTATAAAAATTACATACAAAATTAACATGTATAAAAAATATTTAATAAAATATACATGCACTTGTGTTCATCCCTAATCCATGATAACACATCTCTAATCATCTTCTCACTTCTACCTGGGTTTCTCACGATTTACACCATTAGGCCCATTAGCGATAGGTTGTCTTGGATGACCATTTTAGCAAACTTGAGGGATATAATATAATTTAAAACTACCATGGACATCAAATAAAATTATCAATATTTTTTCTCCATCCATTTATCAAATTTTAATTGGTCAACTCTGACTGCTAAAATAAATCTTTGAAAAATAAGGCATTTCTTATAGCATCCACTCACTCACCTGAAAAACCAATCACACCTAGAGGTGTATGGGAGAGTTGAATACAACATAAAATAATTTAAATATCCATATCAATCCATTTTTATCATTTCATAAAAAAATCTATCACATTGGGTTAGTGTTAGGGTTTTAGAGAGGGTTAATACTATTTCTATTATTAAAGATTTTTCATAAAGAACTGCTCCTCATTTCCAAAACTAATGCCTATAAATATTAGCTAGGAACCTTACCCATCTCTCCTAAATATATAAATTTCCCATGAAAAGGTTACATGTGACAATGAACACCTAAAATTCCTTCTTAGGTTGAGAACCCTTCATTCTGTGTACATGAGAGACCTCAAAACTACTTTTCATGACTTTTATTGTAAACTTTGACCTCAAAATTGGTCAAAAAATTTGGCAAAATATATCACACCATTAAAAATTCTCACATTCTCATTATTATCTTGAAACTTGAATCTCATACCTCATTTGGCCACCATCTCTCTCTTTGCTTTCTTAGACCTTAACCTGCAAACCACATTAGGATTTAAAACTAGACTTCAAGCCTCTTTCCATTCTCTACACACCTCACTTACATGATAACACAACATATTGAATGCTGAAACAATGTCAAAAATCTTTCATATTCCTTGATAATATATCATTATACCTCATTAGGCTAAGCATGGGTCTAGAGGTGGTTAGGTCTATAGGTCCTACCCTTATAGGCTTACTCTAAGACTATCATGAGTGATCCAATGCATCATATGCATGATAAAATAACCTCATACACCATTTTATGTCTCTTTTAATTCCATCTCACCAATCCATCAAGATCATACCTTTTTACAAGGTCTTTTTATGTAATGACCAATGTCATGATTAGGCTTCTCAATCACTTGAATCTTGAAAACTAACCTTGAAACACTCCTTGATGCTTATACACCTTACTCACATGCCTTTCATTATCCTCATACAATATCATACCTTTTGACATACCTCTTCATGCTCATGATATGACTATGCTTGTTATGACTAGGCTTCTTAATAGACCTTGTACTTAAGGACTAATACTCAAACTATGATTTATTTGACCTGAACTTTGACATTAACCTCATAAGAATCATTAGGTTACCTTCAAATTATATTTATCACTTGTATATTGACATCAATGACATCAATCTTGATATTAAATTGAATCAACCTTGACATCAATGAAAACACTTATCAACAAACTCTCCCTTTGTCATTGATGGTAAATATTCTTCAATCTAATCACTCTCATCTCCCTTCTTAAAATTTATCCCCCTTTTAAATTAATTCCAAAGGTCTTCTATAAATATTATCTGAAATCACACCTTATTTTCAATAAAATATCAACATACATAATATGAATCATTAAGGCTTCATTCTCCTCCTTATTCCATACATACCTCTTTCAAATGAAGTCTAATTACAAGACCACTTCTCAACATAGATCAATCTTATTCAATAACTTGAATAGATCCCCCTCAAACCAAGAATCAACCATGCTTTTGGTAACTAAATAATGTTTCCATGAAGCCTAATAGAGTCACTCTTTTCCATAGAGCATTAAAACATCATAAATTTTGGAGATTCCCAGATCTCCATGCTCTCACAAGACTAAATATCCTTTAGTATCATTTTAGACCTCATTTTCAATATAGGCTTAGCCTCTTCATCAAACATTTGATCATTAATATGAGATGATAACATAAATTCATGACTTGACTTCACATTTGAAGTATGTTCTACCATAGAAAACATTCCATTCGATATTTTAGACTAATCATGAATAACCTTTAATATCTTTGGTTTACATATATTCATTTGCCTTCTTTCTTGCACTCTAAGAGCTTCAAACCTCCTATTTTCACTTGATGACCTTGTAAATTTGTTAGGATATAATATTTCAATGTGTCACATATTATGACACCTGTATCAAATAACCTTATTCTTATCATTTTATTGATGTAATATATGACTTCTTTCATATCCCATGAGTACTCATTTTTGTAGGGTCTTCTACACTCTCTTGCTCTATGACCAAACTGACTTCATATAAAACAATAGCCATTGAATGAAATAACACACCTCATAGCATTAGGCTATTTGATAGGTGTTTTCATGTTAACCTTATTATCTTCAATAACCTTTTCCTTGACTTGAGATGCCTCCTTTTGGTCTTTTTTTAAATCAATACCTATCTTATCACTTGTAGACTTCTAAATAATTAAGAGGTCATCTATAACCTTAGTGCTCTTTTCAAACTTCATAAAGGTTTTCACCTTTCTATATGATTGATCCAACTCATCTTTAAAATATTCTACTTTAATTTCATATGTGGTGCATTCTTCCTTTTTATCCTTTAGGTTTGGATTGACTATCTTCATTTATGCTTCAATTTGATTGATGATATCATCATACTCCTTGGAAGTGTTAATTAGTCTCTCCTCAAAAAATCCAATATGCTCCTCATAGTCATTAACTAATGATATTAGTTTGTGATTCTTTCTTCTTTGTAACTTCAACTCTTCCAAGGCACTTACGAAATCTACCTCAAAATTTACTTTAGACTCTTGTTCATTTGATTCTACATTAAGCATAAGGCCTTTCCCATCTGAGAAAAACTCATTTTTTTATTCTATGGACATAAATAAGGTTTCATTATTGTCATGTTTAGGTTCATTAATTCCATTATCACTATTAGATGTAATTGAGTCACATCATATGATTTGTCTTCTTTGGTATAGAAAATTTTATTATTTTTGAATGATCCTTTCCTACCTTCATACTTACTAAAATCTCTCTTGTTCTTGTCAGACTTGTAGATCTTATTTTCATCTCCATGATGTTCGTTATGTTTTTCATCATGCTTAGTCTTACCCATGTTAGGAAACTTAGATGCAAAGTTACCAATCTTACCATAGTTGAAACATTTTAAGGGTAACTTAACCTTTTACTTACCTAAGCCCAACCTCAATTTTATTGCAAAGATGGATATCAATTGATCATCATCAACATTTAAATATTCCTCATCCTTGAACTTGTTGGTTTTTAACTTGTTCTCAAATTTTAATGTTACTTGCTTCTTGGGAGGCCTTGATTCATTTGTTCTCATCTCATAGGCAATAAAAATGCCATGAAGCCCATCTATTTCAAGCTTGTACAAATCTTTCATCTCTTCTACTGCATACACCTTAGAGTCAAACTTAGGAGTTAGTGATCTCAATACTTTCTATATAAAATGTAAATTCTTTCACTTCTTCTCCTACTCCTATAATGACATTGACAACTTCATCAACCTTCAATAGGTAAGATGTAATTATTTCATCTTCATTCATCTTGAGACTTTCAAAATATCTTTGGTGGGTTTGCAACTTGGCCATCTTCACTTTAGTGTCTCCTTCATAGATGGTCTCTAATTTTTCCCATATCTCTTTGGCTTATACATAGTGCATAACCTTCATAATCACTGCCTCTGATAGGCCATAAAGAATGGAATTCATTGCCTTAGAGTTGTTTTCACTAGCCTTCTTACCTAATTAAATAGTTGGTGGAATAGGAGGATCACTATATCCATCCACAACTAGATACCAAATATTATGACCTTGAGACATAAAATATATTTTCATCTTGATGTTCCAAAATGCATAATTAGATCCATTAAATAATAGAGCCTTACTGGTAGAGAAACCACCTTGAGCTTGTTAACTAGCCATCATTACTTTTATGATCTCCTTTAGGTTTTTAGACCTAATTCAAAGGACTAGGATATGATACAAAATTTTGAAAGAAAAATTACTAAGAGGGGGGTGAATTATTCTTCAAAAACTTACTTAAAAACTTCACTTAAGTAATCATGAAATTAATTAAACAAGTATAAGATCTAGCAACCATAAACACCAATTCACAAGAGCATGAAGCAATGAACACATTTTATATGTGGGAAACCCTCAAGGTGAATAAAAACCATTGATATTTCAAATGGACTATAGTCCTATAAGACAAACACCAACTTCACATGTATCACCAACCCCAACTATCTAAACACCAACTTAGGTTTTAGCAAGCACCCACTTGCAAAGAGGAACCAACCACCTAGATGACTTATAACTAACATAGCCACATAAAACACTTAATCAACTTAAAAATAATTTTTTTCATATAATATATGATGATCTCCTTCTTCAGCTCTTCTCTCTCTCACATCCCTCTCAAACTACCTTCTAGTCTTCTTCTCTCAACTAATCCTCTTCTTGAATTGATTAGATCATATGTCCTTGATTTTAATGCATAGAAAATCTATCAAATATTCATCATAGATCCTTTGTACTCTATTTATGGTATAAAATACCTCATATTGATATGAAATACACTATTTTTTTGGCTTCCACTGACACATTCAAATATGCCTAAGATTGCCTTGTATTTATACAAGTATCTGGTTTATATCCTTCTTGGTTGGAAAAACACTCTTATCCTCTTATATCAACCATGGAATATATCTAAGGACATTTCATAGACATTGATAAAATGTTATTATAGTCCTTTTAGTTCTTACCTACCTGAATTAAGCCATATCTCATCTTTAGGTCATATGGAGACCTAATCCCATTAGGTCTACTTAGGACACATCACACTTAGCCTTCCTTGGTACACATTAAAACACCTAATATGTTAGGAAAAAATAATATTCTAATAAAATATACCCCTAATAATATTATCTATAATCAATAACACATTTTAGTTCCATACACTATTTGAAACACGCCATTAACATTGTTCACAATAAGGCTTATGCATACCAATTTTTTTTGTCTTAAAAAACTAAATAATAAACATGATATTTCAAACAAACCATGAAAAAAATCACATATACATAAAATACATGACCTTATGGTCATCATCATGTGCTTTAGAGTTTACAACTCAGGGAAAAAGGACTCAAAACCTTCTCTGCAAGTAGCCCACTTAGAATTGCCAACTAGCCTCAGAATAAAGTCATAGAAACTTGAAATTATGACACCTAAAAGATTAAAATAAAAGAATTATAATGTATTAAAATTATCTTAAAACATTTTTATAACAACCTCCAAAAAAATTATCATAGGCTTTAATGGCAATTATTGGTCTTGCAGACTAATTTGTCATCTTTAGTACTCACAATCAAGCCATTTTAGATTCAATGTTTCAAGATTTTATACTGACTTCCAAGCATATAAAAATCATGGATAGATTATTCAAGTCCCAAAAAATAAAATCATGTAAATTATATACATAAATTCATGGTATAGAGTCTTAAACTCATCATTGTAACTTTCTTACCCAAAACTGCCAGTTTACCTTGAAGACAAGTCATGGTGATTTTGACCTTCAACACCTATATGACCACTTTAAAAGACTACTGATACATATGAGTGATCTTATGAGATAATAATACCATTATTATATATAAATATATCATTTTTAAATAGTAATTTTATTTTTATAGACCAATATTATGACATTGTACCTAAGTATCTCATTTAAACTAGACATGTCAACTTATGAGCAACATTTTCATTATAACTTCTAACCTATAAAAATTTTATCCAAAATTAACATTTATTAAAATTATTTAATATCATATCCATGAAATTTTATTAATATCTAATCCATGATAACACATACCTAATCATCTTCTCACTTCTACCTAGGTTTCTTACTATTTGCACCATTAGGCATGTTAGTGATAGTTATCTTGGATGACTAGTTTAACACACTTGAGTGATATAATTTGCTCATAAACCACCATGGACATCAAATAAAAATCTCAAGATTTATCCTCCATCCATTTACCAACTTTGAAGTCTATATCAAATCTATGAGAAATAAGGCCTTTCTTGTAGATTCCTCTTATTCACCTAATAAACCAATCACACCTAGAGGTGCCTAGGAGAGTTGAATACAAAATCTAATCACTTAAATGTCCATACCAATCCATTATAAACACTTTAAAATAAAATATTTCACATCAAGTCAGTGTTCATAAAGGAATACCCCTAATCTATAAAACTAATGCCTAGAGATCTTATATAGGACCCTTCCCTATATATATTAACATATAAAGTTCCCATAATATGTTACACATGCCAATCAAAACCTAAACTTCCTTGAGTTGAGAACCCTTCATTTTGTGCACATGAGAGACCTTGAAACCACTTTTTATGCCTTTTATTTGAAACTATGACCTTAAACTTGGTAAACACACTTGGTACAATGTATCACACCACTAAAAATGCTCACATGCTCATTTTTATCTTTAAATATTAATCTCATACCTCATTTGGCCACCATCTCTCTCTTTGCTTACTTATACTTTGACCTATAAACCACATTAGGCCATGAAACTAACCTTCAAGCCTATTTCTATGTTCTATCCACCTAACTTACATGCTCAAAAAACATATTACGTGATAAAATAATTTAAAACATCATTAATATGCCTTGACAATAGATCATGATGCCTCATTAAGCCAAGCAGGGTCTAGAAGTAGTCTAGTTGTATACTAGGTGTATAAGTCCTACCCTTTTAGGCTTACTGTAAGTATCTCATGAGTGGTATAATGCCTCATATTAATTATCAAACAAACTCATACATCCTATTATTCATATGTGCATCCATCTCACCAAACCATCAAGCTCATACCTTCTCACAAAGTCTCTTCATGTAATGACTAGTGTCATGACTAGGCTTCTCAAGCACATGAAGCTTTAAAACTAACCTTGAAACACTCCTTAATTCTTATACACATTTATCACATTCATTTAATTCTCTTAAAAAATTATCATACCTCTACACATACCTCTTCATGTTCATAGTGCACATGCTCATGATATGACTATGCTTGTTATGACGAGGCTTATCAAGACACCTTTTACTCAAGGACTAGTAATCAAAAGATTCTTTAATTGCGTTGAGCCTTAACATAAACCTTAGAAGAATCATTAGGTTGCATTCAAAATATATTTTTGACCTATATATTTACATCAATGGTATCAACCTTGACATCAATGATAATACTTCTCAACATAATTATAGGTTATACTAGCATGGATGTGTGCACTTCTCTCTTGGCCAACACTTGGCATTAAATACACATCCTTATGTGGAAATGATCATGTCTAAAATCTATTGGCTAGTAGTATCCCATTCTAAGTAGCTTATGCATTGTAGTATTGATAGATGGATGGACACTGCCTATCTTTTTCTATAAATTGTCTAAGATTTCTTGAGATTATTCTCTTGACACACATCATAGATAAATTACTTTATAATTATTTTTATAGATGACTCCATTTATGATCATATAATGAAAATACTTTAGCCAAAAATATCTTTTTTTCTCTATTTTAAGTTCCTAGGGGTATGTTTTAGTAAGCAATAATTGAATAATTCCTAAACACCAATCTTTTTGGGAGACCTGTGTCTGGAAGAACTCTTTAATGGTGATGTGTGGGCTTGGTTAAGTCATCATTTAAACTATTCCTTGACCTCTAACTATCCTAGCTATTATTATCTCAATATCAAAATATTGTAGATTTACCATCCATTTACCTATATGCTCTCTTAATTTGTTCTACTCAAGTGTGAGGTTGACCATAGGATTCAGTACTATAGCAATGCTTTTATTCCATAAAATATAGTGCCTAAACTTTATGACTGCCTTGACAAGATTGAATATTTTCTTATCAATCCATGAATACTTGAGCTATGAATCCTTCAAATTAGTACACATGAATGCAATCATATGTTCACTTTCTTCCGTTTTCTATTTGAGTACTACAATAATAGTAAATTTTGAGGTAAATGAATACAAGTAAAATTCCTTGGTAAAATTAGGGCTTACCAGTAGTATGGATTAAAAAATATCCATATTTATGTCTTAGAAGGACTTATTATCTTCAAACATCCACTTAAATTTAGAATTTTGTTTGAGTATTGCATTCATGACTCTAATAATTTCCATGAATCTTGATATGAATTTCCTTACAAAATGTATCTTTCCAAAGAACTATTTGAGATCATTTTTGCTATTGGGAAAAATTATCTTTAATATCCCCTAAATCTTATCTAGATCAATAATGATCCCATCCTTGGTGATGATGTGGCCCATTAATTTTCCTTTGGTGATTCCAAATATGTTCTTTTTAGGGTTAAGTGATACTCCAAACTTTATACACCTCTCAAAGATAGAATGAAGATGGTCAATATGATCAGCTCTATTTTAAAGAAAAATAGTGAGATCATCAATATATATATAATGCTGCACTTTCCTATCAATCCTTGGAAGTCATGATCCATTACCCTTTGAAAAGTTGATCAAATATTTATCAGCCAAAATAGCATTCACTTATATGAATATGTTCCCCACTTTGTGGCAAATATCATTTTCATCCTATCTTTCAATTTGACTAGAACTTGATTGTAACCTAAAAATACATCCAATAAAGACTTCATTTTAGAGCCACTCACCATTTTTATTACCTCATATAGGGAGGGAAAAGGATAATTATCCTTCTCTTAAACTTTAATCATATTTTTGAATTTGACACGTAGTTTGATCTCACCATTCTAATTTTAATGGAACTAAATTATCCACCCAAGTCAAATATCTAATAGGAAATATAATCCTAGCACTTAGTAGCTTTTCCACTTCCTTCTAAATTAATGGTTCCAAGATAGGATTAAACAACCTATACCTTGGCCTAAATGGTTTATGATTAGGCTTAATTGGAATTATATGGGTCATGATTTTAGGATTAGAAGTGATTAAGTCCTCATAAGCCCATGTAATTACATTTGTATACCTAATAATCAATTCCTTTATTCTTATCCTTCTTAAAGTGTACATCTTAAGATGATATTTATGAAGTGTGCAATATTTTCATGACCAACATTTTTTGAGATGAATTCATATTTTTAACCTTCTATTGTTTGTAGGATTGAGCTTGAGGATCTGTGTCAAAGATATTTTCTAGGGAAACCAATCCCAAAGGGAGGATATTCTCCTTTAGTTAGATAATGCCTTATTCATCTATTTCTTCATGGATCTTGTGGTTTCTCTCCTTATCATCTATTATTTGAGATTTGAATTTGTCCTAAATTTTCCAAAAATTGGATAATTTATTGGTCATCATCAAACACTTGAAAATTTTCTACATTTTCTAGTACTGAGGGACATGGTACCAATTCAATGGAAAACTTTTGGATTTTTTACTCTTGTAAGGGTGCCAAATTTATTGTTGAATCAGCCAGTGAATTGGTGGCTCCATTCTAATCTCTTAGGATAGACACTATGTTGAAAGCTTTAAATGATTCTATTAAGTCCTAGACCTTATGCTTGTATTTATTTAGATCTAATAATTTACATTGATATTTATTCCTCACCTAGTTTACCATGAGTTCAAAATATCCATATACCAATAATTCCTTGACAATATTCTTGAGGGTGAATTATAATCTTAGAATCAAAGCTTCATATTCTACTTTGTTATTGGTACATTAGAATTGGATCCTATATGCCACCAATAGTTTTTTCCTTGTGGATTTGTCAATTCAATACCAACACCTAATCCTTGCTTAGATCTAGCTCCATCGAAATGGAGGGTCCATAATTGGGAAAGGACTAGAATTTATTGAGGTGATTCATGCTTCATGAAAAATGTATAAATCCCAAGATTAGGAGACTTGTAACTTACCTCCTCATTAGAAATATTATATTACATAATATGATGTTTCATTCTTGGCTCTCAATTAATTCTAATTTGATTGACTACGCCTCTACATGGTATCCATATATGTGAAAATTTTATGAAAATATATTCATTTAGAAATTTTGACCAATCTCTTCTTAATAACAATCCATAACCTTCAAGAATGTCTACAACTAAGATGTAAATAGTCATCTACACTTTTGGTTCTAATACATCCTAAATTCTCACATCGTTCAGATCCCTCAACATAGGCACCACTATTTTATCATGTTGTGACACATTCCTCTTGGATGAATTTGGTGTTAGACCAATATTCTGACAAATAAAATTTGGCATCATGGTTGTTGAATCTCCTAAATATACCAGGAAGTTGTGTATATTAATGCCAAATTCTCTAATAGTCAGCGAGAAAGGGGGAACTTTGGGATTGATTTTGTAGATGACATTTGTGTTAGTTATCTTAGACTTTTCTATAATATACTTGCCTATAATGGATTTACATAAGATCTTTTTCTTCTTTGTGATCTATGCTAGTTCATGAAGAGTAATGGTGGATTTGATTTTATTCATATCCTCAAGAATATTTTATCCTCCTTTATTTTGTTAATCTTTGTATTGATGTTGATCATTAGATTTAAAGGGAGGAGGATTATTGTCAACCTTAGGATTTGGAGGGATAATCATATTATTAGGAGGATTATAAGTATTAAATGGCTATTTGCTTCTTAGATTGTAATTATTTTTGTTGAACTATTGGAAAGCTTTCATTTCATAAAAAATATCTTCTGGGGTGTTATGATCTTCACTATAGAAGGGAGGCTTGAAAGTCTCAAATATCATAGCTAAACTAGAAGGGATAGAGTCATGAGCCAAATACATAAGATTCATCATTTGATCTTGTTTGATCATCTCCCTTTAGAATATTTTGAAGGCTGCACAAAATTTTATACATTCTAGCTCTCCATGCTAAGATGTATTATGGACCCTACACCAATTTGGAAAAGCCATTTCAATAATATTAATCTTTGATAGCTTGTTAGATTTTTATTGGTTTGAATTTTTAGTAGGATTTTTGAAAGGCCTGCTATATCTTGGAAAGGCAAAAATTTTATTGTAATTGTGAGTATTGGTTTTCCCACCATCTTTTGCATATTCTAAAAATTATTGATGAGATTCTAAACCATTCTCTGTATATAATCCAATTAATCTTTGTTGGAATTATAACCTTGAGTGATTGTTGTATTGGTATGTGCTTGGTGTTGATTTATATGCTAATTATTCCATTTTACATGATTATTTGAGAAATTCTAATTCTAATTTGTGGTTTGTTGCATCATAGGCAATAGAGTCTATAATTGGTTTTGATTGAATGTAGGAGCGTTCTAGTTTTCTCATGGAATTATGTTCAAATATAAAAGTCCATTATTGAATGCTTGACCTCCCAGATTATGTAGGCTAAGTTATGGATTAAAATACTTATCAATGTTAATGGCTTCTTGGAATGCCAAATCAAGTGTATTGGTAGTAGGAGTTCTTTGTAAGAACACAATGGTAATATGATCTAAGGCATTATTTTATGTTTCAAGCATGAGATTCTCATTATCCTTAAAGAGGCATTCAATCATGTGTGCATCTTCTAGAATCTTGCATTGAAGGTTCAGATGGACTTGCTCGGTTCCCATTTTATGCTAGTAAAGAGATGATTTACCAAGATTCGATTAATTACTTGTCTAAAATTGTATAAGGTACATTGACACTCTTTTAATGAGGTGATGTATATTTTTTATAAATTGAGATACCAATCATAAGAAGAATCTTGCAAAGTAAATGGAAATAGTCTGCATGCAACATCCTCATGGATAACATTCATCAATCTCAAGGTAGACTTGAAAGATTTGATATGTTTTTCATCTGTTATCCTATTTGAAGGGAATAAAGTAGGTAGATACTTCTTTAGATTCCTTGGTAGATCATGTTGGTCCTTAAAGATAGTAATAGAAGATTTGATTAACCAAGGTTGGGCCATATGAATATTGATAAGTGGGATGTTCCTTATAGGGGAAGGTGTTTGGGATCTATGTACCTTAAGAATGGTAGGTATAAATCTATAAATCTTATAGTGTGATAATGGTGAAACCAAAATATTGGATTAGGAATTATACCTTGTTAACCTCTCACGTGTCTTCATAATGATGGGTTCGCTACTTATTGGGAAAGAACACAAGTATGCCCTCCTTCTAGCACCACCTTTTCCTCTTTGTTGATGTGGGTTTTATGCACACATAAGAGAGTTTTAAATGAGGCAACCTCTAACATTTTCAAATATCTATGGAACTAGGTCCCACTCTAGGGTATGAGTTTCAAGTATGTGGTTATAAAAATTAAGTGGTGGAATAGATGGTTAAGCTCATGGGTTATTCAACCAGTTTTATGGGTAGATGCATGGTTTCTAATAAAAAGGAAAATCACTAGGTGAGTTATATGGGTGAAATATTAATCTATGGTGGGTAGATCTCAAACAAAATTCAAAAAGAGGGAAGGGTAAGATAGAAAATAAGGATATTATGTCTTTTAAATAAGAGTTTCTTAGTCTTTTTATTTAGTGGACCAATCTCTCAAAAACCAATGTTTGTTGTTTATAGCTATTACTCATAAAAAAACATGGCTGGGAGTCTAGGTAATAAGATATAGGATTCTTATTGGTCGTAAATAAAGGTTGGTCCTTTCAAGGCTATTGTTTCATACCTTTATACTAGAGATTATAGCTAGGACCAAGAAGTTATCTAAGGTAGCTATTGATCACACCTAGTGTTGACCATTTTTTGCCCAACAGGCCAAAAATTAGTCTCCTTCTATCCCTACTACTCTAGGCCATTTCATTTTCTGATTTTGCATAAATCTATTCATTTTTATAGACTCTACAGAATTTCTATGGACTCTACAGGTTTTGAATTTCTATGGACTCTGTAGGTTAGTCTTTGGTGCATGAAGGATCAGTTTAGAGAGTTTTGGGTTTCACAAGGCTTCTTCAGGATCTAGTTTGAAGAAAATCACAAGAAAATTTAGTGTATTTGAACCATTCAATTAGTTCAATGTCTTAGTTCAACACTTGGTTCAATCAGTTCAAGTTCAACACAAGGTTCATTGGCAAAGTTCATTGGTTGGTTCAATGCATTGGTTCAAGGCTTCGATTCAATGCTTCAGCAAAGTTTAACGCTAAGTTCAAAGGCTTAGGTTTAATGCTTCAATTTAATTCAATGGGCTTGATGCGCTTCATTGAACCATTGAACAGGTTCAACAAATTGGTTCAATCGTTTGGTTCATCGACAAGTTCAAAGGCTTGGTTCACTTGGCATCAACATGCAATGGTTGAACCATTGAACCAATTTTGGTTCAATAGGTTATTTCAATGGCTTGGTTCAAGGGTGTGCCCTATAGTCGAAGGGCAGCCAAAAGTCTAGAAGCCCTTGCAAAGGGAAGTTCAAAGTCTAAAAGCCCTTACAGAGGGCAAGCCCAGTTCAAAGAGGCCACCAGTTCAAAGCGAAGGAGCCCAAAGAAAAGGAAAAAGAGTGGCCAATTCTTGTGGACTTTTTGTCTACAGGAAAAGGCCTAAAATATAAAACCCATGAGGAAAAATCCCAAAATAAAAGACCTGATAGACTTTTGTCAAGGATGGTGACGTCATGAAAGTCGTCAAGTTTAAGCAGATGAACTAGCCATTGGGTGACGGCCGTGTGAATGTTAATTTTAACATAGTGAAGTAGCCATTTGTTTTGAACTACCTAAGCACCAAATCATGGAAATAGCCCAAGGAACGTAGTGGCCCACTAGAAGATCACCCCCAAGGGCTGATAAGAGTAGGAAGAAGATAAAGAGTAGAAACGACAAAGCATTTAAGTGGTGAAGGGAAGGTGAGTTATTGCAAATGAGTGACGCAACCTGTTTTCTATGATTGGCATTGATGAGGGGACAAACTGTAATCTATTTTTAGAAAAGAGGTGTGGCCATGCTCTTACATTAATGTTTGAATTGCAAAGTCAATTTTGGCAATTATACAGTGTGTTTCTAGCAAGCCTTTTTTGAAGAATGACATCAGTAACAGTAGCTTTCCTCTTCCCAAGGTTCAGAATGCACATGGGCCACTTACAAAAATGAGCACCAAATTCTTTCCCAGGAAGCACCAAGTTGCTCTTCCTCTTTCTATATATTGTAAACTTATCTTTTGAGAAGGATCCACTCTTAGCCTTAAGGAAAAACTCTGCCCAAAAATCTCTTGGGCTTGTAAGGCAGAGCTGCCAGATTTTACCTTCAATCAAAACTATGCATTTTTACCTCCATTCTAAGTTTTGCATCTTTAGTATGTGTCTATGCATTTAATTATGCGTTAATTCATTTTATTAATGCTTTTGTAGAATGATTTTAGCATGTTTCATGCATTTTTATGAGTTTCCTTTTATAGGTCTATCAGAAGTGTCCCGAGAGGAGTATAGGTGAAGTGGATATGCTACTATAGTGTGTCTCAAAATGCCTCTAGTAGTTATTTCCTCCCTATATCTCCATGGACCCTTGACCCACTGATGCAGAAGGTTTTCTCATGTTAGATGAAGTGTATAGGTGCTTCCTTTTGGTGAAAAGTGTATGTTCAAGTGGAGTAGATCAACCTTTTTTGGTGTATCACATTTTCTTTTCATAGGCTTAGGTTCTATTTTCAACATCTCTTTCTCTCTTTTCATCCCCCCTTTTTTAAATTTTTTGTTAGCAGTAGGAGATACTAGGGCCTAAATGATACATTAGAGGGAGCTAGCCCTTATCTAGAGACTCTCCCCTCTAGCTTTTCCAGTCCCATAGGTGAGAGGGGAGTTTCCATTATTGCATGAAGAAGGCAGAAGCTCAACCTCCTACCAAGGGTGCAATCTTCTACATCAATAGTTTTTGGCACACCCAGTGGGACCAATTAGGACAAGTTGTGTCTAAAGAGTTGAAGAATTTTTGGTGTGTTCTTCAAATGACTAGCCTTTGAAGGCTTTTACATCAACACTAATGGCAACTCTGAGTTGAATTAGCTGGTTAAGCAGCCTGGTGCCATCAAAAATCACATATTTTTATGTATAATTCCTTTACACAAAATCATGGGCCTTGTATTCCTTTATATTACTATGATCAGGCTCCAAATTTTTAGAGAATCACCTCAAGTATCTCTCTTAGTTTCCCTTCAACGATAATGGAAATGGCCCTGGAATTTGAGAAGTAGACGATGGAGATTGATAGACTGGAAGAGTAGTACAGATATTAGTAGGAGCTAATGTATAAAGAGGAATGTTTATTTAGGCAAGCTCAGGCCTTGCAATCCATGGAAGAGGAGGTAGCAAAATTGAGAAATCCATTTATTCAAGGTAGTTAGCCTTGTGTACCCCCTCCTATTCAAAAGAAAGTCCCCTCTTATGCACCAAATCCTTTCTATGAGATAGCACTTGCTCACTCCAGCTCATCTGATGCATCTGCTCTCAATCCCATGCACCTAGCTTTCCAACATCAAAGTGCATCAGAGCAGCCCCCCATGGAAATCAATCTTCTCAATTCCTTGTACTTTGAATCTTCCATTGGGGGGAATACCATGAGCCAACACGTCCCTCTTCTAGAGACTCTTTCGATGCATCAACAGTCTCTTCCTAGTGTTCCTCAACCTCCCCAAGTCCTTCAGCATGATGTGCAGATTCCAAGTTGGAGGAAGGAATGCTAGGAACTAACCTAGAGACTTGAAGAGGATGATGCTAGTGACCTCCAAGAATGACTCTTTCAAGATATTCTAGCCAAGAAAATTGAAGATTTAGAGGCTAGGATGAGACTACTTCTTGAAAGAGAGATAGAACCTCTAGACCTCATGGAGGAGCCCCAGGACCTTGGAGAAGACAAAGTTGTTGCCTGTTCACAAGAGTAAAATTTTAATTTTGAGATCCTAAACTGGGGAAAAATAGTAGAATCATGGGGCAGGAAGGAGGAAAAGTAAGGTTTTTCTCAAAACCTTGAAGAAGACGAAGTTGCTCCTGCTCATGATAATGCTGATGACCTCCAGGAAAAGCTCTTCCAAGAAGATTTAGCTAGGATAATTGTAGAGTTGGAATCTAAAGAGAGATTCCTCAGCTAGTGTGTGATGAATGGTTCAGACCCAATGACACATTCCATGTCTAAACACACCCCACTTACACATTTCTAAGAGAAATATCAGGCCACACCTGATATAGATGAAGTGCTGACCAAGTGGAAGGAGGAGAATCATTCAGTCCTAGCTCAAGGACTGCCTCCTCTTCCACATGGTTTTTCCACCTCACCCCTTCTCAAGGAGGAACCTATTTTGCAAGAGGTAGGTGAGGAGTAGAAGATCTAATCTATAGTTCCCTGAGAGGCTGTCATGAGCGACAACAAAGGTGAAATCATCATTGATGCTTCTTGTGAAGACCTCATCAATAATGAAGAAGATGTAGGTCTTGCATACATGAAGATGTTCCAGCAATATGGGGAGGAACAAAAGCATGGTGAGCTCTCTTACCATCTATTTGATGAACTTCCTTGCTATTTTGATGAGGAGGATGACTACACTAAAGAGCCTAAGTTGGAGGAGGATCAAGAGGATACCTTTGAACATCTAAAGATCCTGATCATCAAGGAGGAAAAGGAGAGGTTTGTCTTCCTGGAGGAAGGCCTTGAAGAAGAAAGCTTCAAATAAAGAGGTGATGTTCTATGGGATGAGTAATCATTTTTTGAGTCCATTTTAGACATCACAATAGTCAAACTTTTTCAAGAAGGCCAAGAGGAAGCAGAGGATGAGTCTGATAGGATCTTCAATGAGGCAGAAGGAAATAAGTTAGACCATGATGCACTATAAGGGAGCTATACATGTCAAAGGGCTAATTATGATAAGCCAACAACCACTAATTTTTTGGTGAAGAGCACCACCATGAAGGACCAACATTCAACAAGCCTCCAGGGATAAGAAGAATACATGTATGTTGGAGGCATGTTTAAATCTGATCCACTCAGATACTAGCCAACTTAGGTGACAGGCAAGAGGAACAGGTCACCAATTCTCTTTTTCATTCAGCTACTTGCCTGGCACCATAAGTCTTCTTGCCAGGAAGGGGACTTAAGAAGTTTTCCTTTTGATCTAGGAGGAAAGCAAAATTTCTTGGTTAGCTGTATATTGTAGTTTGTTTTCAATTTCTTTTCCTGCTCTCCCTAAGTGTAGTTTGCATAGGTAGTGTTTTTAGCCTTGTGTGTTTCCCTTTGTGTCTAGGGTAAAAAGCTTCATGTTTGATTCTTAGATATTTTGGGGTTGTTTCTAACCTCTCTTCAAAGCTGCATCTAACTTCATGCCCAATGGACTACAAGGCAACTAGTCTTTAAGCATATTAGGCATGCTTCCCCTGGGAGTCACCAATTTGTTGACCATTTTTTGCCCAACAGGCCAAAAATCGGTCCCCTTTTATCCCTAATGCTCTAGGCCATTTCATTTTCTGATTTTACATGAATCTATTCATTTCTATAGACTTTGTAGAATTTCTACAGACTCTACAAGTTTTGAATTTCTATGGACTCTACAGGTTAGTCTTTGGCGCATGAAAGATCAATTCAGAGAGTTCTAAGTTGCACAAGGCTTCTTCAGGGTCTGGTTTGAAGAAAATCATAAGAAAAGTCAGTGTCTTTGAACCATTGAACCAGTTTAATGCCTTAGTTCAATGCTCAGTTTAATCGATTCAAGTTCAACACAAGGTTCATTGGCAAAGTTCATCTGTTGGTTCAATGTGCTAGTTCAAGGCTTCGATTAAACGCTTTGGCAAAGTTTAATGCTGAGTTTAAAGGCTTAGGTTCAACACTTTAGTTTAGTTCAATGGGCTTGATGCACTTCATTTAACCATTAAACTAGTTTAATGAATTGGTTCAATTGTTTGGTTCATCAGCAAGTTCAAAGGCTTGGTTCACTTGGCATCGGCATGCAATGGTTGAACCATTGATCCAATTTTGGTTCAACAGCTTGGTTCAAGGGTGTGTCCTATAGTCAAAGGGTAGCTAAAAGTCTAGAAGCCCTTGCAAAGGGTATTTAAAGTCTAAAAGCCCTTGCAGAGGGCAAGCCCAGTTCAAAGAGGCTGCCAGTTCAAAGTGAAGGAGCTTGAAGAAAAGGACAAAGAGTAGCCAATTCCTATGGACTTTTTGTCTATGAGAAAAGGCTCAAAATAGAAAACCCATGGGGAAAAAGCCCAAAACAAAAGACCTAACAAAATTTTACCGAGGACGGTGACGTCTTGAAAGCCATCAAGTTTAAGCAGATGAACTAGCCATTAGGTGACGGCCGTGTGAACGTCAATTTTAACATAATGAAGTAGCCATTTGTTTTAAACTGCCTAAGCACCAAATCATGGAAATAGTCCAAGGAACATAGTGACCTACCAGAAGATCACCCCTGAGGGCTAAAAAGATTAGGAAGAAGACAAAGATCAGAAATAACAAAGCATTCAAGTGGTGAAGGGAAGGTGAGTTATTGTAGATGAGGGGCGTGACCTATTTTCTATGGTTAGCATTGATGAGGGGACAAACTATAGTCTTTTTGCAGAAAAGAGGCACGACCATGCTCTTACATTAATGTTTGAATGCCAAAGTTAATTTTGGTGATTGTATAGCATGTTTTTAGTAGGCCTTTTCTGAAGAATGACATCAGTAATAGTAGCTTTCCTCTTACTAAGGCTCAAAATGCACATGGGCCACTTTCAAAAATGAGCACCAAATTTTTTCCCAGGAAGCACCAAGTTTCTCTTCCTCTTTCTATATATTGTAAACTTCTTTTTGAGAAGGATCCACTCTCAGGCTTAAGGCAAAACTCTGCCCAAAAATCTCTCGGGCTTGTAAGGCAAAGCTGCCAGATTTTACCTTCAATCAAAACTTAGCATTTTTACCTCCATTTTGAGTTTTACATCTTTAGTATGTGTCTATACATTTAATTTTGTGTTAATTCATTTTCTTAATGCTTTTGTAGAATGATTTCAGCATGTCTGGTGCATTTTTGTGAGTTTCCTTTTATAGGTCTATCATAAGTGTCCCGAGAGGAGTATAGGTGAAGTGGATAGGCTGCTGCAGTGTGTCTCAAAATGCCTCTAGTAGTTATTTCCTCCCTATATCTCCATGGACCCCTGACCCACTGATGTAGAAGGTTTTCTCGTGTCAGATGAAGTGTATAGGCACTTCATTTTGGTGAAAAGTGTATGTTTGGGTGGAGTAGATCAAACTTTTCTGGTGTATCACCTTTTCTTTTCGTAGGCTTAGGTTCTATTTTTAGCATCTCTTTCTCTCTTTTCATCCCCCCTTTTTACATTTTTTGTTAGTAGTAGGAGAAACCAGGGCCTAAATGATAAATTAGAGGGTGATAGCCCTTATCTAGAGACTCTCCCCTCTAGCTTCATTGGTCCCACAAGCAAGAGGGGAGTTTCCATTGTTGCGTGAAGAAGTTAAGAGCTCGGCCTCTTGCCAAGGGTGTAATCTTCTGCGTCAACACCTAGAATACTATATCAGTTGAGATAATTATATACACTTCATAATAATGATTTAATCTTTACTAACTATATAAAATAGTTAATATACAAACCTTTAATAGATATAACACATCTATGATTAATCATTCATAAAAATAATAGTCAAATTCTTCTATAACAATTGCACACATAAAAATTATTAAATCGATTTACAAACTAAAGAAACATGAAATTCATAAACATGGAAAGGAAAAAGACATAAAAACACAATTTCATGATAATCAAGATCTTTCATTTCTTCCTTATTTCATTCAAAAACATTAACCCTTTGAAAGAGGGTTACAACTTGTATATATAGATCTTGGGGAAGGGGTTGCCTCATTTTCCAAGATTAGCATGGTATGTTTATATATCAATAAAACATAAGATAAGTCTTAGCTACATAATTATGTATTCAAAAATATCCTATCCATCCAATATATGCATGATTCTCAAAATTTAGTTAATTATAATATAAATATAACTAAGACTTAATTATTTGGTTACATTGGTTACATACAAAATGTATAAAATCAGCCAATCTAAATTGGCTCCTTCTTGACCTGTCTCAAAATTATGGTGGGAAATAAAGTAAAACTAGTAATATTATATGTTGTAACTAGAAGAGAACTCGAAGATGCACCAACTATTTAAACTATAGTCACCATGGGGATATTAGCCTGAGGTGGCATCGACATGACAGTTGTTATTATTGGTAGAGTTGGTGGAGTTAGAATAGTAGAACTAGAATATTAAGATTTTCAAGCATATTTATTATTCACATATAAGTCTTGATAGTGCATTTAGGCCTTAACATGTTGTGATATAATTATACCCATATCAAGAAGATATGTATTAACTACCCTACTAGTCTTGGCCATTAGCTTATTTGGATCTAACTTGATTGCTATAAAACCAAATTTGAATACCTTTACCTTGATGTCCTTATTCCTTATTGCATTTAAATTAGCCTCTATGTATTCCAAGATTAGAATTTAAAGGATATGTTTGAAATTATTGAAGGTTTGTTTAATCATCTGGCCAAAAGTAGCTCTAGTCACCATCCTTCCTTGGTTATTTCAAATAGTATCCAAATCCAGTCCTAACAAAATATGTTTGGCATCTTTCTCCTATTTAGACAATTTATTGACTAATGCCTCCAAAGATGGAACCCAATGTCAAGCCTCTTGAGTCCTTATTAATGTTAAGTTCATAGAATTAGATGCCTCTAATGGGGTCATCAAATCCAAATGGTTGAATGCCTTATTAGGAGTATACAATGTTAGGAAGTTTATCTTTTTGTCATATTATTTAAGGCTCATGAACAATTGGGTTATCTTATTGATGTTTAGATCCAAGATTACTCTAAAAAAATGAATGGAATAAAGGATTTCATACAATCTAATGAAAACATCCTATACATCTTGTTCAATTCCTTGAAAAACCTAAATTACTTGTTGTTGCTCTCTAAGTGTTTCCAGATCTTTCTTGAGATATTTCTTGGCTATTTTAGTTCCTTGATGGATGACCATGATGGATTCTATGTAGGTCTCCATATATGATTTCAAATCCTCTATGTAAGTGGACTGACCTTTCTTCCTATTCTATATTTTTCTTAGGGAGTAGACTTATTCCATTTCTTCCATGATCAGGCTCCTAACCAAGATGTCTTCTATCTTTATCTTTCTCACCCTCTATACTAATGTAGTGGTTTTGTCAAATAGGGAGCTCATTGTTGGAAATTATGTTATCTTTAGATTACACCTCTTAGAGGCTGAGGCTCCTAGTTCCTTACCTTAATATGGAAGAGTGAGATTAGAGGGATTAGATGGAAATGCTTCCACTTGATCATGTTCTTTAGGCTCCTTCTCAGTTTGAGTGGAAGGATGGGGAATTGTAGGCCAAATAATTTTTGACCAGTCTATATTCCCAAATTGTGGCAGATGAACTACATAGATGGGTTGCCTCTTATATATTCTCTTAGTTATTACCACTATGGCTACTATGATGTGATTGGAAGAAATTAGGAATAAACCTAACTGGGTAGGAGTTAAAGTTGAAGGCATGGATTAAGAAATGTCTAGGATGGACAAGACTAATGTTGATGAAGTGGATGTTAATGGAAGGGAAATGGAAAGGATGGAAACCACAAGGATATAAACCATATAAATGGAAGGGGTAACATTATTAATGGTGGTAGGCAGACTCATGGATGGGTGTAGGAATATGAGACATATAGAAAATGTCTGATGGGGGACAAATGTAGAGAAAATAGGGCTAGGGGTGATTGAAACCATTGGTAAAGACATAAGAGGGGAAAAAATCTATGGATATGTGAGCAAGGGGCCCTTACCAAATGATTCACCTATGATAGGTGATTTAGCCTTGAGTGATTATAGGCTAAGAAACTTCATTTATTATAATTCCTCCTCATCTACCTCCTAGTTTGGAGGGATCTATGGTCTATCCTTGGTATTTCTTTGATATGTCTTAGTTGTTCTCACTACATGTGGGCCTGTGGACTATTATAGAAGAGAAGAGGGAATGGTGCTTGGTATTAGGGCTTAACAAGCTATTATTTCCTCTCCATCTGAGGAATCCAAGATTATAACCCTAGATTCCATCAGTGCTTCCACTTTTACATTGCCTCCAACTGTAGTTAGATCCTTAGATAACTATTGTTTGACTTTAATTAGTTAAAGTATCAAAGGTTTAACAAGTAGAACTTGTTCTTGATATTATGTTGAGGCAATAGTTGTTCCTCCTCAGCTCATTATTCCTCTTCTTATCTAATGATTGATGCCTCAACTATTAACTATTATTGGTCTTGAGGCATACTTTGAGATTTTTATGGTTTATACCCCTCTCTTTTTAGCTACTATGATTGTCTCCCACTCTATAAACCTGAGTATCTCCATCCTTTGGTAGGTGAAGTTTTGAACATTGCTTCATTGAGTGTTAAGGATGTTTATAATTGAATCAATCTCAATAAATCCTAACTTAGACTAGTAGTTGTATCCCTATCTATGACCTCATTTTCATCTTTGGAATTTAATAAAAATATGTCATGATCGATCAGATCATGCTTGTAGTCAAGGATGAGAGTATAATTTTAGTTTAGACCTTGTTGTGAGGGTCCTAATTTCTATGAGGAAGGGTGGGAAATGCATAAGCCATCCTGGTATTCCTAGCCTCCCTAAACTACCTATAAATGGTATATTACATTCACCTAATGGTTACATGAGACCCATGGAAGGTGGTCTTCTTATTTTTAGTGACCTCTTTGTCAATGTTATTCCAAATTTGATTTAATTAAATTGTCTAGAATGAAATTTATAAACTAAAGAGGATAGACTTTGTATCCCACCACCAGGATCACTATGAAATCAAGATATATTTAGTAATCTCCAATGTTATTGGCTAATGTCCAATCTATGCTTGGGGGAACTCTCAACAATGGCTCATCATAGATAGCCATCTATACCTAAGGATAAAGGTCCTCAAAAATCTTGATTATGTTCCTCACATATGAATAAATATACATAAATATTTAGTAATCACATATCCTATTTTTTATGACTTTGGCATTGGGATCCCACAGGATTCCATTATGCCTATTCACAATGCCCATGACCACATCTAGTAGATAGGACATAATATAGAAATTACCTCCCAATAGACACTTATCCTTCTACATAATTTACTCTTAGAGTAGTGCACTAATGATTCCCCTAATGCATAGGTACACTCTAAGGTATTCAAAATGTCTAGAAGGGGACCCATTCTAGGTGCATGTAGTAGACACTATCATGACCAAAGAACCTATTTAGCAAGGCCATGCCTAAACATATTCCCATTCTAAATTTGGTAATGGGGACAACGCTCTTGGAATGTTATTTCAAGTTAAACTTCTCCCTAGGTATCATCCATTTCAAAAGAGCTTATTCCAAATAGTTGGCATTCTTCCATGTAACCATAATATGCAAATCATATATAACATCTACAATAGATGAGCTTAAATAACTATTGAATGATTCCTTGTAGATACACATAAAAATAATGTCATTATATACATGATGTAAATATCCTCCATCCATGATTCTTCCTTTGAAGAATATACCCCTTAGTAAATCGATGCATGGCATCACTTATGGTTTTATAGAAGTATAGTATAGGGATTAGTGCTTGAATAAGAGTAGGTATTTTATCATTTACTTATCTTTATTTGTTATATCTTCTTCAAGTGTAAATGAATCCACATTCTTGACTGCTTCCCATAACACTAAATAATTTAAATAACTCCCCTTGAATATAGTAGGCTTGAACATAGTATCAAGGTATTTCATAGAATCCTTGATCAATAACCTAGATGGTGTAAGGTCTTGCCTACAAGTCATAGATGATGATGTCATTATAAATTTACTAGGTATAGGTATGTTGTAATATTTTGATAATGGTGTCTCATTACTTAGTTGAATCACTAAAGCTGTAATTCACTGTGATAGTAGTTAAGGCTCTTGGGATTTTTTTGAATTTTAAGTCTAATTGATCTCAAATGATTGAATTGGTCTATGGGTCTAGATGGGTCTTTGGTCTAGTAGTTGTGACTTTGCACATACCACTTCACGAGATGGTTAGGTCAGATTGTCATAGGTCAAGGGTTGAGGAGTGACAAAATTTAAATAACCAAGCCCCAGCATTAGTCGTAGCTGATCGGGTTATTCAATCTAAGCTAAAGCTCCAATGGTCATCATGTTCTAGGTATCCTAGGCTCAGGGAGTGCTCTTGGAAACATGAAAATTGTCATAAGTAGTGCAGATCAACCAGCTTGCAATCCTATACTTGTGAGGGTCAAAATGTGGTTTGTGAACAATTCTGCTAACCATTCATGCGGTAGCATACATGTAAAAACAACCAAGGCAACATTTATCTTGGGAGTGGTCAGAGTCAGAGGAGATAGGCATGATTTCCAATGGTCATTGGTCGAGGTGGATGGATGGATGAAAGGATGTGGCTGAGCTAACCTCAGAAGATGTCGTGTCATCTGAGTGATGCCTACATAGCCCTTGTTATAGGGCCTCAGGCCAATGTAGTTCTCCCTAAAAGGGAGGAAGGGTCAAAGTGGTCGATTGGTTTTGGTCTTGGTTAAGGTCATGGTCAAGGCGTCCTCCAGTATAAGAGAGGTTGATGGAGGACTAACATGAGAAGAGGAGGAAGGTTTGTCCATCAGAGAGATGAATAAATAGAGGTGGTCGAGCTAACCCTAGAAGATTTCATATCATTTGGGTGCTGCCTACATAGCCCTGGTCTTAGGGCCTCAGACCAATGTAGTTCAGGCTAGTGGAGAAGATTGGTTGATGATTGGTTTGGTCATGTGTCAAAATGATGAGGAGAAAAATATGTTACAACCTTTTCCAGATGGTGTATGTTGTAACATTGGTTGAGGGGTCTTTCATCCCTAGCAATTTTCCATATTTGTGATGGATGTATGCTAAAAATGAATTGAGGTCTATTTATGCTTCATCAAGTATTGGTTTATGCTTAACATAAATTATGTCGAGTCGATAGTTTCCATGTGTATTAGTTTTCATAGAAACTATGTGAAATGGACTATGATGATGTCATGATGTCATGTGGTTGGTCTAAAAATGTTGGGTTGGCTTGGTTTGAATTGGTTTGGGTAGAAAAAAGTTTGGTTGAATGTGACCAAAGTGTGAAAAAGAAGTGAAAGGCAAATTGCTCTTTCATTGACATGGACTAGAATGATACCATAGATAGGGGTTGTTAGAACCAAGAGCCCTATTCATGCATTGTGTCGTTGACCACTAGTTGTGCTAGAGAAGTAATCAAATCACTTAACATTAAGTGAGCTTGAAGTCCCTTGAGTATGATGGGGTGGTAAGTAGGATTGTGATATGAGAGGAAGGGGTAACCCTTTTGTGGCAGGAATAACCTTGCCCCTTTTATAGGTGACCCAAGAATGACTATAGGCATGTCCATGGCTTGATAGCTTATCAGTCATTTTTTTTTTAATTTTAATTTTTTTTTTGTGGATTGATCGATGCGGGAAGTCTACATAGATATGTCATTTTGCTTGGTGGTCATTTGTGAAGCTGATCGATGCAGGAAGCTTCTAAGAAAGTGCTATTTGTAGCAAGATTTAGTCATAGCCATCCTTCGAGGGAGTGGTCTATACTTTTGCATTGTATGCTTTTGATGTGACTTTGGCCTAGTTGTCCTTCAAGGGAATAGTCTAGTAATACAACAATTATGTAGCTGTCCTTCAAGGGAGCAGTCTACATTTAGAGTTTTATGACCTTGGAATATGTTAGGTATCCCATTTTTGATATATTTTGTTGACTGAAGTTTTTAGCCATGGACAAGCCTCTAAAAGTTTAAGGGTTCCCTTTTATTAGGACAAAGCATTCATGCTTGACAAAAAGGGTTGATGAATGTTGGGAAATAGGGTTAAAAGGAATAGGAATGATAATGACAGGGGGTTGCTCAAGGGATGAGCTCAAGTAAAACATCAAGTGATTGAGTACTCGACTAACAGTAGAATGGTCGAAGATGCAAGGCATAAAAGGGGCTCAAGTTTTGATAAGTCCCTGGGCCATGCTTGTGCATTTATGATAAGGTTCGAGTCAATTAGGAGCAAACTTGCCCCATTTGCCTCTTCAATATTGGTCACATGTTGATTGATGTTGATTGGTTAATGATTAAGAGGTTGGGTTGAATGTTTGGTCAAGGGTCGGGTCGATGGATACTTGGTCGATGATTGGTCAATGGCATGGTCAATGTCTAGTCATGGTCAATGTCTGGGTGAATGTCTAGTCAATGTCTTGGTTGAAATTTGGTTGAGGTCTTGGTCAATGTCATGGTCAAGGTCTGGATTGATGATTGGTCGATGTCTAGTTGATGTTATGGTTAAAAGGTTGGTTGAATGTTTGGTCAAGGTTTGATAGGTCAAGACTGGTTGAGGTCAGGTTGATATTTGGTCAAGATTTGGTTGAGGTTTGGTTGATGGTTTAGTCGAGGCCAAGTTGAATGTTTGGATAAGGTCGGGTTGATGCTTGTTTGGTCGAGGCATGGTTGAGGCCTAGTCAAGGTTTAGGATTAAAAGAGTGATTGATATTTGGTCGAGACTGGGTTGAAAGGTTGGTCAAGGCTTGGATGAACGTTGAATTCCCCTAGCGGTTAGGGAGAATGTTTGATAGATTGGTCAAGGTTAGTTGAGGCTTGGTGGTCAGATTGACTATGTTGATGTCAAATAAGGGGGTTAAAGGCGGCAAAGGGACCATAGACTGGTGTGGAGATCCTGATTTAAGTGATGAGGTATGAGAAGCATGGGTTGGTGTTGATGATTTGTCGAAGGGGTGGTCAAGAGGATCCTTGATGAGAAGGGTATCCTTTCTCTGATGTTGATGAGTGACAACTTTAAGAGTGCAACAATGCTCAGTGTCATGTCCTAGAGTGATGATAGTGGCAAAATTTAGAGTTGTCGAACCAAGATGGTCTTGGTCTGAGAGTTAATGAGTGGGGCGGTGTTGAGGGTTTGTTGATAACATGGTTGAGAAAGAGGGTGTCTTTCCCCAAGCATTTGTGAATGACAACCTTGAGGGCATAATAATGCTCGGTGTCGTGCCCAAGCGTGCGATGATATGCACAAATCTTAGTGTCATCAAATTAGGGTGGTTTTGGTCTGAGAGATTGATATGGTTTAAGAGGCAGGAGATTGATGCGAGAAAACTGCAACAATTACCATAACAACAAGGCATAAGAACCTACTAATGGGTCTATGTGTCTTATTGTAGTGGGGGTTGATGACTTTGGTTTAGGAGGTGTTGGTCGATGGATTGAAGGAGATATATGTCTGATGGGTTGAGAGAGTAATGGAGGTGACTTGCCTCTATGAGGTATGGGAGTAGGAAGCACACCTATTAAAGTGGACAGATGTGGGCCCAAAATTGAAGGTAAAGACAAAGGTGGAGGAGGAGTCCTCTGGTGTAGTTTAGTGGCCTTCTTTGGTTTGGGTTAAGGGCCACCATTGTGCGAGGTGAGGTTAGATACGGGTTTGGGTTCAGATGTGGATGGAGGTGAGTGAGATGTAGCAATCCCTGGCAAAAGGCAAGAGGAAACCGTGACTGGGTCTTCTCTTGGTGGAGAAGAAATAGGAGAGTGTGGCTCCTCAAGAGGGCAGAGGGTAGGGATGATGGTGCCTTTTATTTTTGGTTGAGGAGTAGGCAAGGTAGGGTCCTCCATTAGTAGGAGGAGAGATGAAGGTGTGGCTAATGGCATAGGTATGGTCAAGGTGTCCTCCAATATAAGAGAGGTCAATGGAGGACTGACAGGAGAAGAGTTTTATTCTACCTATGATGGACAAATAGGAGAAGAAGATTCTTCCACCTATGAAGGAGGTTGGTCAGGGACAAGAAGCGAGACCGTGTTGACCGTGCGTATGTCATGCTCATGGGAGCTATTGGTCAAGGTCTGGACATTGCTTTGATTAAGAGGATGGTTTGGGAATGGTTGTTTCAAGATGTTGATGTGTTGGTTGGGTGGGGTGTTTGGGTTATCCAAAACAAGATCCCCCTTGTCGATCATGTTTTGGACTATGTTTTTGAAGGTTCGGCAATTATCGATGTCATGGCCTTGGATGTGGTGAAAGTGATAGAAGTCAGCCTCCCTATACCATGTAGGGAGGGCTTTTGAAAGGTCAAATTGAGGTGGTTGGATTGGAGGGATATTGAGAACCCGCTACTTGACAAGTTTTTCCAAAATGGAAGTGTATGATTCTCCAAGTGGAGTGTATGAACGCTGGATGTAGCATTGTTGGAATTGTTTAGTGATGCTTTGAGATGTTGAAGATTGAGAGTGATTAGTTGTTATCAAGGATGGTGATCTAATGACCATAGTGTTGGCCACTCCTTTGGGCTTGGAGTGGGAAGAAGAAGGTCTGAAAGAAGAAAGGTCATTGGTTCTTGTGTTAGTATTACGCAATTTGACCTTATCCTCTTCAATGGCGTGGAGTTCAAGCTTTTGGGCCATGGTGAAAGCTTCGTCGAAAGTGTGGAATATTTGAACCCATAAGGTAGAAGAGATGTGGTTGGCACATGCTCGAGAAAAGAGCTCGATGAGCTTAGGTTGAGGCAAGGAGAAGGAGAGCTGGTTAATCAAGCCTCTCTAATGGGTGACAAAATTGACTATTGATTCATCGTCAAATTGCCTGATGGAGTAGAGGTCTGTGATTGAGACTTGTTTGGTGATATTGATAAAAAAAATGGTTAAGAAATAATTGGGAAATTTGAAAGAATGAAAAGATAGAATGTCTGGTAAGAGAGCTATACCAGTCAAGGGTGGGGCTAGAAAGTGACAAGGGGAACATGCATAACAACAATGCATCGTCATGCACTATAAGATAACAAGCATGTCTGAATGCTCGTAGGTGCTATTACAGGTCTTCCTTACTCTAAAAGTGAGTAAATTTAGGAAGCTCCCACTGGTTAGGGTATGGTCAGATCGGGACAGAAGGATGGATGGGTTCATTGCAAATTTGCTCATACGAGAGAGCATTGCGTGAACCAAAAATAGAGGTCTCTAGACTAGACATTTTATCCATCAGCATTTTGATGAGATCTACTAACAGATTGGCAGATGGGGCACCCCTAGGTTGTAGGGTGCTTGAAAGAGGCTAGAGGAGGCATACGACGTAGGCAGTTGCACTTGTAGGGGTGCAACGTATGTATAACTAGTCACAGGGTCAGAAGTGGAGGCCAAGGGTGGTTGTGTTATGAAGGTAGAAGGTATAAGTTGACTAGATACTGCCAGAGATGGTTGCGTGATGGCATTGGTAAAAGGAGAGGTAGACACTCTGACATTTATGGGCATAAGAGTGTGTGGAGTCGAGACAATCAAGTTCTGGTATGATGTAGAACTTGGCTGAATTATGGGTGGTTGAGGGGGTAATGGAACCCCGACGGAGGTTAGTCTAAAAATAGATGGGGAGGCCAAACTTTGTGTATTGGCCATGGTCAAGTTAATGGTTGAGGCAAAAGGCTGGGTAGCGGATGGTGTTGATGTCACTACCACTTCACCCGAAAGGTCTCGCATTGGGTTCCTCGCGAGATAGTTTTGGAGGGCTTGACATTGAGGTCCAAGAATCTCTCAAAATCTTGGTCCCCTTCAGGGATAATGGGAGTCTAAGTTAGGGTTGGTCAAGTAGGAGTTCTTTCGGTCTTCGAGTGGAACCCCATTATAGGACTGGTTATGGATGGGGAAGGCAGAAGCGATTAATGGCTAGCGTGGTCAAGAAGAGCCTTGGTTTGACTGCGTGTCAAAACCATTCAAGGCAAGAATGGGGTCAAGTTCCAGAAACTGTGTTTTTTTTAGTTTTAGAAACTCAGAATGTGGTTTTGGCTAAAAAAGGGGTGGGTTTTAGGCTGCTATTTTTGAAAAAAAAGGACTGTGATAGTGACCGACGTCAGTTGAAAAACTGATGTTGGTGAGAACAAATGGCTGACGTCAGTCAGATAACCGATGTCGGCGAGGAAAGGTTGCTGACGTTGGTGGTAAAATAGATACTGGTGACTGTGGTTTCTAGAAACTCAAAAAAATTGAAGATTCTTGGAAAAAAAAGGAAGAAAGCGTCCTCACTAGCTCAAACAAGCAGATAAGAATAGAAAAATAGAACACAAGCAGGTCCTAAGAGTTTAAATCCTAAGAATCAACTTTTAAAATCCTGTTGGCTTATGCTTTAAAGTGATGTTTAGGAGTTTGGCTATTAGAATGGGTCCTAGAAGAGGTAGTCTATGGATGGTTTCAGGTTTGTTTAGGCACTCAAGAGTCTGGGTTAGGTTCCGTACATGGCTTAATACTAAGGAGTAAGCTCCCCTCACTTCACGAGCCCAGTGATAAGCTGGTCTCGCTTAGCCAAAATATACTTTCCCTAGAGATTATCCTCTGCTAGAGAACAGAGTGGGATTTCCCCTTGGTGATGAAATCCAAGTGGGATTGTCGGGACAGGTAAGGTATCCGTTGGGTGATGAAATCCCAGTCGGGCCTTGTCTCAGGTGAGTTTTGATGTTTGATTTGGTGCAAGTGGTTTGGTTGTGTAACATCAAGTGGACTATGATTAATTAATAATGCGATTTGTTAATTACTAGGTGTGGACTAAGAAATGCAAGCAAGTAGAAATGAAATGTGATGTGTTTTAAGCCCAAGTCGAAATGTGAGTTTGAATGAAAACAAGTTGAGAAAGGGTTGAAGAATATGACTTTTGACTAGTTTGAAATGCAAGAAAAGAAAGAAAAGTTCTTTTTAATCCTGCTAATGGTGTCATTTGGAAGAAAAGAAAGAGGTGAAAAGGGAGAAACCTAATGCACCTATATGAACAGAAAGAAAAGGAAACCAAAGAAGACCCTAAGGTCCCACTGGGCGTGCCAGAATGTTTCTATATGAGATTTTGCTTTCTACATTCAAAGAGAGAATAAAAAACTAAGAAAGATGGTCTAATGCTTGTATGTACCTGGATGAAGTCGTGCACGCCATTATCCAGACATTGTGAGAACTCCTCTTTGGTTGTGGAGGATGACACTTGCAGAAGAAAGAGACTAAAATGAAGAAGACGTTAGATGAGGAGATGGTGGGTTGCCAAGCAAATGCTTGATCCCAGAAGTACAAAGACTTCCTTGAGGGAGGTCAACCCACTGATTGATAAGAATAATATTTGATAAATAGCAAAATGATAAAAGACTGAAATGATTAAAGACTAAAATAGAAAATAGGAGCAAATGCTTACCTGAATGTTGTTATCGGCCTGGTCACAGTCACCGACGTCAGTGGTCCCATCGGCATTAGTTGGTCAAGGTCTACCGACATCGGTTAGTTTGCCGATGTTGGTTTGGGCAGTGGTCTCTGTGGATAGCGTTGATTGGGGCAGTAGTCTATGGACAAGGCCTGGTCAGGTCTGGATGGGTCTTTGGTTTGTGGATGGGTCTGAGAAAGGTTATGGGTCTGGTTGAATGGTTTGGGGGTCTGGGTCTAAGAGTCTGGTTGAATGCTCTGTACAGGGTCTTTATATGCAGAAAGAATGGTCTGAAAGAGGGACCAAATAGAAGATAGAGGCAACAGGGAGATAGGGAGATAAGGATTCAGGTCTGCTCTGGTCTGGTCTAGAGTGTGGCTTAGAAGCAATAAACAAAAAGCTGATTACAGAGACATTCTAAGCTATTGAAAATGACATAATAGAAGAGTACTTACCTCTTACCTGCTAAAGAAGAAGTGTAAGAGCCTAGGTTACTGATGTACCTATTGTTGATGCAGAAGATTGTTGTAAGGTGAGGCTCCTAATACCTATTGTGCTTGCTAGTGTAGAAGCCTGCTGTGTGTACCTGAGAGAAAGAGTGAGAGGTTTGGTAGAAAGATTGGCCGATTGATTGATCAGATTGTAAGATTCAAGAGTCAGATGAAGATCAGGGGTGAAGGGAGGATATCGGACGTAGAAAACCATTATGAAGGAAATTGATGCCATCAATACCACCGACATCAGTCAACAGTTGATCGACGTCAGCAGCTGGAAGGCAGGAAAAAGGCTAAAAATAGCCTTTCGTCCATTTTCCCAACTGCTGGGTTTAAGTGGCAGGGTAAGAAATGGTTGAGAGGGGTTAAATGGGTGCGAGTATGAGGAATAGGTCATAAATGGGTCATGGGGGGATGAAGGGAATCCAAAGAAGGGCATCCTAGGTGGTGAGGTGGTAAGGGAGAGAGAATTATTAACTTAAAATAAGATAATTATTTCAAATTAACAAGACATGGGTTAGGAGTGTCGAAGTGGATGAAGGGGACCAAGGGGGGAGAAAGGACCAAGGGGTAGACATGATTTCAGTGTCTACAATAGGAATTCTTCTAATAAAAATCTCTCTAAAATAAAACTTTCTAATGTGAATCCTCCTAAAATAAATTTGTCAAAAGGAAAGTTCTCGAAATGAAATCATCGATGAGAAAGTTTTTGAAATGAAATCACTGATGAGAAAGTTTTTGAAATGAAATCACTAATGAGAAAGTTTTTACAAAGAATATTCCCAAAGTGAAACTTTCTAAAGTGAATTTTTTTGAAGGAATTATTCTGATGAAAAGTTATCGATATGCATTTTCCAAAGAATGAATAATCCTAAGTAATACACTTTAAATACCTATCATTCAAAGCCACTCTTTCCATCCCATTTCATTAATATGTCAGTCTAAATAAGTGATATACAAAATATATATCACAACATTATTTTAACATTAAAAACCCCAATTTTGTATAAGTATCACAAGTATTATAACCATTAGAACTCACAAGTACCCCTCCAAGATATTCATTATTTTCAAAAATCAAAGGGGGTCCCCAATTTTGAAATAATAAATAAAAAGTGGGATGTGTTGAATACAACCAAAAAATTTCATGAGTTTTAGTGAGTTTCCTCTCCATTAGTGCCATGTCATGACCTTGTGTTTAGTCCTCCTATTTTAAGTCTACTTCACAAACCTCTATGAGAAATAGTAATATAGGGGTAGATTTAGATTAGTGTATGTTGGAAGAAAAATGAATGAGAAGGGGGTGAATTAGTCTCTTAAAAACTTTATTTCAATTCATCCTTAGCATACATGGATCATCACATCAAAATATAGATCAAGAAATCCATAAGAAACCAACCATACAAGAATGAAATAAGATTATACAAGACAACACATCATATATGTGTCAAACCTTTAAGGAGAAGAAAACCCTTTAGTCCCTACTCAAAATATCACAATTTAGTAAAGCACCAACTCCACATGGAGAACCAATTATAACTAACCCATTCCTAATCATATAAGTAAAAATATCACAATTTAGTGAATCACCAACTCCACATGGAGCACCTATCCCAAATAACCCATTTGTAATCATCTTCTCATTATTGCCTAGGTTTTTCACTATTTTCTCCATTAGGCCTATTAATGGTTGGATAAATTGGATGACCATTTTATCACACTTCAGGGATATAACCTATCAAAAAAATTCCATGTACATGAAACATGAGTATCAATCTTTATCCTCCATCCATTTTCATAATCTGACTTGGTCAACTCTAACTGCTATTATAAATATCTAAGAAATTAGCACTTTCCTATAGGGTATACTCACACACCTGACAACTCAATCACACTTGGAGGTGATTAAGAGAATTTAATACAAGATATAATAGTTTAACTAAGCATAAAAATCCATTATAAGAACTTTTGATCAATATATTCAACATCAGTCCTTTTTAGGGTTGTAAGAGGGTTTAAACCTATTTCCATTCTTCACAATAATTCATAAATCATATCCCCTCAATCCAAAAATATGCCTAAAATTTTGATATAAGACCCTTCCACATATAACATGAATAAATTAGGATCACATATAGAGGATTGATTAGCTAATGAGCACAAGAAAATCCTTCTCGAGTTGAGAACCATTCATTCTATGCACTCAAAAGACTTAAAACACATTTTCATGCCTTATCCTTTAAATTATAACCTTAAAATTCATGTACATGCTTAAAATAACTTTACTCACCTTTTTCAATGATACTATACTCAAATTTTCCTTGTAAATTGATTTTGATGCCCCATTAGGCCATACTCTCTCTTTTTACTTGTTTAGACCTTGACCTACAAACCACATTAGGACTTAGAATTGACCTTCATGCATATTTCCATGTGATATCCACTTAAATAAAATATTCAAGAATAATATCTCGTGATTATACATATCCATTCATCCTTCACATGCCTTGAGAACATACCATTATACCTCATTAGGCTAGGCAAGGTCTAGAATTGGTCTAGTTGTAGACTTGATCTGTAGGTCCTACCCCTAAGGGTCACTATAAAACTCTCATGAGCTCTCAAATGATTTAAATACATTCTCAAACAACCTCATACAACCACTCATGCCTATGTGCACTCATCTCACCAAGCAATCATACTCATTCCTTCTCACAAGGTCTTTACATACCATAACTAGTGTCATGTCTAGGCTTCTTAAGCACTTAAAACTTGATAAATGACCTTAAAATACTTATGAAAGTATATATTATTTATTTAAATTATAACATAATTCTAGAAAACATCTCATAATATTTTTCTTACTTACTTCACCAGACTTTACTATGCACACCTTCTCATAGGGTCTAGACTAGGTTTCTCAAGACACCTTGTACTCAAGAACTAGTACTCAAACATGATTAACTTAATGTTATAAAAAATAAACACCCATTATAATATATTCTCAGACAAATAAAATAACCTTGAAATCAACCAATATAATAATAAATATGTTTCCTTCAAATTCTCTCTTGTCACATGGCTTCCTTGTCACATCAAGTACACATGGTCATACCTTAAAGACCACTCACCATAAATATTCACCAGATGCATCTTGACATAAATGGCATAAACCTTGACATTAATGACAACACTTCTCAACAAACTCCTCCTTTATCATTGAGGGAAAAACATTCTTCAAAGTGATCACTGTTATCTTGCCTAATCTGTTAAATCTCCCTTCTTGAACTTTCTCCCCCTTTGGCATTAATGACAAAGGTTCATACATAAAATAAATTATATAACCACTAATTCTCCATCATTAGAAACTAATATAAAAAACTAAAGAATAACTCAGAGATACAAATCTTCCCTTTTGACTTCACAACTTGAGCTCACTAATTGAATCAACAAAATTCTCAAACTATCTACAATACAAGTCATTCTAAATTACCAACTGCTAGAAACATAGAACAAATTAAATATATCCCCCTCAAACCAAGCATCCATCATGCTTATGCTAGTATAATATTGTCTCCATGAATACTAATGGAGTCACCACTTTCATATGGTTCTAAAACAACACAAACTGAGGAGATTCCCAGATCTCCATATTCTCACAAGATTGAATATCTTTTAGATGCATGTTAGGCTTGATTAGAACCTTGGGATTGACCTTTTCATCAACTATTTGATCAATAATATGAGCTGATATTAGACATTCTTGACTTTATTTTACATTTTAGGTATGTTTTATCATAACAAATAGTCCACTTGGGCTTGTAGACTGATCATGAGTCACCTTTATTGTATTTGGTCTCCACACATTCATGTGCCTTCTCTATTTCACTATAAGGGCTTCAAAGCTCTTTTTTTGACTTGATGGAATTCTAACTCTATTTGAATATAATATTTAAATTTGTCCCACATTATGAAAATTGTATCAAACAACCACATTCATACCTCATGGCTAGTGATTTATTTCATAATCCCAAGCATATTCATTTTTATATGGTCTTATACATGCTCTTGCTCTATGACCAGATTGATTGCATGCAAAATATAACCATTGAATTAATCAACATACCTCATAGCATTAGGATATCTAATTGGTATTTTCATGTTGACCTTCTTGTCTTCATTATCCTTTTCCTTGACTTTAGCTACCTCCTTTTGGTCTTATTTGAAACCAAGACCTATCTTATCACTTACAAACTTTTTACTATTCAAAATGTTATCTATAACATCAGTGTTCTTTTCAGGCTTCATAAATCTCTTTAACTTGATATATGATTAATCCAACCCAACTTTCAAGGATTTCATTTTAGTTTCATACCTAGTGCATTCTTCCTCTTTAGATTTTAAACTAATAGTGACTATCTCCATCTGTGATTCAATATAATTAATGATATCATGATACTCCTTGGATGTGTTACTCAATATCTCCTCAAACAAACCAATATTATCTTCAAATTACTTAACTAATTATCTTAGTGTGTGATTCTTCTTTCTTTGTAAATTTAACTCCTCTAGGTCACTCACCAATTCTACCTCAAGGTTCACTTTAGCTTCTTCTTCATTTGATTATTCATTATCCATAAGATCTTTTCCTTTTGAGTAACCCTTATTATCTATTTCTATAGCCATGAATAAGTTTTCATTATTTTCATGTTCATATTCATTACTTTCATTGTCACTATCAGATATTCTTGTGTCACTTACATTAGATGATTTATCATCATCTTTGGTATAGAATATTCTTTTATTCTTAAATGACCCTTTCCTACCTTCATACTTCTTATAATCTTTCTTGTTTTTCTTAGACTTATAGACCTTCTTATAATCTCCATGATGTTCATCATGTTATTCATCATGATTAGTATTATCCTTTTTAGGATACTTGGATGAAAAGTGACCAATAATACCATACTTGAAGAATTTTTAAGGCAACTTACCCTTTTACTTACTAGATCTAAACCTCAATTTTCTATGAAACATGGCTATCAGTTCATCATCATCAACATTTTAAAATACCTCATCCTTGACTTTCTTGGATTTTGATTTCTTCTTAGCTTTGAAGGCTACTTCCTTCTTAGGAGGTCTTCCTTTATTGGTTCTCATTTCATAGGTAGTCAAGATGCCATGAAGCCCATCTATCTCCAACTTATCCAAATATTACATCTCTTTTATTAAAGATACCTTAGAATCAAACTTAAGAGTTAGTGATCTTCATACCTTTTGAAAAACTATAGACTATTTCTCTTCTTCTCCTAATCCTCTAATGACATTTACAACTTCATCAAACTTTAATACGTATGATGTAATGGTTTCATCTTCATTCATTTTCAGAATTTAAAACTGTCTCTGGTGGGTCCACAACTTGGACATATTCACATTGGTGTCTTCTTCATAGATAATATTAAATTTATCCCATATCACCTTGGATGATTCATAGTTCATAACTTTCACAAACTCTACCCTTGATATGCCACATATAATGACAATCATTTCCTTGGAATTACTCTCACTTTCGTTCTTGCATGTTGCATCAGTTGGTGATGTAGAAGGTGGGGTGTATCCATCTAAAAATGATTACCATATGTCATGGACTACTAAAATTATATATTTTCTCATTTTTATGCTCTAAAAATCATAATTAATCTCATTAAATAATGAAGATTTACTAATAGAGAAACCACCTTAAGCTTGTTGAATAACCATCCTTGCTTCTAAGATCTCCTTTAGGTTGTTAGGCCTACATAAAATAACCTCCTCTAATACCAAATTTTAAAATAAAAATGACTAAGAGGGGAGGTTAATTATTATTTTAAAATATTTATTTTAATTCCTCCTTAGCATACATCAAAAATCATATCAACATATAGATCAAGCAATGCATAAGCAATCAACCATACAAGCATGAAACAAGATTATAGAACACAACACACCATATATGTGGGAAACATTCTAGAAAATAACACATCATATATGTTGGAAAAATTCATGGGGAAGAAAACCCACTAATATTTAAAAATGGACTATAGTCCTATAAGTCAAAATATCACAATTTAATGAAGCACCAACACCACATTGAGTACCAACCCCAACTAGCTAAGCACTAACTTATCTAGGCTTTAGCAAGCACTAACTTGCAAGGAGGTACTAACTCCATAGATGAATAAAAACCAAATAAGCCACTTGAAACCTTTTATCACCTTAAAAACACCTTTTTACTCATACAAAAGATGATGATCACCTTATTTAGTTCTTCTTTCTCTTTTATCCCTCTCAAACTATCTTTTAGGATTCTTCACTCAACTAGCCCTCTTCTTGACTTGATTAGGTCATATGACCTTAATTTTAATACAAATAACCTCTATAAAATATTATTCATAGTTTATATACTATTAAAATGGTATACAATACCTCCTTCTACTTATTAATGTGTTATATTATTTGCATACACTCCACACACACATGCCTAAAACTACCTTGTATATATACAATCCTCCAATCATATACCTCTTGGTTAGACATTTAAATTTTAACACTTATATTATACTTAAAATATGACTTATATCACATTTCATACATGAATCAATCATTACAATATGTCATCCTTAACTCAAAATACCAAAACCTCTTTTAAGCCTTAAGGAAACCTAATTCAATTAGGCCCTCATTAGTACATGTTAACCTTTGATCTCATTAGAACACTTGAAAAATAATAAATGGTATGAAAAATTAATATAACACTCAAATACACCACCAATAATCTTATATTAGGTCCATGACACATTATAGCTCGAGTCATCACTTTGAAGCACACCATTGGTACTATTCACATTAGGCCTTCATATGCATAGAAAGGTCCGTCAAACAAAAAATAAATCATATATATAATTTAATCACAAAAAAATGATAATAAATCAAATTAAAATAAAATACATGACTTGAAAACATCTCCATGTTATTTATACTTCACAAATCATTGCAAAAGTACTCAAACACTTCTATGCAAATAGGCCACTTAGAAATACCAAAACACTCCAAAAATTAGTCATGAACAAATTGATTTTAAAAACCCAAAATAACACTTCCCATTACTATTTAATTTAAAAAAATATATTTACATCTATATGCCACTCTAAAATACAAAAATACCAAGTTCTAATGTCAAATATTAGTCTTGCTGACTAATCTTTTGACCTCACTACACATAGTCAAACCAAAACTAGACAAGCCATTTTTACTTCAAAATTTAAACATTTTATACTTAATTAAAAGATTTAAAAAATAATTATAACTAATTTAAATTCACAAAAAACAATACCACATGCATTATATACATCAACTCAGTGAATAGATCCTCACACTTGTCACTGTAACTTGTTTACCAAAAATTGCCAGTTTACCCTAAAACATAGTAATGATGGCATTGACCTTAAATAATTATATGACAAATTTAAAAGACTTATTATGTAATTATATGATATTATAATATCATTATACCATTATTGGATAGAAATATCATATGGTCAAATGATAAATACTAGTCTTATAGACCAATCTTATGACTCACTGAGCCAGATAAGCCATTTTGGTTTCATTATTTTCACCAATGTACTTGAATTTCAATATTTATACAAAGAATGAATAGGAAATATCAGTCCCAAAATAATATCCATGCACTATGTTTCATCACTTTATCATGGTAACCCACTCCTAATCATCCTCTCATTGTTGCTTAGGTTTCTCACTGTTTGTACCATTAAGCCTGTTAGTGACCGGCTAACTTGGATGAATAGTTTTAAAAAATTGAGGTTATAACATGTCCAAAAACTTCCATGGATATTAAAAATAAATCTCAAGATTTGTCCTCCATTTATGTGCATACTTTGACTTGGTCAACTCTAATTTCTATATCAAATCTTTGAGAAATTAACACTTTTTATAGGGTATACTCACACACTTGATAAATAAATCACACATGGAGGTGAATAAGAGAGTTTAATAAAACCTAAAATACTTTACCTAAACATACCAATCCATTCTAGGCACTTTTTATCAATATATTCAACATTAGGGCCTTTTTAGGGTTCTAAGAGTGTTTTAACCCGTTTCCATTCTTAACAATCATTTATAAAGCATAGCCCCTTGATCTAAAAAAAATGCCTATAATTTTGATCTAGGACCCTTCCCCATCTATCATGAGTATCTTAAATTCCCATGTAGAGGTTTTATGAGCTAATGAGCACAATAAAATCCTTCTCAAGCTGAGAAACCTTCATTCTATACACTTGAAAGACCTTATAACACATTTTCATGCCTTATCCTTCAAAATTTGACCTCAAAATTTATAAAAATGATTAAAAAAACTTGAATCACCTTTTAAAATTATAAATTACTCAAAATTTCCTTGAAAATTGATCTTTATACCCCATTAGGACACACTCTCTCTCTTTTATCACTTAGACCTTGACCTGAAACCACATTAGGCCTTAGAACTAACATTCATGACTTTTTCCATGTTATCTACAATTAACTCACATATTCAATAAAATTATATTATGATTATATACATCCATAAATCCTTCACATGCCTTGATAATAGACCATCATAGCTCATTAGGCCAGGCAAGGTCTATAAGTGTTCTAGTTGCAGACTTGATCTATAGGTCCTACCCCTGTAGGATCACCCTAATACTCTCATGAGTGATCCAATGATTAATATCCATGACAAATAAATATCATACAACTATTCATTCCTATGTTCACTCATATAACTAAGACATCATACTCATTCCTTCTCACAAGGTCTTTACATACCATGACTAGTGCCATGTGTAGGCTTCTTAAGCACTTGAAAATTGAAAATTGACATTAAAACACTTATGAAAGTATTTATGATTTAATTAAATGATAACACAATGACAAAAAAACCTCTCAAGATATTTTTCTTACTTACTTCACCAATCTTCCCTATGCACACCTTCTCATAGGGTCTCGACCAGGCTTATCAAAACACCTTGTACTCAAGAACTAGTACTCAAACATGCTTACCTCAATGTTATCAAACAAGAAAACTCATTAGATAAACCCTCACACCACTAAAACAAACTTGACATCAACCAATAGAATAATCATTAGGTTTCCTTCATATTCTCTCTTATCACATTACTTCCTTACCACATCAAGTACATATGCTCATACCTCAAAGACCACTCACCATACATCTTCACTAGATGCAACTTAATATCAATGACATCAACCTTGACATAAATTAAATTTAACATGAATGAAAAAATCTCTCAATAGTGTATGTTCATGTTAGGATTGTGTTTGAAGTGTAATTTCAATTAGTTGACAATGGTCAGGTTACAATTAGTGTATCAACTCATTAGGATAGGTTTGATTTATGATTTCTCTCTCTATTTTCATCCAAATGAGCTAGTAGTTTAGGTGATGAGATTCAATATACAAACCAAGGGATATATCCATTCAATATATAGGTTTAATCCTATTATAGTCAATCCATAGGCCTAGGGGTAATCCCATGTTCTACTGAATTTAGAGAAGGCTTGAACTACCTCTCTAAGGGTGAAAAATTTAGTGATAACAAGAAGCTCAGTAATATTTGGAATTAGCTTCTTAAAGGTTGAAGCTCCTAACTCCTTGCCCAGTTTGGAAGAGTGATATTTGAAGGATTAGATGGTTGATCTTATATTTGTGCATTCTTTTTAAGTTCAGGTTCAGGTTCATAAGAGGATTTCAGATTTGAGGGATAGATTATTTTGACCAATCTATATTCCCAAATTGTGGCATGAGATGCACAACATAGATTGGCCACTTTTTTGGATCCATCTTAGTTTTCACTACTATTATGGTTTATATTGATGTTGAAGAAGGTAATGGTGAACCCAATTGGGTAGGAAGGAAAAATTTGAGTGAGGAGTTGGATAATGGCTAGGATGGAAAGGGATATGCTCTAAAGAATAGAGACTAAAGGAATGGAAATAATAATGGTGGATGATAAAGAAGCAAAGGTGGTAATAGGAAGAGTGGAGGTTGGGTGCATGAAACAAAGATAAGCTAAAAGTGATTGCATAAGAATTAAAGTGGAAACAATTAGATTGGGTACAACAAAAGAAACAAGTAATGAAATTAAAGGAAATAGGCATAAATGGGTAGTAAAGAGATCACCCTTATGAGATGAGTCACCAATTAGGGGTGCCTTTACTTTTAATGCTTGAAAACTCAAGACCTTATCTTGATTTAGTTATTCCTCATCCACCTATTAAAATATCTTTGCTTCTAATGAAGGTTATTCCTCTTTGAGTGTTTTTATGGATGGGATTTGAGGTCTTTCTCCCCTTGGTTTCATTTAATAACAACGTGTCATTATCCTAATTTATGGAATAGTCACCTATTGGGGAAGAGGAGTGTTAGTCATGCTAGATGTTAGGGTCATTGAATCTACAAAAATAGGTGCCATTTATTCTTCATCAAAAGTATCTAAGAAAATAATCTTGATCTCTTTCCTATTTGTGCTTTATGTTTCTTGGGTTAGCTCCTTTGTTAGCTCTTACTTAATTTTCCTTAGTTCAATAGTTTATTCTTGAAATGGAGGAGATTGTTAATATTCTTCCTATGTAGTAGTAGGTACCTTTTATATCTATTATTGTTGTTCATGTTTTTTAGAAAGTGATGCTTCACCTGCTCATTTTTCTATCTCTTATTGTTGTTCTTGAGCCACAAATGGATGATGAGGATATTATACCTCGTTTGTTGTCTATTGGTATGGCCCACTACACCAAAATTTAGAGGATATCCATCATCTTAGTGGTGGGATCCTTAATTTTGATTAGCTAAGTGTGAGGGAGGGGTTGACTTATATTACCCTCAATAAGTCTTCACTCAAGCCCATTAACATTACTCTTTATTTTACTTCATCATCCTTAGTGTTAATAAATAGGAAGTCATGATCAAATGGCTCATGTTTATATGGAATGCCTAGGTTGTGGATGTTTTATTAGATTTTCCCATGGGGTCCCAATCCTTGTGAGGTAGAGTGGCTAATGCATAAGCTCTCCTTGTATTCCCAACTTCCCTAAATTGCCTCATAATTGTGTAATATATCCTCCCAATAGTTATATGGGATCCATGAAAGGTACATTTCCTATTCTTTGTTAGTTCCTCATCTATACCATTCCATATCTAGAAGGAAATTTCTTATTTAGCCACCTTATTGGGAATGAATTTGGGAAGCTAAAGATGATCTACCTTATGACCAATAACCATGATAATAGTGTAATAAAGGTAGAGAAGTAGTCTACCATGTTGGAAAGTGTTTTAGAAATTCTAGGTGAAATCCTAGACAAAGGGTTACCATGAATGGCCATCCAAACCTGAGGGTGGAGGTCCTTTGAAATTTTGGTGATATTCTTAACATATGAGTATATGTGAACAAAGGAGTAAAACTCACATATTTTATTCTTAATAACATCAAGTTTTGGACTCCTTATAACCCCATTGTGCCTATACACTATTCCCATGACTACATGTAGTAGTATTAACTTCATATAAAGATTTATCCCTTGGGGCCTCTTGTCTTTGTACATAATTTCTTCTTATAGGTTAGCAATAGTTACTTCCCCTAGTTCATAGGTGTGCTCTAAATTACTATGGAGGTCTAGCCAGGGTAACCATTATAGATATAGGAAGTGGATGTTTGGGTGGCTTAAGAGTCAGTTTAACAATGCCATGCCTATGTGAATTACCATCCTAAATTTAGTTATAGGGATATCATTATTAATATGTTTTTTTACAATAAAAGTCTCACCTAAGAGAAGCTACTTCCTATTACTCACTCCACATTATTGACTTTCTTCCAAGTGACTATGGCATATAATTAAAATGTAATGTTTGGGATAGGGAGAATCAAACACATCTAAAATGCTTCTCAATAGATATACACACTGACTATGTTATTGTCGATGTAGTGTAGATAACCTTTATCTAAAATTATGCCCTCAAAGACCAAGCCTCATAACAAATTTATACATTGTTAGGACTTGGAAGCACAATTGATTACCATGTACAAGCAACTAAATGTGGAATTTAACTAGAAGTAACAAGTAACTAGAATTTAGAAATAACACAGAATATGAGAGACAATACCCAATTGTATTAATACTCTTCCAAAAATAAATAAAACAAAGAAGATGCCACAGTCTTCTTCCTTACACTACTTTAGGGCTCCCACACCTCTAGGGCATAAACAACAAATCTCTTCAAGAGTTCACTCTCTCAATTATGGTCCCAACACACAACTCAAACACAGAGTTGGTGTTCACCTCCAACCAGTCAATATCACTACTGCTAGTACCACCAGTTAGTATCACTACTACCAATACACAAGTACTCCATGTACTCCACGACCGAGTACACACCATACTCCAAGTACACAATGTACTCCAAGTAGATCTCACCTAATCTTGCTACATATTGTGTTGCTGACCTCCCTGAACTTGCACACCTATAAATCAACTTGGTTCTACACACCTGTAAACCTAGATCTCGAACACACACACACACACACACACACACACACACACACACACACACACACACACACACACACACACACACACACACACACACACACACACACACACACACACACCTGCAGATCAACCGATCTTACTTATGTAGATCTCTTTACACCCTGAAGAACCCTTGTCCTTGCCTCACCTAGTCCTTATGATTCTCCAAACTAGTACCCTGGTGGATCTTCTATCAGATCTTGCAACAACCTATAGATCTACCTGATCATAAACACTCAGCACCCCTATGGAACTAGGAGGAGCTACCCTTGCTCTCTTCACATTGAAGGAGCTAACCAAGCTCTCTCAAACTAGCACACTTTACAATACAACCCATGAGTCTATTATATAGATCCCATGCAAAAAATAATTAGACATTCAATTACAATAATTAGATCCATATCTCAAGACTAAAATTAGCCTTTAACATGTAAACAACTAGTTCATTAAAAAACTATTTGTGAACTAGAAGTTTTGGAACCGCACAGGCGACTGACATTGGTCCTTGTTTGCCTAGAGATGACCGATGTCGGCTGATCCTGACCAATATCAGCAACTTCCTATCTGCACCTGACTAATGTCGGTTGGCCTGACCAACGCTAGTGACTATGAGACTTAGCAACCTCCTCCATGTCTGCGTTAGTGAAGCTTTTAGCTCCACAACCTAACAATCTCCCACTTGGAGATAAATAGTTGCACTGTACCTATACCTATACACTGTCTAATTTGTTTCCTGGCTTGTATCCCTCTACAAGATCAATCTTGAAGACCACCCACCACATAACCTATGGTGAACCTCTTGTCATCCAAGTAACCTGAGATATCCAAAGTTATTGACCCTGCATAGCATGTCGACCTGTTGTTGGTCCCTCTCAGATACCTGAGAACCCACTAAACTGCTTTCTAGTGGTTCCTTCCCAGATTGACTACAAATTTGCTAACAACTCCCATTACTAGGGCAATATTAGGGAGTACACATGTACTCAACCTCATCATGTGATTGGGGACCCTATTTTGTGAATTGTCCATCCATAGGTGCACTTGCCATACTGCATCCTGCACTACCTTCACACAATCATCTTGTGACAACATCAACTTGTGATCTTCCCTGTCTCTAGGATTACTCATGCCAAAGAATTTCGCTACTCCCAAATTCTTCATGACATACCACTGAACTAACTTTACCTTTAGCTCAGTAACTCCCTATATGTATGCACCTACAACAAGCGCATCATCCACATATAGTAACAGGATAATGTAGTGACCATTATCCAACCTAGTAAAGAAACACATAATGGTTACAATGACATTAACTAAAGCCATGCTTTGTGATCCACCTGTCAAACTTGTACCAGTATCTTGTAACTTCCTCAAGACCATATGACCTGGCCTTTTGTCTCACGTGTCCATTATATCTATTCTTTAACCAAGGAATCCATTCATCTTTCAATGCTTTCATACTAGTTGGCAACCCTACCAAATATCCCATTTGGTTCTGCATTCGAGGAATCAAATCCCTCATTCATGCCATGCTCCCACTGTTTCCTAGATCATTCCTTCTCTATAGTGAGCAATGAGTATAAAGAAGAGGAATAATGAATTTGAGGCTTACTTACCATTTTAGTCCTCCATATGGGCGTTTGAGACCACTTGACAGCTTGCTGTCTGCCCAAAATCCATTTTAGTGATCGACCTCAGTCACCACACAGTCTGCATCTGATTGACATCGGTTCCATGTGACTATCCTGACTATTGATGCTGGTTTCTTGACCAACGTCAGTGTCTACCTGTCACCAATGTCGGTTCCCTAATTGACGTTGGTCTTACTCTGCCTGACACCACCAGCTCTGGTATACACATGATCGACATTGACACATGTCTGTTCAATGTTGATTCTTCTTGACTGATGCCGGTACCTATGTTCTCCTGTGAGTGATGACTTTTTACTTGTGAGCTCTCTTTAAATCAAAACCCTATTCAAACTACCCTACTCAGAGTTACTCAGCCTTCTCCACTGATCTCTGTCTGTCATCTCCTCCATGAACACCAAGGCTTTCTAGTTCTTAAGTCTGTCAAAGACATTTGACTTACTCTTAAGAACATGCATCTCCTTCTTGCTCATGTGACCAAGCCTACAAAGCCATGTCTTCACAACAGAAGAAGAATCAGTAATATAAGTAGATACATAAAGAATACCTACTTTCTTACCACCTGCTAATTCAAGTGGATCTACTGTGAGAGTTTTTGTGCATCTCTCAACTCCCAACTTTCCTAAAGAAATTAGCCACATCTTCAAGACTGGGACCTGCATGACCTCCTTCAACACCCATGTGCTGGCTGTCTGCAATTTTAGCTGCACTTCCCCTTTGTAAAAACATTGACAAGGCAAACCAGACCCTAAATAAATATTTCTAAAGTCTTCAAGGACCTTAACATGCAAAAATACTCTATTTCAGGCTGCATGGAAAGAGGCAACAGAATCTATAAAACAAGATTCTACTTTATCCAAGGAACATCCCAGAGCATCCTGTGCAACAACACCTGCAACATCTGCTTCTTTAATTCCTTCATGCTGATCTTTTACCAACCAACAATTTTTCTTTACCTGCTCTTTCTTTCCATAACACTGTAATTGACCATTTTTGCCTTTGAATTCCTCCATTCTTAGTGTACTTTCTTCTGCCATTGTTATACTCCCAGTCAATTAGAAACCCTTGAGAGTGACCTGTAATCAAACACAAACCTGATCCCTACAACCTTAGCTCTGATACCACTTGTTAGGACCTAGAAGCACAATTGATTACCATGTATAAGCAACTAAATGCAAAATTTAACCAAAAGTAACAAGTAACTAGAATTCAAAAATAACACAGAATATGAGAGACAATACCCAATTGTATTAATACTCTTCCAAAAAGAAATACAACAAAGAATATGCCACAATCTTCTTCCTTACACTCCTCTAGGGCTCCTACACCTCTAGGGCATAAATAATAAATCTCTTCAAGAGCTCACTCTCTCAATTACAGTCCCAACACACAACTCAAACACAGAGTTGGTGTTCACCTCCAACCAGTCAGTATCACTACTGCCAATACCACTAGTCAGTATCACTACTGCCAATACACAAGTACTCCATGTACTCCACGGCTAAGTACATAATGTACTCCAAGTACACAATATACTCCAAGTAGATCTCACCTGATCTTGCTACCTATTGTGTTGCTAACCTCCCTGATCTTGAACACCTACAAATCAACCTAGTTCTACACACCTACAAACCTAGATCTCGTACACACACACACACATGCAAATCAACTGATCTTACTTACTCATGTAGATCTCTCTACACCCTAAAGAACCCTTGTCCTTGCCTCACCAGGTCCTTATGATTCTCCAAACCAGGTACCCCAGTGGATCTTCTACCAAATCTTGCAACAACCTACAAATCTACCTAATCATACACACTCAGCACCCTTATGGAACTAGGAGGAGCTGCCCTTGCTCTCTTCACACTGAAGGAGCTAACCAAGCTCTCTCAAACTATCACACTTTACAATATAGCCCATGAGTGTAATATATAGATCCATGCAAATAATAATTAGACATCCAATTACAATAATTAGATCCATAGCTCAAGACTAAAATTAGCCTTTAACATGCAAAAAACTAGTTCGTTAAATTGTTCGTGAACTAGTAGTTCTAGAACCGTACAGGCGATCGATGTCGGTCCCTGTCTACCTAGAGATGACCGATATCGGCTGATCCTGATCGATGTTGGCAGCTTCTTTTCTACACTTGACCGATGTCAGTTGGCCTAACCAATGCCAGTGAATGTGACACTTAGCAACCTCCTTGATATCTGCATTAGTGAAGCTTTTAGCTCCACAAACTAACAATCTCCCACTTGGAGATAAATAGTTGCACTATACCTATACCTGTACACTATCTAATTTGTTTCTTGGCTTGTATCCCTCTTCAAGTTCAATTCTGAAGACCACCCACCACACAACCTATGGTGCGCCTCTTGTCATCCAAGTAACTTTCCATATCTAAAGTTCTTGACCTTGGATAGCATGTTGACTTGCTATTGGTCCCTCTCAGATACCTGAGAACCCACTGAACCACTTTCTAGTGCTTCCTACCCAGATTGACTACAAACTTGCTGACAACTCCCACTACTGGGGTAATATCAGTGAGTACACATGTACTCAACCTCATCATGTGATTGGGGACCCTATTCTGTAAACTATCCATTCATTGGTGTGCTTGTTGTACTACATCTTGCATTACCTTCACACAATCATCCTGTGACAACACCAACTTGTGATCTTCCCTGTCTCTAGGATTACTCATGCCAAAGAATTTTGCTGCTCCCAAATTCTTCATGACATACCACTAAACTAAAATTACATTTAGCTCAACAACTCCCTATATGTATGCACCTGCAAACAGGATAATGTAGCGACCATTATCCAACCTGGTAAAGAAACACATAATGGTTACAATGATATTGACTAAAGTTGTGCTTTGTCATCCACCTGTCAGACCTGTACCACTATCCTGTAGCTTCTTCAAGACTATATGACCTAGCCTTCCATCTCACATGTCCGTTCTCTCTATTCTTTAACCAAGGAATCCATTTGTCTTTCGATGCTTTCATACCAGTTGGCAACCCTACCAAATCTCCCATTTGGTTCTGCATCCTAGGAATCAAATTCCTCATTCATGCCATGCTCCCACTGTTTCCTGGATCCTTCCTACTCTATAGTGAGCAATGAGTATAAAGAAGAGGAATAATGAATTTGATGCTTACTTACCCTTTCAGTCCTCCATATGGGCATTTGAGACCCCTTGACATCTTGCTGTCTGCCCAAAATCCATTCCAATGACCGACCTTGATCACCACACAGTCTTCATCTGACCGATGTTGGTTCCATGTGACTGTCCTGACTATCGATACCAATTTCCTGATCGACATCAGTGTCTACCTATCACCGACATTGGTTTCTTGACTAATGTCAATCTTACCCTACCTGACACCACTAGCGCTAGTCTACACATGACCAACATTGGCACCTATCTGTTCGATACCGGTTCCTCCTGACTGACGTCGGTACCTGTGTTCTCCTATGAGTGATGACTTTTTACCTGCAAGCTCTCTTTGGATCAAAACCTTGTCCAAACTGCCCTTCTTAGAGTTACTCAGCCTTCTCCACTGATCTCTATCCGTCATCTCCTCCATGAACACCAAGGCTTTCAAGTCCATAAGTCTATCAAAGACATCTGACTTCCTCTTAAGAACATGCATCTCCTTCTTGCTCATGTGACCAAGCCTACAAAGCCACGTCTTCACAATAGAAGAAGAATCAGTAATATAAGTAGATAGATAAAGGATACCTACTTTCTTACCACCTGCTAATTCAAGTGCATCCATTGTGAGAGTTTATGTGTATCTCTCAACAACCAACTTTCCTAAATAAATTAGCCACATCTTCAAGACTGGGACCTGCATGACCTCCTTCAACACCCATGTGTTGGCTGTCTGTAATTTCAGCCTGACTTCCCCTTTGCCAAAACTTTGACAAGGCACACTAGCCCCTAAATAAATCTTTCCAAAGACTTCAAGGACCTTAACATGGAAAAATACTCTATTTTAGGCTGCATGGAAAGAGACAATTAGAATCTATAAAACAAGATTCTACTTTATCCAAGGAACATCTCAGAGCATCTTGTGTAACAACACCTACAACATCTGCTTCTTTAGTTCCTTCATACTGATCTTTTACCAACCAACAGTTTTTTTACCTGCTCTTTCTTTCTATAACACCGTAATTGACCATTCTTGCCTTTGAATTCCTCTATTCTTAGTGTACTTTCTTCTGCCATTACTATACTCCCACTCAATCAAAAACCCCTGAGAGTGACTTGTAATCCAACACAAACCTGCTCCCTAGAACCTTAGCTCTGATACCACTTGTTAGGACCTGAAAGTACAATTGATTACCATGTACAAGCAACTAAATGCAAAATTTAACCAGAAGTAACAAGTAACTAAAATTCAAAAATAACTCAGAATATGAGAGACAATACCCAATTGTATTAATACTCTTCTAGAAAGAAATACAACAAAGAAGATGCCACAGTCTTCTTCCTTACACTCCTCTAGGGCTCCCACACCTCTAAGGCATAAACAGTAAATCTATTAAAGAGCTCACTCTCTTAATTATGGTCCCAACACACAACTCAAACACAGAGTTGGTGGTCACCTCCAACCACTTAATATCACTACTGCCAGTACCACCAGTCAGTATCACTACTACCAATACACAAGTACTCCATGTACTCCATGATTGAGTACACACCATAATCCAAGTACACAATGTACTCCAAGTAGATCTCGCCTGATCTTGCTACTTTTTGTGTTGCTGACCTCCCTAATCTTGCACACCTACAAATCAACCTAGTTATGCACACTTGCAAACCTAGATCACACACACACACACACACTTGCAGATCAACCGATCTTACTTACTCATGTAGATCTCTTTACACCCTGAAGAGCCCTTGTCCTTGCCTCACCATGTCCTTATGATTCTTCAAACTAGTACCCCAGTGGATCTTCTACTAGATCTTGTAACAACCTACAGATCTACCTGATCACACATACTCGGCACCCCTGTGGAACTAGGAGGAGCTACCCTTGCTCTCTTCACACTAGCACACTTTATAATATAGCCCATGTGTCTATTATATAGATCCCATGCAAACAATAATTAGACATCCAATTACAATAATTAGAACCACAGCTCAAGACTAAAATTAGCCTTTAACATGCAAATAATTGGTTCATTAACAAATTGTTTGTGAACTAGCAATTTTGGAATTGTATAGGCAATCGACGTTGGTCCCTATCTGCTTGGAGATGATCGACGTCAGCCGATCTTGACCAATGTCGATAGGTTCTTGTCTACACCTATTTGACGTTAGTTGGCCTGACTGACGCTGGTGACTATGACACTTAACAACCTCCTCTATGTCTACATCAGTGAAGCTTTTAGCTCCACAACCTAACAATCTCCCACTTAGAGATAAATAGCTGCACTGTACCTATACCTGTACACTGTCTAATTTGTTTCCTAGCTTGTATCCCTCTTTAGGATCAATCTTGAAGACCACCCACCACACAACCTATGGTACACCTCTAGTCATCTAAGTAACCTACCATATCTAAAGTTCCTCACCATGCATACCATGTCAACATACTTTTGGTCCCTCTCAGATACCTAAGAACCCACTGAACTACTTTCCAGTGCTTCCTTCTCAGGTTGAATACAAACCTACTGACAACTCCCACTACTGGAGCAATATCAGGGAATACACATGTACTCAACCTCATCATGTGATTGGGGGCCCTATTCTATGAACTGTCCATCCATAGGTGTGCTTGCCATATTGCATCCTGCACTACCTTCACACAATCATCATGTGACAAAATAAACTTGTGATATTCCCTATCTCTAGGGTTACTCATGCCAAAGAATTTCATTGCTCCAAAATTCTTCATGACATACCACTAAACTAACATTACCTTTAGCTCAACAACTCCCTGTATGTATGCACCTACAACAAGCACATCATCCACATACAGTAACAAGATAATGTAGCAACCATTATCTATCTTAGTAAAGAAACACACAATAGTTATAATGACATTGACTAAAGCTGTGCTTTGTCATCCACCTGTCAAACTTGTACCACTATCCTACAACTTCCTCAAGACCATATGACCTGGCCTTCCATCTCACGTGTCCATTCTCTCTATTCTTTAATCAAGGAATCCATTCATCTTTCAATGCTTTCATACTGGCTAGCAACCCTACCAAATCTCCCGTTTGGTTCTGAGAGATAATACCTAGAATTTAGAAATAACACAAAATATGAGAGATAATACCCAATTGTATTAATACTCTTCCAGAAAGAAATACAACAAAGAAGATGCCATAGTATTCTTCCTTACACTCCTCTAGGGCTCCCACACCTCTAGGGCATAAATAGTAAATCTCTTCAAGAGCTCACTCTCTCAATTATGGTCCCAACACACAACTCAAACATAGAGTTGGTGTGCACCTCCAACTAGTCAGTATCACTACTGCCAGTACCACCAATCAGTATCACTATTGCAAATACACAAGTACTTCATGTACTCCATGATTGAGTACACACCGTACTCTAAGTACAAACTGTACTCTAATTAAATCTCACCTGATCTTGCTACCTATTGTGTTGCTGACCTCCCTGATCTTTCACACTTGCAAATCAACTGAGTTCTGCACACCTACAAACTTAGATCACACACACACACACACACTTGCAGATCAACCGATCTTACTTACTCATGTAAATCTCTCTACACCTTGAAAAACCCTTGTCCTTGCCTCACCAAGTCCTTATGATTCTCCAAACTAGTACCTCGATGGATCTTCTACTAGATCTTGCAACAACTTGTAGATCGACCTGATCATACACACTCGGCACCCCTGTAGAATTAGGAGGAGCTACCCTTGCTCTCTTCACACTAAAGGAGCTAACCAAGATCTCTCAAACTAGCACACTTTATAATACAGCCCATGAGTCTATTATATAGATCCCATGTAAACAATAATTAGACATCAAATTACAATAATTAGATATATAGCTCAAGATTAAAATTAGCCTTTAACATGCAAACAACTAGTTCATTAACAAACTATTCATGAACTAGCAGTTCTGGAACCGCACAGGCGATCGACATCAGTCCCTATCTGCCTGGAGATGACTGACATCGGCCAATTCTGATTGATGTCGATAGCTTCCTATCTACACCTGACTGATGTTGGTTTGCCTGACTGATGCCAGTGACTATGACACTCAACAACCTCCTCCATGTCTGCATTAGTGAAGCTTTTAGCTACATAACATAACAATCTCCCAATTGGAGATAAACAACTACACTATACCTGTACTTATACACTGTCTAATTTTTTACCTAGCTTGTATCCCTCTTCAAGATCAATCCTAAAGACCACCCACCACACAACCTATGCTGCACCTCCTGTCATCTAAGTAACCTACCATATCTGAAGTTCCTAACCCTGTATAGCATGTCGTCTTGCTGCTGGTCCATCTCAGATACTTGAGAACCCACTGAACCATGTTCCAGTGCTTCCTTCTTGGATTGGCTACAAACTTGCTAACAACTCCCACTATTGGGGCAATATCAGGGAGTACACATGTACTCAACCTCATCATGTGATTGGGGACCCTATTTTGTGAACTATCCATTCATAGGTGTGCTTTCCATACTGCATCTTGCACTACCTTCACACAATCATCCTGTGACAACATCATCTTGTGATCTTCCCTATCTCTAGGATTACTCATGCCAAAGAATTTTGATGCTCTCAAATTCTTCATGACATACCACTGAAATAACTTTACCTTTAGCTCAACAACTCCCTATATGTATGCACTTACAACAAGAACATCATCCACATACAGTAATAGGATAATGTAGTGACCATTATCCAACTTGGTAAAGAAACACACAATGGTTACAATGACATTGACTAAAGCCATGCTTTGTCATCCACCTATCAAATCTGTACCACTATCCTATAGCTTCCTCAAGACCATATGACCTGGCCTTCCATCTCATGTGTCCATTCTCTCTATTCTTTAACTAAGGAATCCATTTATCTTTTAGTGCTTTCATACTAGCTGGCAACCCTACCAAATCTCCCATTTGGTTCTGCATCCTAGGAATCAAATTCCTCATTCATGTCATGCTCCCACTGTTTCTTAGATCCTTCCTAATTTGTAGTGATCAATGAGTATAAAGAAGAGGAATAATGAATTTGAGGCTTACTTACCCTTTCAGTCCTCCATATGGGCATTTGAGACCCCTTGATAGCTTGTTATCCACCTAAAATCCATTCCAGTGACCGACCTTGGTCACCACATAGTCTGCATCCAACCAATGTTGGTTCCATATGATTGTCTTGACTAGGGATGCTGATTTTTTGACTGACATCAGTGTCTACCTATCACCGACGTCGATTTCCTGACCGACATCGGTCTTACCCTGCCCGACACCACCAACTCTGGTCTGCACATGACCGACATCAGCACCTATCTGTTTGACACCAGTTCCTCTTGACTGACGCTGGTACTTGTGTTCTCCTGTGAGTGATGACTTTTTACTCACAAGCTCTCTTTGGATCAAAACCTTGTCCAAACTACCCTACTTAGAGTTAATCAGCCTTCTCCACTGATCTCTATCTATCATCTCCTCCATGAACACTAAGGCTTTCAAGTTCTTAAGTCTGTCAAAGACATTTGACTTTCTCTTAAAAACATGCATCTCCTTCTTGCTCATGTGACCAAGTCTATAAAGCCACATCTTCACAACAGAAGAAGAATCAGTAATATAAGTAGATAGATAAAAGATACCTACTTTCTTACCACTTGCTAATTTAGGTGCATCCACTGTGAGAGTTTATATGCATCTCTCATCACTTAAATTTCCTGAAGAAATTAGCCACATCTTCAAGACTGGGACCTACATGACCTCCTTCAACACCCATGTGTTGGCCATTTGTAATTTTAGCTGCACTTCCCATTTGCCAAAACTTTGACAAGGGACACCAACCCCTAAATAAATCTTTCCAAAGTCTTCAAGGACCTTAATATGTAAAAATACTCTATTTCAAGCTACATGGAAAGAGACAACAGAATCTATAAAACAAGATTCTACTTTATCCAAGGAACATCCCAGACCATCCTGTGTAACAACACCTGCAACATCTGCTTCTTTAGTTCCTTCATGTTGATCTTTTACCAACCAACAATTTTTCTTTACCTACTCTTTCTTTCCATAACATCGTAATTGACCATTCTTGCCTTTGAATTCCTCCATTCTTAGTGTACTTTCTTCTACCATTGCTATACTCCCACTCAATAAAAACCTTTGAGAGTGACCTGTAATCAAATACAAACCTACTCCCTGTAACCTTAGCTCTGATACCACTTTTTAGGACCCAGAAGCATAATTGATTACCATGTACAAGAAACTAAATGCAAAATTTAACCAGAAGTAACAAGTATTTAGAATTCAGAAATAACACAAAATATGAGAGACAATACCTAATTGTATTAATACTCTTATAGAAAGAAATACAACAAAGAAGATGCCACAGTCTTCTTCCTTACACTCCTCTAGGGCTCCCACACCTCTAGGGCATAAATAATAAATCTCTTCAAGAGCTCACTCTCTCAATTACAGTCGCAACACATAACTCAAACACAAAGTTGGTGTTTACCTCCAACCAGTTAGTATCACTATTGCTAGTACCACCAATCAGTATTACTACTACCAATACACAAATACTCCATGTATTCCATGACCAAGTACACACCGTACTCCAAGCACACAATGTACTCCAAGTAGATCTCACCTAATCTTGCTACCTATTGTGTTGCTGACCTCCTTGATCTTGCACACCTGCAAATCAACCTGTTCTGTACACTTACAAACCTAGATCTTACACACACACACACCTGTAGATCAATCGGTCTTACTTACTCATGTAGATCTCTCTACACCCTGAAGAACCCTTGTCCTTGCCTCACCAAGTCCTTATGATTCTCCAAACCAGTACCCTAGTGGATCTTCTACCAGATCTTGTAATAACCTGTAGATCTATCTGATCAAACACACTCAACTCCCATGTGGAACTAGGAAGAGCTACCCTTAATCTCTTCACACTGAAGGAGCTAACCAAACTCTCTCAAACTAGCACACTTTATAATACAGCCCATGAGTCTATTATATAGATCCCATGCAAACAATAATTAGACATCCAATTACAATAATTATATCCACAACTCAAGACTAAAATTAGACTTTAACATGCAAACAACTAGTTTGTTAACAAATTGTTCATGAACTAGCAGTTTTGGAACCGCACAGGTGACCGATGTCAGTCCCTATCTGCTTAGAGATGACTGACATTGATCGATCCTGACCGATGTTGGTAGCTTCCTATCTACACTTGACTGACATTAGTTTTCCTGACTGATGCTAGTGACTGTGACACTCAACAACCTCCTCCATGTCTACATTAGTGAAGCTTTTAGCTACACAACCTAACAATCTCCCACTTGGAGATAAATAGGTACACTATACCTATACCTGTACACTATCTAATTTATTTCCTAGCTTATATCCCTCTTCAAAATCAATCCTGAAGACCACCCACCACACAACCTATGGTGCACCTCCTATCATCCAAGTAACCTACCATATCCAAAGTTCCTAACCCTACATAGCATGTCAACCTACTACTAGTCCCTCTTAGATACTTGAGAACCCACTGAAACACTTTCTAGTGCTTCCTTCCCAAATTGACTACAAACCTGCTGATAATTCCCACTACTGGGGCAATATCAGGGAGTACACATGTACTCAACCTCATCATGTGATTGGGGACCCTATTTTATGAACTATCTATCCATAGGTGCACTTGCTATATTATATCCTACACTACCTTCACACAATCATCCTGTGACAACATCATCTTGTGATATTCCCTATCTCTGGGATTACTCATGCCAAAGAATTTTACTGCTCCCAAATTCTTCATGACATACCACTAAAATAACTTTAACTTTAGCTCAACAACTCCCTATATGTATGCACCTGCAACAAGCACATCATCCACATACAGTAATAGGATAATGTAGCGACCATTATCCAACCTGGTAAAGAAACACACAATGGTTACAATGACATTGACTAAAGCCATGCTTTGTCATCCACCTATCAAACTTGTACCATTTTCCAGCAACTTTCTCAAGACCATATGACCTAGCCTTCCATCTCACATGTCCATTCTCTCTATTCTTTAACCAAGGAATCCATTCATCTTTCAGTGCTTTCATACCAGCTGACAACCCTACCAAATCTCCCATTTGGTTCTGCATCCTAGGAATCAAATTCCTCATTCATGCCATGCTCCCACTGTTTCCTAGATCCTTCCTACTCTGCAGTGAGCAATAAGTATAAAGAAGAGAAATAATAAATTTGAGGCTTACTTACCCTTTCAATCCTCCATATGGGCATTTGAGACCCCTTGACAGCTTGTTGTCCATCCAAAATCTATTCCAGTGACCAACCTTGGTCACCACATAGTCTGCATCTAAACGATGTTGGTTCCATGTGACTATCTTGACTAGTGACACTGATTTCCTGACCGACATCAGTGTCTACCTATTGCTGATGTCGATTCCCTAACCAACATCAGTCTTACCCTACACAACACCACCAGCTCTGGTCTGCACATGACCGACATCAACACCTATATGTTCGACACCGATATCTCTTGACTGACACCGGTACCTATGTTCTCCTGTGAGTGATGACTTTTTACTCGCGAGCTCTCTTTGGATCAAAACCTTGTCCAAACTACCCTACTTAGAGTTAATCAACCTTCTCGATTTATCTCTATCTGTCATCTCCTCCATGAACACCAAGGCTTTCAAGTTATTAAGTCTATCAAAGACATCTAACTTCCTCTTAAGAATATGCATCTCCTTCTTGCTCATGCGACCAAGCGTATAAAGCCACGTCTTTGCAACAGAAGAAGAATCAATAATATAAGTAGATAGATAAAGGATACCTACTTTCTTACCACCTACTAATTCAGGTGCATCCGCTGTGAGAGTTTCTATGCATCTCTCATCACCTAACTTTTCTAAAGAAATTAGCCACATCTTTAAGACTGGAACCTACATGACCTCCTTCAACACCCATGTGTTGGCCATCTATAATTTTAGCCACACTTCCCATTTGCCAAAACTTTGACAAGGCACACCAGCCCCTAAATAAATCTTTCTAAAGTCTTCAAGGACCTTAACATGTACAAATACTCTATTTCAGGCTGCATGGAAAGAGGCAATAGAATCTATAAAACAAGATTCTACTTTATCTAACTAACATCCTAGAGCATCATGTGCAACAACACTTGCAATATCTACTTCTTCAGTTCTTTCATGCTGATCTTTTACCAACCAATAATTTTTCTTTACCTGCTCTTTCTTTCCATAACACCGTAATTGACCATTCTTGCTTTTGAATTCCTCTATTCTTAGTGTACTTTTTTCTACCATTGTTATACTCCCACTCAATTAGAAACCCTTGAGAGTGACCTATAATCAAACACAAACCTACTCCCTGCAACCTTAGCTCTGATACCACTTGTTAGGACCTAGAAGCACAATTGATTACCATGTATAAGCAACTAAATGTGGAATTTAACTAGAAGTAACAAGTAACTAGAATTCAAAAATAACACAAAATATGAGAGACAATACACAATTGTATTAATACTTTTCTAGAAAGAAATACAATAAAGAAGATGCCACAATCTTCTTCCTTACACTCCTCTAGGGCTCCCACACCTCTAGGGCATAAATAGTAAATCTCTTCAAGAGCTCACTCTCTCAATTATGGTCCCAACACACAACTCAAACACAGAGTTGGTGTTCACCTCCAACCAGTTAATATCACTACTGCCAATACTACTAGTCAGTATCACTACTACCAGTACACAAGTACTCCACATACTCCATGATTGAGTACACACCGTACTCCAAGTACACAATGTACTCCAAGTAGATCTCACCTGATCTTGCTACCTATTGTGTTTCTAACCTCCCTAATCTTGTACAACTACAAATCAACTTGGTTTTGTACACCTGTAAACCTAGATCTCGCACACACACACACCTCTACAAATCAATTGATCTTACTTACTCATATAGATCTCTCTACACCCTGAAGAATCCTTGTCCTTACCTCACCAAGTCCTTATGATTCTTCAAACTAGTACCCTGATGGATCTTCTACCAGATCTTGTAACAACCTATAGATCTACCTAATCATACACACTCGGCACCCCTATGGAATTAGGAGGAGCTACCCTTGCTCTCTTCACACTAAAGGAGCTAACCAAGCTCTCTCAAATTAGCACACTTTACAATGCAGCCCATGTGTCTATTATATAGATCCCATGCAAAAAATATTTAGACATCCAATTACAATAATTAGATCTACAACTCAAGACTAAAATCAGCCTTTAACATACAAACAACTGGTTCGTTAACAAACTGATCATGAACTAGCAGTTCTGGAGCCACACAAGTGACTGATGTCAGTCCTTGTCTGCCTAGAGATGATCGACGTCGGCTGATCATGACTGATGTCAGTAGCTTCCTATCTACACCTGACTGACATCAGTTGTTCTAATTGACACTGGTGACTGTGACACTCAACAACTTCCTCCATGTCTACAACAGTGAAGCTTTTAGCTCCACAACCTAATAATCTCCCACTTGGAGATAAACAACTACACTATACCTATACCTGTACACTGTCTAATTTGTTTCTTGGCTTGTATCCCTCTTCAAGATTAAACTTGAAGACCACCCACCACACAACCTATGGTGCACCTCCTGTCATCTAAGTAACCTACCATATCCAAAGTTCCTAACCCTGCATAGCATGTCGACCTACTATTGGTCCCTCTCAGATACCTAAGAACCCATTAAACCACTTTTTAGTGCTTCCTTCTTAGATTGACTACAAACTTGCTAACAACTCCCACTACTGGGGCAATATCAAGGAGTACACATGTACTCAACCTCATCATGTGATTGGGGACCCTATTCTATGAACTTTCCATCCATAGGTGTGCTTGCCATACTGCATCTTGCACTACCTTCACACAATCATCATGTGACAACATCAACTTGTGATTTTCCCTATCTCTAGGATTACTCATGCCAAAAAATTTCACTGCTCTCAAATTCTTCATGACATACCACTCAACTAACTTTATCTTTAGCTTAACAACTCCCTATATGTATGCACTTGCAACAAGCACATCATCCACATACAGTAACAGAATAATGTAGCAACCATTATCTAACCTGGTAAAGAAACACACAATGGTTACAATGACATTGACTAAAGCTATGCTTTGTTATCCACCTGTCAATCCTGTACCACTATCCTGTAGCTTCCTCAAGACCATATGACCTAGCCTTCTATTTCATGTGTCCATTCTCTCTATTCTTTAACCAAGGAATCCATTCATCTTTTAGTGATTTCATACTGACTGGCAACCCTACCAAATCTCCCATTTGGTTCTACATCTTAGAAATCAAATTCCTCATTCATGCCATGCTCCCACTGTTTCCTATATCCTTCCTACTCTGTAGTGAGTAATGAGTATTAAAAAGATAAATAATGAATTTGAGACTTACCCTTTTAATCCTCCATATGGGCATTTGAGACCACTTGACAGCTTGCTGTCCACCCAAAATCTGTTCTAGTGACTGACCTCAGTCACCACACAGTCTACATCTAACCGATGTCAGTTCCATGTGACTATCATGACTACCAATGCTAATTTCCTGATCGACATCAGTGTTTACCTATTATTGACATTGGATCCCTGACTGACATCAATCTTACCTTGCCTAACACTACCAGCTTTGATCTACACATGACCAACATCAGCACCTGTCTGTTCGATGTCGATTCTTCCTGATCGATGTCAGTACCTATGTTCTCCTATGAGTGATGATTCTTTACTTGTGAACTCTCTTTGGATTAAAACCCTATCCAAACTACCCTGCTTAGAGTTACTCAACCTTCTCCACTAATCTATGTCTGTCATCTCCTCCATGAACACCAAGGCTTTGCATTTCTTAAGTCTATCAAAGACATTTGACTTCCTCTTAAGAACATGCATCTCCTTCTTGCTCATGTGACCAAGCCTACAAAGCCATGTCTTTTCAACAAAAGAAGAATCAGTAATATAAGTAGATAGATAAAGGATACCTACTTTCTTACCACCTCCTAATTCAAGTGCATCCACTGTGAGAGTTTCTGTGCATCTCTCATCACCCAACGTTCCTAAAGAAATTAGCCACATCTTCAAGATTGAGACCTGCATGATGTCCTTCAACACCCATGTGTTGGCCGTCTGCAATTTTAGTTGCACTTCCCCTTTGCCAAAACTTTGACAAGGCACACCAGCCCCTAAATAAATCTTTCCAAAGTCTTCAAGGACCTTAACATGGAAAAATACTCTATTTTGGGTTGCATGGAAAGAGGCAACAGAATCTATAAAACAAGATTCTACTTTATCTAAGGAACATCCCAGACCATCCTATGCAACAACACCTGAAACATTTGCTTCTTCAGTTCTTTCATGCTGATCTTTTACCAACCAATAGTTTTTCTTTACTTGCTCTTTCTTTCCATAACACCGTAATTGACCATTCTTGCCTTTAAATTCCTCCATTCTTAGTGTACTTTCTTTTGCCATTGTTATACTCCCACTCAATCAAAAACCCCTGAGAGTGACCTGTAATAAAATACAAACTTGCTTCCTGCAACCTTAGCTTTGATACCACTTGTTAGGACCTAGAAGCACAATTGATTACCATGTACAAGCAACTAAATGCAGAAATTAACCAGAAGTAACAAGTAACTAGAATTCAGAAATAACACAGAATATGAGAGACAATACCCAATTGTATTAATACTCTTCTAGAAAGAAATACAACAAAGAAGATGCCACAGTCTTCTTCCTTACACTCCTCTAGGGCTCCCACACCTCTAAGGCATAAATAGTAAATCTCTTCAAGAGCTCACTCTCTCAATTATGGTTTTAACACACAACTCAAACACAGAGTTGGTGTTCACCTCTAACTAGTCAGTATCACTACTACCAGTACCACCAGTCAATATCACTACTACCAATACACAAGTACTCTATATACTCCACAATTGAGTACACATCATACTACCAGTACATAATGTACTCTAAGTAGATCTCACTTGATCTTACTACCTGTTATGTTGCTAACCTCCCTAATCTTGCACACCTACAAATCAACCTAGTTTTACACACTTGTAAACCTAGATCTCGTGCACACACACACACTTGTAGATCAACTGATCTTACTTACTCATATAGATCTCTCTACACCCTGAAGAACCCTTGTCCTTACCTCACCAAGTCCTTATGATTCTCCAAACTAGTACCTCAGTGGATCTTCTACCAGATCTTGTAATAACCTGTAGATCTACCTGATCATACACACTCGGCACCCCTGTGGAACTAGTAGGAGCTACCCTTGCTCTCTTCACACTGAAGGAGCTAACCAAGCTCTCTTAAAATAGCACACTTTACAATACATCCCATGAGTCTATTATATAGATCTCATGTAAACAATAATTAGACATCTAATTACGATAATTAGATTCACAGCTCAAGACTAAAATTAGCCTTTAACATGCAAACAATCAGTTCATTAATAAACTATTTATGAACTAGCAGTTCTAGAACCACACAGGTGGCTGATGTTAGTCCTTGTCTGCCTAGAGATGACTGATGTTAGCTGATCTTGACCGATGTCAGTAGCTTCCTATCTACACCTGATCGATGTCAATTGGCCTAACCGACATTGGTGATTATGACACTCAGCAACCTCCTCCATGTCTGCATCAGTGAAGCTATTAGCTCCATAACCTAACATACATGGCATGAAATTTGACTTGGTAGCTACGTAGTGAAGGGCCTATCACTCAAATGGGATCAGGTTCACTATAAGTTGTTTATCCTTGGCTAAGATGTATTCTTCTAATGCAAATGAATCCATGTTCTCTATGACCTCAAATATAGCTGAGTAATTGGGATAGAGACTATTAAACATAGTTATGTCAAAAGTGGTGTTTAAGTATTTAGTAGAGTCCTTGATGGAAAATATAGAAGGTGTTGAGGATCCCTTGTATGTTTTGGAAAAATACGCCATGGTTTTTTGATGGATGATGGTAGATTCAAACTTTTTAAAATCATAGGCACTAAACTAAACTATGTGAGTTTCAAGTCATTCTATTCATAGCTAGGATTTTTATAGGACCCCCTTATATTTTTATCTAAAAAGTTGGGACAAACACAAACAAATACATACCTAGATAAAATATATGTCCTATAAAAACAAAGGTATTCCCCAATTTTTAGATAAAAATATAAGGTGGGCTAAGTTGAATACAATAGGAATAGCATAAATAGGGCCTCTAATTTTAAAAATACTAAGATCATGGGCCCATTCTTATAGCTTGGTGGCTACATATTCTCATGTATCTAGGTATTCACTAGGGTTTGGTCATATGTTATTTTAGGGGCATGTAGCCTATAATACCTTTCTAATGCTCTACCACTAAGATAGGCCACTAGTGTGTTATTATGGAAAAAGTGAAATATTTTGCTATAAATTTGACCATTTTCAAATAAATCAAATAATATTTCAATGCACATGATTAACTTGGGTTTATTTTTTGCATTATGCAAACCCAAAATCTTGATTTCCAATAGGTCATCTAGGTACCTCCATGAGAATGTAAATATTTGGTCCTATAGATTATGAGGTTCACTCACATTGATTTCTTCCCAAATGAAAGAGAAGTGATTGAATTCATGTTTGAGATCAACTTCATCAAACACTATTTTAGTATATTCTATTGGTCTTTTAATTGAATATGCAAATAGAGGAGGTGAAATTTGAGTTGAGGAGGTGATGGTTATATGGCTGTAAAACTTCTAGTTCCTTAGGGTTCAAACTCATACTTGTAATTTGTTAGTTTGATGATAATATGACTATAATTGGCTCTAAAAATTGCATATATTTCCTTTGGATTCAATGTATTCACTAAATTAAATTCATTTTTTTTCAATTCATGTGAATTAATAGTGTCAACAACTTTGTTTCCTCCTTTATTTTAATTTTTATAATTTAATTTTAACTAACTCAGTATCATCTTGGGTGGTTACCATTTCTAGGTGAACCTTTTCCTTTTTTTCCTAGGTGCTAAATCACTTTTATTCTGATACTTGGTGATGTTATCTCATTTGAAATTATTTCCTTGGCATCCCTTAGTTAACTTATCACTTCCAAAGTTACATGGTAAAAACATGCTACTCCACAGTTTGCATGGGCTCCTTATTTGCTAAGATTTTAATTATTTTGGTTTTGAGTTAGTGATATGAAACTGCATGGAAAAATCTCTCTAATTCATTATTTTCAAGAATACTATACCATATACTTTGACTACACATGCTTCGATGGAACTAGATGGTGACATTTGGAGAAATATCACTTCTTGACTTGGTTAGTTCATGGTTTGGGGACATGTGATAATTGGTTGGTCTTATGGATGTAATTATAAACATTTTATTTAATTATAAAATATTTTATCATGTTAGACTCACAAGATGGTGACACTTCTTATGATTTCATTGAGTCACTTGCTCAGGAGATATCATACAGTGCCTTTTAGTGAGTTAGTATTTGGGTAAATGGGATGGTGACATTTGGCATGATATCACTTGCCCACATGCCTATAGATTTCATAAATTAAGTTAAATCGACCAGTCTTTGATAAAAATGGGATGGAGACACTTTCCATAATCTCAAAGAGTTACTCAACTAGGGGTCTTAGAATAGTTTTAGTGTTAAAATTTCATGGGTTTATAGGTGCATGCCACCTATCCTTGAATTTTGAAAAATGAATTATTAAGATTACTTTATTTGTTTATGGGGCTTTTGGGTGATTGGGTAGATGTCACATGGCAAATATTGATGATTTTTCAAGTGCCAAGGAAAATAATGGAAAAAATTCTAAGTGTCAAACCTCTTGTATAAAATAAACGGCAAACCAAATAACACTTGGTAGCTTGTCATTATCACAAGGACCTTTAATATATCACCTAGTAGTTCCTTCAAGGAGATACCTTAAAGGGAATTATAATACCTTCAAGGTTACCTTAAAGGTATCTTTTAACAAATATCTTTCAAACATGCATAACTGTACTATTTAAGGTATTACAAGGCCATTCAAGGTATCACCTAGGATCTCAAAATATAAGTAGCTAATCATTTTCCATAGTTTTAATTAAAATCACCATCTAAAGACAAAGTTCATAAAGTGAAAGCTTCTAAAAAATAAAAATTACAAAAGGTCCTTTCCAAAGAGAAGCTTTCAAAGACCAAAGTTATCCAAAGGAAAAGGTTCTAAAGAAAAAGTCAACGATTGGTACAAAGTTTTTGAATGAAATTTATAGAAGACCAAAGTTTTTAACTAGAACAAAAACTTCCAATGAAAAGTCATGAATAAAAAATTTCTGAAGAGAATTATTCCAAAGATAAAAAATTATGGAAAATTAACCTTCTAGAATAAGCTAATCTGAATATATGTCATGCAAAGCAATTATTCCTAAGTTTCCATTAATAGATAACAAGCCTTTCAAATGGAAATAAGTATACCCAAATGTGATTTAATGTTTAAATAAATTAGTTTATACAAATAATAATAACCATCATAATTTTTAGAAACGCATAAGTATTTAGATAAAATATTCATACTCTTCAAAAATAAAGGGGGTCCCACTTTTCTAAAAATAAATACAGGGGAGGGTGTGTTGAATACAACAAATGGTGACTCACATGGGTGAATACTCCCAAGTTTTTAAGAACCTAGAATCTATGGTTTTACAATCCCAATATAAACCACGAAATCATACCAAAATAAATGATTAAATCAAAAATAAAAAGAGACTCTTAATAATACTATGCAACATACTAGAGTCACTTATACCTTGGATCTATATGTGGAAAGTGATGTTCTTTATCTCTTGTCTCAAGGTTTTAGACAAAGACATGGGGGTGAGTTGTACATTTCATTTTGATTGAGAATTATGTGTATAAACATTAGGGATTTTAGGCATTACTCTGCTTCTAGCCAGCCATGCATAACCTAATAGAGGTACCTTTGATCACATATTCCTCCTCTCTTCATATTTTCCATGATGTATGATACATTGATCTTATTTCATCATGTAGGATTTGAATCCTTTATTTTATTTTATTTTGGATTGTTGGATTATGCCTTTTATTTGTAAACTTTTATATATTTTTTTTGCTTTTTGAATGAAAGGGGGAATAAGGTGGCCACCATGAGCTGGTATTAGTAAAGTTTGTGTTTAATGAAAATGTCCCTCTCAACTTTTGCCCATGTCAATGTTTATTACCTTAAACAAGTATTAACATTTTATGTGCATTTAACCCAAGGGGATAAGGAGGGATTTCTAAATTTACACAGGACTATGGGAGTAACTTTCACATACCTAATGAAATCATTAGCCTTATAATATTTTCATGGATAAATCTCTCATTGCTTAACTAAATTAAGAAATATGAAATATAATATGAAACACCCATTTATTCAAAGTGGATTCAAAACACCTCAAACTATCATTTGATTATACTAGAATTGACCAATCTTAGACTTTCATGAAATCAAAAGATAACTATCCTAGAAAATAGGAAATTTACTTAAAGCAAAAGTGCTAATATAGAAAAAATGAGATATTATAATAAATGAAAAAAATTTAAATCATGAAACTAATTAACAAAGAAAATATAACCTACTCTTACCTCTATCAATACATCTATCATTAATCAGAGACCTCTCTAGATGGGGAAACCATGAAGTAATGCTTCAAAAAATATCCATTGATTGGATATGTCAAATCACTACCTTGAAGATATTTTAAATGGAACAAATTGTTACCCAAGATCTCATAAATATGATACGGTCCTATCCACTATAGGGTAAACTTGTCATGCATTTCTTTTTTCTCATCGATTTTGTCCCATAGTAGCACCAAGTCAAAGATCCTAAATTCTTTAAATTTTTCTCTCTTATCGAATAATATTTTAACCACATCTTGATTTTTTCTAAAGTTTTGTAATGTTTTATCCTTAGAGTCTTCTATTATGATGATCTCCAATAATTTGGACTCTATTTTGTCATTGGGCTCCATATATTCTTGCATAAACTAATATGTTGGCAATTTTAACATTATTGAGAACATTGGTTATTTCCCATAAACTAGTAAATATGATGAGCCTTTAAGGTCCTCTTTTTTCCTAGTATAGTCTACCTAGAGTGCTTATTTTAGTAAGAGATGTCACTTCATGGTTTTTTCTATAGCTGACTTATTGATAGCATATATGAGATTCTTGTTTGTTAATTGATCCAATCCATTCCCTTTTAGGTAGTGTTTAGAGGATAATATAATTATAATATGATTATTATGGGCCTATTTAGTGAACTTAGCTAATTGAAAATCTATCCCATTATCACAAACTAAATAGATAGATGTACTAAACTTGGTTGTGATATGATCTTCAATAAAACTGATCACATCTTAGGATTTGGAGTTCTCGGTGGTTGCCTTAATCCATATAGTGTAATAATCTATATAAGTGAGAAAAAACATGTACCTAGCTAAAGAATTCAGGTTTATGGTATTGATGAAATCTAAGCCCCATTGGTAGAACAACTACCTTCAATTATAGGTTGTAGAGTCATTACTACATGTACCTCTCATTTTTACAAAACTTAACATTCATGGCACATTCTCACATGAAAGTGAGAATTTTTAAAGATCATCAGCTGCTAATAATCCATTTTGAGTATTTTATGGGTTATAGTATTTCCATATTGATGACACTTCTTATATTTTGATGTAGATTATCTAATATTTCCTAAGCTTCTCCATGTGACACACATCTTAAATAGATGCCTTCAAAATTATTCCTCTAAAGGAATCCTTTCCTAATCATATACAGATAAACCTTAAGCCTTAAATATCTCTTTTGCTCTCACTTAATTTACTATGGGCATGTTCTAGTGAGTATGAACTAAATAATACTTGAATACCAATGTTCTTGAGAGACCTATGTTTGGCAGACCTCTTTAATGGTGATGCGTAGGTCTGGTTCAATCATTAATTGAATAGTTGCTTATCTTCTGATGATCTTGGAAGGTTTAATTTTAATATCAAATTCCTTCAATTTTTCCATCCCTTTACCTCTACACTCCCCTAATTCATTTTATCCTAGTGTAAGCTTGACAGTAGGATCTGGTACTATGCAATGGTCTTATTCCATAAGATGTAGTGTATAAACTTATTAACCACCTTGACAAGGGTGAATATTTACTTGTCAATCTAGGAGTACTTGAGCTCTACATATTTCAAGTTAGTACTCATGAATGTAATAGGATGCTCACTTTATTCCCTTTTCTACGTAGGTATAGTAACAATAGTATGCTCTAAGGTGAATGAGTAAAAGAAAAAGTCTTTAGTGAAATCTAGGCTTATTATCACTAGGGCTTGTGAAATAGCCTTATTTATGTCCTAGAATTAATTCTTAGCTTTAGGTGTCCACTCCACTTTGGTGTTCTAATTGAGCATCAAGTTTAGGGACCTAAAAATCTCTAAAAATCTTGAAAGAATTTTTTATGAAATTTATCTTTCTAAAAAAGGATTTGAGCTCCTTTTTTTCCATTTGAAACATTATTTTTGAAATTATCTAGATCTTGTCTAGGTCAATAGTGATCCCATCTTTAATGATAATGTGTCCTATCATATTAACTTCATCAATGTTGAATATACTCTTTTTAGGGCTAAGTGATACCACAAACTTCCTACACCTTTGAAAAATAGACTGAAGGTGGTCGATATTATCATCTCTATTTTTATAGAAAATAGTAAGATGGTCCATGTATATGATTATGCACATACCTATCAATCCCTATAATGCATGAACCATTTCTCTCTAATAATTAACTCGAGTGTTGATCATCCCAAATAGAATTTTTTTATATGCATATGTTCACCATTTCAAGGTATATGTTATATTCATTCTATCTTTTGATTTGACTAGAACTTGATTATAGCTTGATAATCCATATAATAAAGACATCATTTCAGACCCACTCATAGTTTTTATTACCTCATCTAAGGAGGGAAAATGATAATTGTCCTTCTCTAAAGCCTTATTTATATTCTTGAATCCAACACACAGTCTAATCTCATCACTCTTGCTCCTGATCAGAACTAGATTGACCACCCAGGCTAAATGCCTAATAGGAAAAATTATCCTAGCACTTAACAACTTCTATAATTCCTTCTAAATTAATGGTTCTAGGATAAGATTAACTGGCCTTTGTATTTTCCTATATGTTTTATGATAAATATTGAGTAGAATCATATCAACGATGAATCTAGGATTAAATATCCATAAGTCATCATATGTCCATGAAATTACATATTTATACCTAATAATTAGCTCCTTAACTTTTTGCCTTTATTCTAGTATGCATCTTAAGCCAATATTGATGAAGTGTGTGTTCCTTTCATCACCAAATTTTTTTGAGATAAATTTAGATTCATTAACCTTGAGTTGCCTTTGTGATTGGGATTGAAGATCTGTATTGAAGGCTATTTCTAAGGTGAATATTACTGGGAGGCAATTCTTCATTAGTTGGATAATACATTATTCATCCAATTATTTGTGGTGCCTATGGTCTCTTTCCTCATCATTAGCTATATGAGACTCGAATTGCCCTTAATTTGTCATCATCAAAAACTTGAAAATTTTCAACATTATCTTGTACTGAAGGATAAGGTACCAATTCAATGGAGAACTTATAGAATTTTGACTCCTATATGGGTACCAAATTCACTATTAAAACATCAAGTGAATTAATGACTTCATTTTATTCTCTTGGGATAGCTAATATGTTGAAAGTTTCAAATGATTCAATTAAATCCTAGGATCTATGCTTGTATTTATTTAAATATGAAAATTTGCATTGATATTTATTTTTGACCTAATTAATAATGAGTTCATAATCTCCATATACCAGTTATTCTTTGATATTCTTCTTGAGGGAAAAATGTTTCTAAGAATCAGATCCTTATACTCATCTTTGTTATTAGTGCATGGTAATTGGATCCTATATGATACCAACATTTTCATTCCTTATGGATTAACCAACTCAATGCTGATGCATGATCCTTGCTTCAACCTTGCTCCATTGAAATGAAGGGTCCATAGTTGGGAAGGGACCCAAATTTATTATAACACTTCATGTTTCATGGTAAATGTATAAATTCTAAGATTGGGAGATTTATAACTTACCTCTTTATTGGCATTATTTTACTCTATAATAGGATGCTTCTTCTTTATCTCTTAATGAATCATAATGTGGTTGGCTATGCCTCTCTAATAGAGTCAAATATGTGAAAAGTATATGGAAAGATATCCATTTAACATTTTTGACCAATCTCTACTCAACAAAAACCCATACACTTCAAGAATACACTACTAATATGTTGTTAGTCATCTATACTCTAGGTTATGAGGCAACCTAAGTTCTTACATCATTAATTTCTCCCAATATAGGCACTACTATTTTATCTAGCTGTGGCATAGTCCTCTTGGATGGATTTGGTGTTAGACCAAGCTTTTGATAAATGAAATTAGGCATTACTATTACTGAATCTACATAATCTACCAATCAATTTGTATATTCTTGACAAATTCTTGAATGGTTAGTAAAAAATTGGGGACCTCATGTTTGATTTTGTATAAAACATGTGTTGGTTGTCTTTTACTTTTATATAGTAGACTTACCTATGATGGACTTGCATAAGAGCTCCTTCTACTCTGTGATTTATTCTAGTCCAAGAAGAGTGATGTTAGACTTAATTTTCTTCATATCCTCAACAATATTATATCCTCCTCTATTCTATTCCTCTATATGTTGAGGCTAATCATTCCCTTTAGGGGGAGGAGGATTATTGTCAACTTTTATATTTAAAGGAATAATTGTATTATTAGGAGGAATATAATTAGGAAGAGGATACATGTTCCTCATAGTATAAATATTCTTTTTGAATTGCTAGAATGCTTGTACTTCATTACAATTATATTTTATAATATCATCATCTTTATTAGGGAAGGAAGACTCATAAGTATCAAAGACCATGGATAAACTTGAAGGACTAGATTCATGAGGGAGATCTATAGGATTCAAAATTTGATCTTGTCTAATCATTTATCTCTAGAAGATTTAAAAGGATGCACAAAACTTTATATAGTCCAAATCTCCATGATGTGATGTGTTATGGGCCCTACATCAGTTAGGCAAAAAAAATTCCATGATATTAACTTATGGAATATTATTAGACTATTATTGTTCTAGATTGTTAGTGGGCCTATTGAAAGGATTTTTATATCTTAGAAGGCCAAAATTCTAGTCATAAATTTGATTATTGGTATTACCCATCCTCTTTTGTGTATTCAAGAAATTATTGCTTAGATTCTAGACCATTCTTTGTATAGAATCCAATTAAACGTTGTTGGAGTCAGAACCCTGAGTGACTAGAAAGTTGGTGTTATCTTGATGTTGATTTTATTGGTGGCTATTCCTTTGTGTTTGATTGCTCAAGAAATCATAATTTTGATTCACTGTCTATCACATCATGGGAGGTAGAGTTTATAACTAATTTTGATTGAATGTAGAGGTGTTTTGATTTACATGTGAATTTATATTCAAGTATGGGAATCCATTGTTGAATTCTTGTCCTCTTAGAATATGAGGGATAATCTATGGATTGAGTTGATTGTCGATGTTAATAGCTTCTTGGAATGCCAAAGCTAGAGTATTGGTAGTGGCAACTCTTTGCAATAACACTGTAGTAATAGGATCTAGGGAATTCATGTACATCTTGAGAATTATATTCCCATATAACTTATACATGGAACTCAATTAAGTGTACATCTTCTAGAATCTAGTATTAAAGGCTCTGATTGACTCATTGGGTTCCCTTTTCATGCTAGTAAAGAGTTGATATACTACACTTAGGTTAGTTACTTATCCAAATTATTCAAGGAATGTATTTAGACACTCATTCAATGAGGTGATGGAATTTTACTACAAATTGAGATACCAATCATAATAAGAATCTTGTAGAGTAAACAAAAAAATATTTCATGCAATATCCTCATGAATTATATTCATAAATCTCAGGGCAAACTTGAAATATTTGATATTTTCTTCTATCATCCTCTTAGTCAAAGGGGAGAAGGTAGGCAAATAATTTTATGGATTCCTTGGTAGATCATGTTAGTCCCTAGGGATGGTAATGGTAGATCTGATTTACTAGGGTTGAACCATATGAAGATTGATAAGTGGGACATTTCTTATAGGGGAAGGTGTTTAGGATCAATGTATCTCAGGGATGACAAGTATGGGTCTAGGCCTCCTAAATTTGACAATGGTGAAACCAAAATGTTGTATTAGGCTCTAAACATTATTAATCTCTTGGGTGTATTTATAATGACTAGCCCCTATTTATTGGGTAAACACACAAGTGTACCCTCCTTCTAGTGACAATTTTGTTTTCTTTGTTGATATGGATTTTATACACACCTCAAAAAGTTTAAATGAGGTAACCTCTAATATTTTGGGATCTCTATGGATTTGTTGTATTAAATACACCCCACCCTATATAGTTTTATTTAAAAAGTGGGAACCCCCTTTATTTTTTAAGAGTATGAATATTCTATCTAAATACTTACATGTTTTTAATGGTTATGATGGTTATTATTATTTGTAGAAACTTTGTGTTTTAAACATTTAATCACATTATGGTATGCTTATTTCCATTTGAAATGACATGTTCAAACTAATATATTAATGGAAAGTCAGGAAGAATTAATTTGCATGACATATATTTAGATTAGTTTGTTCTAGAAGGTTACTTTTTGGTAATTTTTGGTCTTTAGAAGCTTTCTCTTCAAAAAAAAAATATTTGGGACTTTTCTTTGTAATTTTTATTCCAATCAAAAACTTTGGTATTTGAGAAATTTAATTCAATGACTTTGTCCTAATCCATGACTTTATCTTTGGAAGTTTTTCCTTCATCTACTTTTGGTGTTTAAAAGCTTCTCTTTAGAAAGGACCCTTGATAGTTTTTAGTATTCAAAAGTTCTCACTTCAGTAACTTTCTCTTTTGAAGCTTTATTTTGGATAATTTTCATTGGAAAATTTCACTTTCGGAGCTTTGATTCAGAAGGTTTCTCTTCATAATCTTTCTTTTGGAAGGATTCTCATCAAAATCTTTGTTTCAGAAACTTTCATTTGAGAGCTTGAATTTGGGAACTTTATATGCAACTAATTCTACCCAAACCATAATCTTTCTAAAGAGTACTAAGGCTTCAAAAACTATTATTTTAAAGAATTTAGGAAAAAATATTTTAGAAGGAATTTCTCTAAAGAACATTCTACTTTTTGAGCCTGAAGGTAAAGTTTGGCTTCCCTTGACTAGACCACATAATGACAAATAGAAAAATGGTAAAGACAACTATGGCATCCTAAATGAGTAAGCATCCTACATGGCATGTACACTAGAATAAGGTGGTCATGTTTGAGTTTAACAATGGTGATGAGATCATAGACATTGGTGATTAATGGTGCATGAACTAAAAATGAATGTTGAAAACCATTAACATTGAGCCCCCAGCCAAGTTCATCTCATTCAATTTTAAAGATCTCAATTAAACTTTAGTCTTCAATAATCTAAAAATCCATAGTCATGACCAAGATGATTTGTGATTCATGCAATTTAATTTATTACATGTCAGTTGAAAAATCTGAAAGCATATCAACATCTATAAAATAACCATGTCCTCATCATCTAATTTATAAAAAGGAGCCTCGACACCCTTTAAGTTTTTCATCAAGGATTATACTAAGTACTTAAACATAATTTTTGATGCCACTATATTTTATGGTTGCTATCCAAATTACTCAACCTTATGGGAAGATATGAATAACATGCATTTCTCTGAATTGGAAGAAGATATTTTAGCTAAGGATAAATAGTTAGTAAAGGTCCTACTCCCATTCAAGTGACATGACCTATATTATGTAGCTATTAAGTCAGAGTTTATGCCATGTATAGACCTACTATAATGATTATTTTTTTAGGAAAGACAAAATATGGGAATTACCTCCACTATGTTGAAAATAACATAGTGATCACATACATCTCAAGGGATACATTCATCAAGTATTTGATTCTCCCCATCTTTAATGTTAGGTTTGATTTTCATACCATACTAGCTTGTAATAATGCTAATAATGTGGATCTATCACTAGTAAGATGGCTTCTCCCTAGAGAAGAATTTACTATAAAGTAACACATCAATAAACATGTTCCCATCAATCAATTTAGAATTGGGATACACATGAGCATGACACTATCGAATCAAATCTTTAGCCATGAAAGCATCCACTTCACAAATCTATAATGGGTTCTACTAATATACCTACTCATTACCTTAGAGCACACCTATGCTTTGGGGGAAGTAATCAACACTCACCTCTAGAAGAAAATCCTATAAAAAGATAGGATACCACATGGGGTAAACATATATATGATGTATTATCTATTAGATGCAATGATGGGGATGGTATATAAGAACAATGGAGTCTTAGAGGATCCTAACCCAAATGTTATCAAGAACCAAATTTTTGATTATTACTCTTTTGTGTACATATACTCATAAGTTAGTAATATAAATAATATTGTTGAAGATCTCTACCCTTATGTTTGGATGGCCATCCATGGTCAACCTTTAGCTAGGATTTTACCTAGCATCACTAGAACACTTGCCAATAATGTGGGAGACTACTAGATCTACCCTAACTACACCATCATCATGGTTGTTGGACATAAGGTGGATCTTCTTTAACTTCCTAAATTTGTTCTAGATAAGGTAGATAAATAGGATATTACATACTAGATATGGAATGGTATTGATGAGGATTTGACAAAGAATAAGAAGGCTACCTTCCATGGCTTCCATGTTAATATTGGGAAGATATAATAAACCATAAGGAGGAAGTTTAGGGAAGCTATAAATGTCAAGAAAGCATATGCATTTCCCACTCTCCCCCATCAATATTGGGACACCCATGGGAAGGTATATTAGAATATCAACACCCTTTGCCTCTCATATAAAATGAACTATTTGATCATGATTTTCTATTTTTGAATTCCAAGGATGATAAAGAAGTGAAATAAAGAGCAATAATAATAAGATTGAGTGAGTACCTATGGAGGGTAATAAAATTTGAACCCTCTCTCACACTAGACTAATAAAAATTTATAATCCCACCTCCAAGAGAATGGATATATTTTGACTTTTGGAGTGGTAGGCCATATCAATAACTAGAAGGAGAGGGACAAGATCTCTAAGGTCCATTCATGGCTCAAGACCAACCAAAGGAGTAAGAATAGTCGCTAGGTGAGGCATAACTTACTAGAGGTGAGAAATCACTCATTAGAGGACAAAAACAATAATAATAAGAAGAATAAATTCTTACTCCTACACAAGAGGAAGAGGAACAAACTCCTCTAATTCAAGCATTGACTATTAAACTAAGGGAGATTAAGTAGGATATAGTAGAGGAACTGACTCAAGTTGATCAAAACACATGAGGGGAAGATATTAAGATCATTTTCTTAGATTATTATGATGAATAAGAAATAATATCTTAAATAACCCCAATATCTAGCATGATTACCCCTTCTCTTCCCTAATAGATCCATGTTCTACAAATTGGGAGAGCAACAAGATGATATCAGAGGAAACCAAAAGGGGATAGATCTTAGACCCTACCCATGAAATCACTCAAGGGGGCACAACCTTCACTATAAGGTGAGACAACATAAGAGGTGGATGAGGAAGAATTATGACAATAAAAGGTCTTAAGCTTGTAAGCACTAAAATCTAAGGCACCTCTCACAAACAAGTCATCTGGTAAGGGTCATATTTTCACATCCCCCTTAGGCCTTTTTATTTTTATGTCATTACCAATTGTTTTTACCATCCCTACTCTAATTATTTAAACTTTAATTCTTATACAAGCACTTTCTTCTAGTCTCCTTTTCATTCACCCATCTACTACTCTACCTAGTGTCACTTCACCTTCTTCATCCTGTACTAATACAATATATATTCCTTCAATTTCTATCCTTAAAACCATTTCTCTTTTCATCTCAACTATTAGCCAATCCAACACCTAACTTTTTGCTTCCTCTACCCAATTGGGTTCACCTTTGCATTCTTCAACACCAGCCTCCACAACCATAGTAGTGACAACCAATAGGTATTAAAGAAAGTAACCACTCTATTTTTTGAAACTAACTCCATAATTTGGAAACATAGACTGGTCTAAAATATTTTTTCCCTTAATGACCAAACTTTCCTCTAAAATAGAGCTTGATTCTAAAGAGCATGTGAAAATAGAATCTCGACCATTAAATCCTCTGAAGCTCAGTCTTCTAGACTGGGCCAAGGAGTTATGATCTTCAGCCTTTAAGAGGCCCAATCTAAATATCACTAAGCTTCCGATGATAAGCTTATTATTTGAAAAGGCTACAACATCAGTCTAATGGTCCAGAAAGAGGAAGATTGAGGATAGTTTTGAAAGGAGTTTGATCTTAGAGGAAAGGTATTAGGTCTATTCCTTTTCAAAGAGGAAGAACAAGAAGAAGGCTCGATCTTCATATATTGAAGACCTCAATTTCTAATTAGAGACCCATACTAAGGTAATCCTAGATATACATGAGGGAATAGAGATGGCTAGATAAGATATGGAAGAAGATTTATAAGTTATCTAAGAACAACAAAATGTGATACAAGTTCCCCATGGTATAGAATTGGATGTGAAAAATATAACACTTAAGCTATATGAGATTCTAGATTTAATTCATTTTTTAAGAGTAAATTTGGATCCACATATAAATTCAATAACCACATTATTCAATATTATTAGGGAAGATGATATTAAGTTAAATTTATTGGTATTGTACACCTTGAATAAGGCATTTACCCACCTAAACCTGATGACCCCTCTAGAGGCATCAAATGAATTAAATCTATATATAATAAGAATAAAAGAGACTCATGATTTTGTATTACCTTATGAAGCTCTATTAAATAATTGGGCCAAATAATAAAAGTAAGTAGAGCAAATTTTCGCTAAGCTTAAATTGACAAAAATTAGTATAATAAAGGGAAACTGGTACCTCAAGCTACTTTTGATCAAATGATTTATCAAGTCTCAGATGGATTCAAATAGAGTCTATAAGGACTACATTTGGAGGACATTAAAGCCAAGTTGAGTATATAAAATAAAATGGCAATAGAGGTATAAGTCTTCTATTTTGGCTTTTGAGCCACCAAGATAAAACATATTATACTAATGGAATAAATAAGTAGGATGACTAGGCCATATATTATGGATATGAACTTAATTCACACACAACATGATAAGGAATATAATTATTACCAATATTTGGATGCCAAGAGTAAAATAACATCAATTCCACTTGCAAATTCTACTCTACAGACCCCACCTACAGTACTTATAAGCTCTAATTGTAACTCTAGTTAAATCAACAAGTACATCACTGAGCATAGCTCTAGTTAACACATCATCAAACATAAGCAAAAATATAGTTCTAATGACAATTTTTAGAAAAATCAAGTAAGATTTGATTTAACTCAAAGATAAAGTCTATTTTTTTTACAATTTTACATGTAGCAGTTATAAATGAACAATCAAGTCCTGGTTATATCCATATTATAATTAACTAAATCATTGTTGTCATCATGTACATGATGAATGTATGAAGTACCCATAAGTTATAAGATTTAACGGAGACTTATCATATAGTATTTTAAGATGTAATAAAAAAGATCTAAACTTGGAGGATGAGGTGACCCCTTGCCCAAGTTCTTTATATACATGTAGAGCCCTCTTTAAAAAGGGTCAAATTTTTGAAGGAATATACAAGTAGAGATCAATAAATTGATTTTAATACAACTATGTTTGTTCTTTATTTCCCACCTCTCTGTGTTAATGAATTTGAAGTTTATTAGTCTATATTGATTCAATAATTTTTAAGTGTGTTAATTTAAGAGATGAATCTAATTATTTTATTAATGAATATTGGTCTTAAATGTGTAGTAACAATTGAGTATTAATAGGTTTCACTGATTTAGATAGTTAGTAAAATTTGAATTGATAATCCAAGTTGTGTAGAAGTATCTCTTTTGATATAGTCTTCTAGGTGTGAGCCATAACTACCCTAGATAAATTCTTGGTCCAAACTATAATATCTTATTCAAATGTTTGAAATAATAGCCTTAAGAAGATAAACCTCCAAATGAGATCATTAAGCATCCTATATTTGTTATCCTAGACTACTAACCATTCTTGTTTATGAATGTGCAAAATATACAAACACCAAAAACTAGTTTTGGAGATACATGTCCACTAAAGAAACATCCTTATAAGTTATCTTTAAAAAACACAACCTTATTTTTTTACTTACCCTTAATTTATTTATTTATTTATTTGAGATATAGCTATAGACACTCAAAAATTACACATGATAGTTTTAGATGTCAAAGCACCTGGACCTTCATCTAACCTCGAGTCCATTTGACCACCTAGACTCATTTGCTAACTTGAACCTATTAAACCCTTAACCTAACACATTTAATAAAATATTTTAATCCACCTCCTTTTAACTTAATTTCACCCATTTTACTTTAGATCCTTAACTAGTGATGATTAACCTAACTATCAATGGTTAGCCTGATTGTTGATGGTCAGGTCATCATCTCACTTTAAAGCCATTTCTAGCTATGTACAAGATAAGCATGAAACAATTTAACAACTTCCATTTTATGATGCTAACAATATTTAAATCATCATAAATGGAAATGTTTTCCTCTTATCTGATTATCAACTTCCTCCTAACCAATTATAAACTTCATGCTATAAAAGGAGAGAAGTAGGAAGTGAAAAAGTTCTAGAAATCTATAAATCTACATCTAGGTTATAAAATCTTCTTGCATAGGTATCCAAAATCCATTCAACAAGAAAGCCATGGTAATAGAGACTTGAACCTCTATCCAAATCACTTTTAAAGGCCAAAATACTATCACTCTAGCCAAATTGCTTTCGTTATCTAGTAATTTGCAAGTGATTTAGTACTAGTTTCTTCATTTCATTTCATTTATAAATATCCTGACCTGATCAAACTCATTTTCTAGACTTCTATTTTTGAGCAAAACCATACCAAAACCCTTACCTAACCATTTACCCAATCTATAATTCCCTTTTTGAACAATTTTAAAATACACAAGCAATCATGGATGGTTAGCCTAACCACTGATGGTCACCTCAACCACTGACGGTTAGCCCAACTGTCGACGGTTCACCCAACTACCAATGGTCACTATGGTAGAAAATAATAATGAGTTATTTTCACCCCCATAACACCAATCAAATCCTACTTTCTATGTTCTTACCTATTTATAGAACCTCCCTAGATTTTATAAACCCAACCCCAACTATCCTAGAATAAATATTGACCCTTTTTTCTACATTTAACCATTTTATTTGAACAATCATTTACCTTCTTATTCTTACATGCATTTACTTTCATGTTATTGAATGCAAGTTTCTCTTTCTTTTCATCAATATCAACTTAATTGTTATAAATAGTGGATTGATAGTCTCCTAACAAGTATACACTTCTTGGATCTAGCTCACACTAGGCAGTCCACTCAACTATCTTGCTAATAACCCCTTTTCTTGTGTCTTTCTTATTTTCAAGTTATTCTTTCCAAGCTAAAGAGGAGTTATCCTCATCTAGATCATGCCCACACTTTCACAAGGTATTCCTTTACACACCCCTTTTACCAATTTCTTACTTGCTTCCAAATTAAGAAATGAGTAAAAATTAAGAGAAACATTTTGGCATAACTTGTGGGACATAGCATCTCTTTTTATTCCTTTATTTTATGCTCATCAAATGAAATCTAAAAATTCTTTTAGGCTTAAAACAAATATTTTGCATACATTTATGGCTTGCTTATTTTAGTTCATCTAGTAACTTTAATGTAAATTAATTAATTTTAGTTTTTACTCTCATTATCACACACTTATCCAAACCACATAATCAATCAACACATCAAAAAAGACTTGAGATTAATCCTGACTAGGATTTCATCACCTAGGGTAAACCTTACCCTTTATCAACAATCCTACTTGGAGGTCATTACCTAGAGGAGAACCAACTCAACTCTTTGGTTGAGTATAAGCTCTAAAATTTAGTATATCTTGGCTAAGAACCCAACAAACTTATCGCTACAGTGTGTGAAGTGAGGGGGTAGGCCCCAGTACCAAGCCACATACTAAAGATAAATATATATTTCTCTCTTGAGCACCTAAACATAACCTAAAACCAACATTATATTTCCTATTTAGTACTTGATCTACAAACCAAATTTCCTCGTCACACTCTCTAAGGCATAAGCCAAAAGTGATTTAAAAAAAAAATCTATGTTGATAAATGTGCTTTAGTGTATGTTTTATTTCCTTGATATCTTTTCATTTTGATTGCTTTGTGTTTGAGTTGTGAGTTTCATTACTTATTTCCTATTTCCTCTCATGGTCTTTATTAGATAATATTTGAGGAATCAAACTAAACAAAAAACACCTTCTTCTTCCTCCATGGATTATACCTTTTATGTTGAGGGTTCCCCTCATTTATCTCCCCCTCCTACCAAGCCTCTAATTGTTACTGAGGGTGATCTAGATTTTTCCAACTTCCTTAATAACAATCTTGTGGCTCTTAAACATTACCTAAACACCTTATCTAACCATACCCCTTTTACTTTGGTTCCTCCTATGGATCCTCCCTATGGTATGCCATACCATCTTTTAGTGGGTGCCACCTCAACTCAACCTATGCTTACCCAAGCCTATTCTCCTTCCAATATCCCACCTACTACCACTCCCCAAACTCCATCCAACATCCCAACCAATACCCAAACACCTACTACCCCAATCAATACCCCCAAGATAGGATCAACTTTACCTCTTTTTACCCATACTCCTTCTACCATGGGGGTATATTCTACCCTTATTTTTATTATTCCTCTTAGTTTAACTAATCAACCAATTTCTACCCCACTTTAGAGTTTAGTACTTTCCAGACCTCAAACACTTCCACCTATTGTCACTAGAGCTACCACCCACCAATAGCCAACTGGCACTTTCATACCTCCAACCTAATCTATAACTATACCACCATATACTAACCCAGACATACCTATAAACCAACCCACATTATCCCCCCAAAAAGTACCCATGACATCTTACCCATATGTTTCTAACTCACAAGGATAAATATCACCTTCCACCCAACCATTTGTGCCAATCAACCCTTATGTGGCACCATCCCAACCTCATATGATCGCTTACCAATATGTGGCTTCTTCAGCACCCTCTATCACTTATCCATACATTGCTACCACCTTACCTCAACAAAGCTTACCACCTAATTATGCAACTTCATCACCTCAAATAGATTTGTTCAAGATGTTAATGAACAAAATGACCAACCTAGAGTCATCTATTTTTGGGTCACATAACCTTTTATCCTATGATCAAATATGTAATGAACCCATCCATCCATTCCCATCTATTCTTACCCTCCTCAATGGGAATTATCCATGTTTTCCAAATTTCAAGGCAAAAAGGACCCCCAAGAATATTTGAAATCATTTCATCACTCCTTTTATTTGATTGCATATGATGATTCTCTCTTCTTTCAAACCTTTCCCATGTCTTTATTAAGAATAACCCTTAATTAGTATAGTGCTTTCACCAACACTCCATATTTTCCTTCTCACAACTGGCCCAAATCTTTTTAGATAACTTCTTAGTAAATATATCTTAAAATGTTTCTATTACTGACCTTTATTCTATTAGGCAATTTGATGATGAATCAATTATCGATTTCATAGATAGATAGAGAGGTCTCATCAACCAGCTTTATTTCTCCTTACCCCAAATTGAGTTGATTGAGCTCTTCTCTCAAGGTTGTGATAAACATATTTCCCCCACTCTTCAACTTCAAACTTTAGTAAATTTTGATGAGGCATTCACCATGGCACGTAAACTTGAAAACCAATCCATTGATGAAGGGAAATTGAAAATGTAGAACAAAAATTCTATCTTTAAATCCAATGACCCTCCATCCACCAAAACCACTAACCAACCCAACCATCCCACTACTAAATAAAAAATATCTACAAAATTAATGGTCCTAAAAATGTCTCCACCACCAACTATCAACCAACCCCATCAAACCAATTCTTCCAACCCTTCCTATCGATAAAACCAAAACTAAAACTGATCTCCTCCAAAAAAATAAACTCCTATAAGGGAGTCTTATGCTTCAATTTTGGAAAAAATTCTCAAATCCAACCTCATCCAAATTCCACCTATAAAATCACCCTAATAATTTTATACTTCTTTCCCCATGCTTGGTTGGTTCAATGAGAATGACCATTATGCCTTTTATCGATTTATTGGACATACCATCAATAGATGTAATACCTTCAAAAGTTTGGTCCAAAGCTTAATCAATAGTTGATAACTTTCATTTGATAATCCCATGTCACCTCTTAATCAATCCCTTGACATCTTCCATAAACCTTTTCCTAATCATGCTCCTTCTACCCATCACCATGGCAACAAATCATAATTATCTCACTCTCATGAGGCACATACAATCAACATTATTATTAGTGAGCCCATTTTTGAGGAGACCACTATAATAACTACTTCTTCCTCTATTTCACTCACAAAAGTAATGGATTAACCTTCCATTCCTTCAAATACCCAAATAAATGAATCAACCACCCCTCTTTCTTCACCTAATGAGACCTTATCTTTATCCACCTCTCCTTTGATAAAAACACCAAAGGAGACAACCTTTGATTTAACCATTTCTTTTTCCTCCACTCCATCCATTGAATTGGTAGAACTACCTTCCATTCCTTTAGACACCCCCAAAAAAGAAGAAACCATGTCCATTCCTTCACTTTAGGACACCACACTTACCTCCCCCATCATAGAACCATCCATTCCCTCTTTGGAAACAATCCCACAAGAGAAGGTTACCTTATCCACCCAACCACCAATTTTGAAATCCCCCATCAAAGACAAAAAAGGAGGAACCATTCCCTCTTCTCCACCTAGGGGCTTAATCTTTGAAACCAATAACCAAGGAACCAAACCCATCCATAATCCCTTTTATATACTAGTCCAAATTCTAGAGTTCACTTCTCAACCCAACTTTGATAGAGCCATATTTTGGCATCATCTATGGCTCCCTTATTAAAATAGATCTAAATCCTCAACCTCACTTGAATCCACCCTTAAATCCATTATTACATCTTCATCGAACACCTCTTCCTCCAAAACCATAGGTGAACCATCCAAACTACCTCCATCTAACAATGTCAAATCTCCTTATGCCTCTCTCACCAAACATATCAAGAATCTAAGAATTCTACCCACGCCTAGTTAGACTCACCCCTCTTTGAAGTTGGACATAACTCCATCTAGTCCACTAAAGAAACCCCCAACCAAACCAATCAAGAAGCTAGAGTTTCCCAATCCTCAACCTTGAACTAGACCTATAACACCTCTTTCACACTTACCTTATATTTTAGGACCCCATCTTATACCATCCTAATTACCTATTCTTCCTCTAGTAAACAACCCCACTTTTCTCTATCTACACCTACCCCTACCAAACCATCTAATTATCCTTCATTCTTAACTAACCTATCCACATATACTTTCCCACCTATATCTAACCTCTCATTATCTAAATCTTCCACTTTCAAATCATTTACCCTGAAGCCAACAATAAATAAGCAATCCTAACCACTAATTAAAACCATTCTACCACTTATAACTTCTAAGGTGAAAACTATAAACCCATCACCTCTAACACCTTTGAATGAATCTTATTCAACCATCCTACAAAGTTTGTTGAAAAATTCTTCCATTATCTTACCATCTATCAAACCATTCTACCCTTCCAATACCAAACCCTCTTGGTTTAATGATAACTTGATCTATGCATACCATAGGGCACTGGGACATGACACAAAAATTGCAAAGCTCTCCAAGCACTTACTCATATCCTATATGATGAGGATTATTTTTTATTAGATAAAACTCTATTATCCCCATTACCAATCTAACCATTAATTCAAGCTATCTAATATTTACCTACTTGACCACTCTCACCCAAGAGTGAGGAGGAGGAATTGAATCAATCATCCAACTTGATAAATACCCCCATCCACACTATTCGATATCTCTGGCCTAATAGAAGGATAAGGGAAAATCCAAAGTCTCCATTCCATAGACATACCCTTGAACCCGTCAGCTCACTAAATAGGCCCAAACATCTTTAACATCACCTTTTTAACTACCAAAACTCAAAGTATCCATTTTAAGACCCTCTCCCTTCAACCCTTTTGAATCCATCCAGCATATCATGTTGAAATAACTTCACCAAACACTAGTGAAGATGAGCCTTTATGAATTAATAAACACCTTTCTCTATCATCATTAGGCACTGATAGATGCTTTGTAATTTATAGAGGTATAACCAGATGAACCTTAACCTCTTATACCTTTTATTAGAGCCCTCTAACTTTCTACCTTCATCACCTTTTAGGATTCTAAAATACTTCCTATTCACCTAGAGGATTCAATCATCCCCTTTTTATTACTATGTACATTAATCAAAACTACATCAAAGGGTAATTATTTATGGAGGAGATAACATCAACATTATCTCCTACCATGCTTATGACCAACTTCAGCTGCCCAATAACATCATGTCAAAAAGCGCAATGGTCCTTCACTCCTTCAATGATACCATGGCCACTACCTTAGGGATAGTGGTCTTCCATATCCACTTGGGACCTTAAATCATGCCATGAGTTGTGTCCCTTCTTCCTTACATCAATATGTCAAATTTGAGCATGAAAGTCAAGTTGTTACCATCAAAACTAACCCTAGTCCTTTTGCCTCTTACAATATGACATATCAACCTAATGATGTTTTTATTCCTCCCTTATCCACCTCACAATCAACTACTAATGAAACTAATTCACTATTAACCAAAACTAGTAACACTTCCACCCACAATAGTGATGAAGATTCAACACTATCATCTATCCCTTCTTCCCAAACTCTCATAGAGGACCCTTTGGAATCCACATTTCAATGTCTCTCCCTTAAGGAATATAACCTTTTAGCCTTGGATGTTTTTCCTACTCCATAAGAATATGGGAACCTCAAACATGACCCTTTGTGTGACCCAACATTGAAACTATCATCCCTTTTGGGCTGCCAAATAATCAAACAAATTTCATCTATGGGGGACTTGTTCAGCCACTTCTCACTCCCACCACTATCTCATTCATCTAACCATTCACATCTGACTTCTCTTATCTCAAAAAACCATCCTTTTCCAAATATTACCTTTATAGGTGTGCTTGGAAGGGGTTTGGTCTTAGCCTTTATGAATAGGGACCTCACAAGTTACCCATCATCAAAACTCAAAAACCTTGTGAGTTATTTGGTCTTGGGTTCGTACCACTAGAAGAACCCACCTCACCAAAACCCATCACCACCAATGATGAGGATGTCCCATATTCACCAACCCCATCCCCCTCAAAGATTGAAGACTTTGATATCATCCCATATAATTTTTTATCAATACCATTAGTTTGGGCCCCTTGACCTATCAAAAGGGCAGCCGAACTAAGACCCTTCCTCTCATCCATCTTGAAATGATAGAAAGAGATTATCCTACCATCAACACCATCCAACATTAGGATGATGATTCCATTCTCACCTACCTCAATGTAGGGAATTATTTTATCCATAAATCCCTTCCTCTTCAGAACAAAACCATGCTAAATTAATCCACTATCGATGTCAACCTAAATACTCATGATAACCCTTATATCATCAAAATTGGCCACTCTTTAAATTACATAGAGAAACAAGATTACCCTTCTTTCTTTCATGATCATAGCATATAATTTGCTTGTTCTTATTAGGATATACCTAGAATTAACCCTTTTATTACCCTTCAAAACATTATCACCCATCCTAAAGTTAATCTAGTATGGCAAAATCTTCATAGTATGCATCCTCACATAGCCCTTCTTGTCAAATAAATTCTACATCTCTTATCTATCTACTTAATTCAACCCATCATCTATCTACAATGGGTTCTTAACATTATTCCCATCACCAAAACCATGGGGGGACTTCACCTCTACATCAAATTTCATGATCTCAATCTCACTTACCCAAAGGATGATTTTCCTTTGCTGAACATTGACCAACTTATTGATCTTATAGATGGACATGAAATATTATCTCTTATGGATAGTTTATTAGGATATAATTATATCTTTAATGCCCCCAATGATTATCATAAATCTTCTTTTATCACCTCATAGGGATCCTTCTATTATAGGGTCATGCCTTTCGGTTTGACTAACACTAGAGCAACCTATCAACACGCCATGACCTACATTTTTCATGATCTCATCCATAAAATTATAGAGGACTATTTGGATGATCTCCTTAGGAAATTTAAACACTACAAGGATCACCTAGTTATTCTCACAATCATATTTGACTAACTAATCCATTATCATGTCAAGCTTAACCCTAAGAAATGCATTTTTGGGGTCTATTGAGAAATTTTCTTGGATTTATTGTCTTTCTTTGAGGAATCAAAATAAACCCTACAAAAGTTAGATCAATCTTGGAGATGCCTCCTCTTAGTAACCTTAAAAAATTTCATATCCTATAAGGTAAGCTCCAATCCATTTGTCACTTCATCTCCCAGTTATCATATAGATTTCAACCCTTTCACTATCTCCTAAAGAAATACACCTCTTTTAATAGGACCAAAGACTATCAATAAGCCTTTGAATTAATTAAGGAGTACCTTCTCTCTCCACCTATCCTCAACCCTCCTAGAGAAGACCAACCCTTATACAAATACACCTCTTTTAATAGGACCAAAGACTATCAATAAGCCTTTGACTCAATAAAGGAGTACCTTCTCTCTCCACCTATCTTCAACCCTCCTAGAGAAGACCAACCCTTATACCTTTATATATTCACCATGAATCATTCCTTCAGGGAAATGCTCACTCACCATGATGAAAAAAATAAAGAGTAAGCCATCTAATATGTTATCTACACACTTATAGAGTATGAGACTCAACATACTCATCTTGAGAAACTTTGCATCACCTTAATCTTTGTGGCCTCCAAAATCCATCACTACCTTCTTAATAATAGAACCTAGTTTATCACTAAAATTGACCAAGTCAAGTACATGCACTCTAAACCATACCAAAACAAACATATGGCTAAGTGGATCATGTTCCTAACTGAGTTTGATCTTGAGTTACTTCAATAAATTTCCATTAAAGGGTAAGTTATTGATGATTAATTGGCCAAAGCTCCTCTACCAGACAACCAACCACTTCCTCTTACTTTTCTAGATGAGTCCATGACAATTATTTCTTAGGAAGAACCCACCTACCAAATGACCATGTTTTTCTATGACTCCAAAATGCAAACATGTTAGGGGTGCCAGAGTTATTTTCATTCCCCTTAATGGTGAAACTCTTCCCCTTTCCTTTAAAATTGACTTTGAATACACTAACAATGTGGCTAAGTCTGAAGCCCTGGTCATCAATCTCCAAACCACTCTAGCCTTGGGAGTTAAAACCATTAATGTCTTTGGTAACTCCCAACTTGTCATCAATCAAGTCAACAAATCCTACCAATGTGTTAATCATGTCTTATTGAAGTAAAACAACTCATACATGTATTCTTAGCATCATTTTATCATTACCTTATCCAATTAGTCCTCAATCTACCAATAAATTCATGGGCATGATGACTTCCTTGGCTTCTCAAATTTTATTCCAAATAGATGAATCTATATTATTTATCACCATTCATCATTTTATTACACCTTCATATATCAATTTTGACCTTCCCACCATTTTTAGTGTAAAATCATCTCCTTCTGATATTTGGTATGACTAAAATTTTAACTACCTTAAGCTCAACATTATTCCTCCCAACCTATCGAGGAATGATCAAAGAGCCTTTGTTTAGAGTACCTCTCATTACACCATAGTAGGGGTAATCCTTTATAAACATGGTTTTGATGGCCTCCTTCTATATTGTCTACATAGTCATGAAGCTTCCTATGCTATCAAGGAAAAACATGACATAATCTATGGGGGATATTTTATTGGGCTAACTATCATTAAACATATCCTTCACCATTAGACTACTATAAATAAAACTATTATGATTATGTAAATAAGTGTGTCAAATGTTAACTTCATGCTAATTTACATCACACATTGGCCCATGGCCTTCGAATGTCCAAAGACTATTGGCCCTTCTTATAATGGGGTCTCAATCTTATTAGTTAAATCAATCCTTATTATTCACAATGACACCAATCCATCATTACTGCTACTAAATATTTCACCAAGTGGGTGGAAGCAATCCCTCTTATCTTAACCAAAGCTAAAAAGATTGTTGATTTCATCAATCACCATATCATTTTCCACTTCAGTGTTCCCCATAAGATCATCACTGATAGAAGAAAAAAATTAAAAAACAAGAAAGTTTAGGGTCTTTGTGATGTTTTTGGAATCAAATTAATAGTTTCCTCACCCTATCATCCATAATCAAATGGAAAAGTGAAATCCTCTAAAAAAACCCTCACTAAAATGCTAACCAAAGTTGTTAGTGATTTAGGTTAAGATTGGAACTTACACATTCCCTTCACTTTATGGTCCCATCACATTAGCATTTAAAACTCTATAAGCGTTATCCCTTTCTCTCTCATCTTTGAAGAAGAGGCAGTCTTGCCTTTCAAACTCTATATTCCTTCTCTTTGCATATCTTTATATGAGATCCTTCCTAAGAGTGATTATCATTAGGAACATCTCACATTATTTGAGTTACTTAATGAAAATCACATCATGACACTTAATCATCTTTATGAGTATCAAGAACAAATCCATGTTGTATTTAAAAAACACCTAAAAGAGTGAGAATTTAATATTGGAGACTTCATACTTAAGGAAAAACAACATCTAACTAATATAGAGAAAATCAAAATAGTCAAGTTTGCTTTCAATTTCCCTACACCCTGCATCATAAACCATAAGTATGGATCAGGAGCTTATCATTTTTCTTCTTTTGAAGGAAAACTAGAACTTGAGCCTCTCAATGATTCACATCTATGTCCATTCTATTTTTAAAATAAGGATCAAACTCACCTTTATGTCTGACTTAAGCTTGTCCCTTGGTTTACACAATTTTCACTTCCCTTATCCTACCTATCCCTATTCCTCTTAAGGATAATTGATTACAACATAGGACCATGTGATTATCTATCATATTTATATCCTAATTATAAGCATGGATACCATGGCTCTACCCATGGGATGGTTCTCATTGGCACTTTTTATCTCTAATCAGATGGAATCCTATGATCAGTTGTCCTTCAAACCACTTTTTGTCATCCATCATTAACCTTTTTTGCTAAAAGTCTTGCCTCTATAATGGTAGACACTTAAGCATAAATAGACTTGTCCATGTCTAAACCTAACATTCAAAATCAAATTAGGATACCAAAATATCACTTGGGTCCATATCTCTAGCATTGTAGACTACTCCCTTAAAGGACAGCTACCCAATAACTAAATTGCTTAAAAATAGACTACTCCCTTAAAGGAAAAATATAAAAAAATCCAAGTTTAGACCAGTCCCTTGAAGTATGGCTAACTTAAGTCTATCAAAACAAATATTTTAAGCTTCTTGCATCAATTAGCTTCATCAACCTATCAAAATAGCAAAAGCAAAAAAAATAACCTTATGTCTGAATTAAAGCAAGTACACCACAATCATCTTTTATATATGGCATAAGTAGAATTCTTGCATTGATTAGTATACACATTATATTAAGGCATAGACATGTCTATTATGATTCCTTGGTCACTTAATGAAGGGGCAAGCTAACCCACATTAGGTTAACATATTATCCATTTCCCATTCAACCATATACCTATCACCTACTTTCCCTTCATACCTTCTCTAACATCAAGGGACTATGAGCTTACTTGACACAAAGTGACCAAGATACCTTCTTTTTCAGTCAAAGTATGATCATGTGAAGCATTGCAAAGGCTTATTTTCATTAAGTCAATCCAACTAGGGTTTTTTTAGGTCTATACCAATGAACACATCATGAATTTTTATTACCCTCCATTCATTAGTTCGTGTGGACATATGTCTCATGATTCTTCTCTCTTTTACACATTTAGGGTGTGTTAAAACCTGCTTTATGTGATTTCATTATATCCACATATCACATCTCATATCAAAACATAATTCTCATCAATGTATTAATCCATATACATCATAACATTATGAACAATGTCCATAAGCCATATCCTCTCCATGAACAAAACATCAAAAACACAAAACATCTAAAATTACATCACAAGATCATCATCTAAACAATACTCATTTGTCATAACATAAACATCATAACACACATAATATCCTAAAAATTATCAATAACCATGTCTAAATCATATATCACATAGCCTATGAACCACATCATCATATAAAATTCTTTCCTATGAACAACATCATCATATAAAGTTCTTTTCTATAAACCACATCATCATATGAAATTCTATTTGTGAATCACAAACATCATCTAAACAAAATCAACCCATCAATCACATGTCTACAACCTGATCTATAAACACATACATCATTAACTACATATAAACCAATCATCACCTAAAATAAACACATATATTCATCATCATATCAAACATTTCATAAAAATCATGTTTCAATTACTTAAACAAATCACCATATAACATAATTAAATCATCCATCATATCCACTAATACACCATACCTACAACATCTATAAACACAATCAATAATCATGACTAAACACAATCAACATCTATATCATAAACATAATCAACATATATATCATCATAAACATAATCAACTTTTATATCATCACAAACATAATCAACATCTATATAATCATGAACACCATGAAGATAATCCTCATCTCTATAACCATAATCATCATATACATCATAATCAAAGTCATAAATGTTAATGAAGAATGCATCATAATACATGAAATAATGTATCAAATCTCTCTCTCTCTCTCTCATATACATCTCTCACCATCAGCATGTAGGTCGGTATTAATAATTTACCCATATTAATACCTTTTACAAACATTCAACACTTCTTTTGACTTACCCTTCATACCACTTTTCAACACATTATAACCTTAAACCAATTTAACACTTTCTAAAACAAACTTTGCAACATTCACATTTTATGCTTTACACACTTACCAAAGCTTTACCAAACCATCTGACCCATTTACAAATATTTTCCCAAAATTTTCATACTTAAAACATACATTTACACATATATTTACCAACTAAAATGATTTCAACTAATTTCAAGCAATAACCACCTTCTCATACTTACCACTATTCTTAAAACACTTTAAACCCTTCCAGCTCTAATAATTTTCCCAATATCAACACCTTAAATAAATTCATCAACTTTCCCTTTTACAACAATTTAAAAACAAAAAATTTACAAACACTTTAAAACATTTTACAACACCTTACACCTTTTTTTAACACATACTACCCAAACCCTTTGACTACCAATGGTTCATGGAACCATCAATAGTCCCTTTGACACCTTTTATACCTAGAGTTTTACCACTGATGATTGATTTTTACCACTGATAGTCACTATGTGTGACCACTAGTAGTGCAAATCAAACCCTAAACCTTTCAAAACCTCCACAAAATACCTATACTCTATAATCAACCTACCTAAAAATAATATACATACTAATTCCAACCTAAGACACCCTTTCAATCTCACTTACCCCCACTAATTGAATCCATTTCAACCAAAATGTAAATTAGGGCAAACCCCATAAAACCTACCTAACCAAGTTTTCAATCACTATTAAACTCAATTGAATCTATTCAATACACCTTCTAAACAAATTCCCTCCACTACATAATAATTTTAAAATGACACCTACCTCATTCCATGATCATTGATGTGGTCAAATCCCTCATCCCACTACTCGACCCCACCCCCCATCCACCCTATATCTAGTTGACATGCAATCAAACACTCACAATTCTCCACCTTAGTAAACTTAATGCCAAAATGACAAAATGCACAACCTCAAGAGAACCAATCACCAAGGTCAAAATGTCAAATGGATAACAATTATTTTACATTTTTAGTTTTTATTATCTCAACTTATTTTTAAGGTTTTCCCTAACCATTAATGATTAGGGTGTCCATCAATGGTCAAACCTGAGGACACCACTAACCATAGATGGTTAGGGTTTCCCCCTTTTTTCAAACTTTTCATGACAACCTACCTAGGTGCTAAAATTTTAGGAGATCACCTAATTCATACCCAACCCAAATTTGACCTTGCACTCTCAAAGTGTACCCTTCTATGACAACCCATTTGACCATATCCACCTTGAAATTGGTTATTTTGACTCAAAATATTCACATGTTTTGTGATGACCTTTCTTTGGTCATTTTTACCACACTAACCAACCTTTCCATTTTTGAATTCTTTACAATTCACACCACCTCGTATGTGACCCAACCATTTATGTTGTTCAAGGGAGAACTTCCTACCTCAGATACCCATAACCAACACTAACCCTATCTATAAAAATTGATAGGCATGACCCAATTAGTTATGACTAACATTGTGGACCGGTTACACATATCATATGTCCCTCTATAACTAACCTTATTTTTACCAACATTGGCAACTTTAATATTTGCACTATCTTAACTATCACACTTAGTCATATTTTATGCACATTTTTATTTTTAAATTCCCAACCCTTTTGTATCACCTACCTCATGACTCACCATTTACCATTTATCAAACCCTGACCCAATTTCATTTTCACCTCGTCAACTCTCAGTTTGAGGGGGGATACCTCCTCCCATACTTGGGGTAATTAGACCTTGACCAATAATCCATCTTTGTTTTACATATTTTTAATTCAAAGATGCATAAAAAAAGGGTAAAATATAGACACTCAAAAACTACACATGATAGTTTTAGATGTCGAAGTGCCTTGACACTCATTAGACCTTGAGTCTAGTTGACCACCTAGACTCATTTTCTAACTTGAACCTATTAAACCCCTAACCTAACACCTTTAACTAAACCTTTTAATCTACCTCCTTTTAACTTAATTTCACCCATTTTCCTCTAGCTCTTTAACCACTAATGGTTAGCTTAACCATTGATAGTTAGCTTGACTGTCGACAGTCAAGGCATTAGCCTACTTTAAATCCATTTCTAGTTGTGTATGAGATAAGCATGTCATAATTTAAAAACTTCCCTTTTGAAATGATAATAAGATTTAAATCATCATAAATGGAAAATTTTCCCTCCTATCTAATTATAAACTTCTTCCTACTTAATTAACAACTTCATCCTATAAAAGGAGAAAAGTAGGAAGTGAAAAGGATCTAAAAATCCACAAATTTGCATCTAGGCTATCAAATATTCTTTCATAGGTATCCAACATCCATTTTATAAGCAAAAAATAAAAATGGATACTCAAACCTCTATCCAAATCACTTTTTAAGGCTAAAGTACTATTACTTTGGCTAAATTGTTTCCAATATATAACAATTTGCAGGTAACTTAGTACTAGTTTCTTCATTTCATTTCATTTCCAAATACCCTGACCTAATCAAACTCATTTTCCAACATTTTTTTCCTAACCAAACTTATACCAAAAAACTTACCTAACCATTTACCCAATCTAAAATTCCCTTTCTAAACATTTCCAAAATACACAAGCAACCATCAATGGTTAACCTAACTACCAATGGTCACCTCAACCGTTGATGGTCACCCAACCATTGATGGTTAGCCTAACCACTAACGATTCACCTAACCATCAATGATCATTGTGGTGTAAAATAATAGCAAGTTATTTTCATCCCCTTAACCCCAAATCTTACTTTCTATATTCCTACCTATTCATATAACCTCCCTAGATTTTTTGATCCTGACCCCAACTATTTTAGCATGAGTATTGACCCACTTTTTCTACATTTAGTTATTTTATTTGAAGGAGCATTTACCTTCTTCTTCATGCATGCATTTAATTTCATGTTATTTAATTCAAGTGTTTTTTTTCATCAATATCAACTTAATTATCATAAACAATGGATTGACAGCCTCCTAAAAAGCATACACTCTTTGATCTAGCTCACGCTAGGAAATTTACTTAATTATCTTGCTAACAACCCCTTTTATAGTGTCTTTATTATTTATAGGTTATTCTTTCCAAGACAAATAGGATTTCTCATCGTCATGTAGATCATGTTTGTACTTTTACCAGGTATTCCTTTAAACATCCCTTTTACTAGTTTCTTACTTGCTTTCAAATTAAGAAATGATAAAAAAATTAGGAGAAATAATACCCATCATAAAATAGTTATCCACCTGTCTAACTCACCTAGTGATTTATATTTTTATTAGATTAAACACATTCATCCATAAAACTTGTTTAAACAACCCATATGATCAAGTTACTATTATACCACCCAATTGTTGCAACCACATACTTGTAACTCATTCCTTAGAGTAGAACCCTATTCTATAGAGATTTTAAAATGTTAGAAGCTACCTCATTTAGCTTTATGTTCTCTGTATAAAAACACACATCAATAGGAATTATAATACCTTCATGGGTACCTTGAAGGTATCTCCTAGGAGATACCTTTTAAAAATACATAAGAGTACCCTTGAAGGTATTACAAGGCCCTTTAAGGTATCACCCACGATCCTAAAATATAAGTAGCTAATCATTTTCCATTATTTTGATCAAAACCACCATTGATCAATATCATTTTATATAATATTAAATTACATTAGTGAATGTTGATTTAATTAGCTATTTTTCTCTACTAGGTTATTCTATTTTTATCCATGTTTGAAAGGTATCCCCTAAGAGATACCTTCAATGTAAGATGAAACAAGGATTGAAGTATTCAATATATGATATTGAAAGCTATTATTCTTTTGGATTGACATAAATAGTGTCATTAAAAAATGTGTTCTACATTACCTTTTTAACATTTGTAGGTTTTAATATATCTCCATGCTTATGTTATGGTATAAATAGAGATTTATATCCTACATATAGGTATAAATTGGATTAATTTTATAAATATCTTGATTTACAAATATTATCATGTCTTTTATAAATGTCCAAGCTAAAAAATCATATGTTAATGTCTTTTCAATGTGGATACTATGTTTTACTCATAAATAATGGTAATGCCATTGTTGAATTAAGAATACACAAAGTTCTATGTCTAGATGCTAACTTTTTGGAATCCAAAACTCTCGCTTCCACATGACACAATGAGGAATACCTATTGAATGTGTAAGTTTTAATGTGAATAAATATTTTGATCCAAATCTACCACTTCCATTTCCTTGATCTTTTATGGATAATTTGGTGTATGTAGTTGATAGTTTTACTATATGGAGCACAAGAATGATGAAACACATCACATAAAATTTTTATATGGAGGATGACATGGCAAAAGGATAAAATAATTTTAGTATAGTAATACATATACAACTATTAAAATAATAAAAACCTAGCTTGGATTCACTGGTTTGATATATAGATTACCCTACCACATTACATAGACTAAGAAATAATTTTATTGGGAAAAGGGTACATTTTTTGCACAAATGTACGACTCTTGTAAATGATGAAATTTTTTTGTTGGTCATGTTAAATTTTGAAAACCAAGAGAGATTTTTAGTTTCATTCCTATCCCAATATTATTAAATGAATTGGGAATTTACATAAGTCTCATTATATAACATTGTGATACTTGAAGTACAAAGATAACTGAAACATATATCATTAAATGGCCTTCCAACAAGATTGTGGACATTGAATGTAGAGCAATAAATTTACCATACATGACACCAAATGAAAAAGAAATTGTAAATTTATGGGAAGTAGTGGATATTTAATTCATTCCTTGCATGAAATTCCTAGAAAAAAGGCATCCAAAAAAATTAACTTGTGCCTATAATTACTTAGGCAAAAAAATAAATAAGCTAAACACTTCACTCAGTCAAGTGGAGTTTGATATAAGCATAGATAATGAGATAAAAAAAGTGTGTGTAGATAAATGTTGTACCAAAAAATGTTTTCAATCAAGATTGTAATTTGAGATACTAAAATCTACAAGGATAAATTTTATTGATTATAAAATTATAGATAGGAGGCAATATGTCTTAGATACGTTTTCTATCAATTTGTTTAAGAAAAAAACTACCATTGATTTTTAGAGTACTGAGATCTATTTAGAAGCTTGGCTTAAAATATATAGATTGAAGAAAAGAAGCTTATTTGACACTCAAAATTTCCACAAAAATGGGAATGAAATGCATTCCATGTAGGGAGGTTTCAAAAAAAGCCACAAAAGAAGATAATGATAGCTAAATATTTTTTAGACCAATTGGTAGATGATTTTGAAGATGTTTCTCTAAGACTTACATCCTAGGTAAACATAGATAGCTCATGAAAAAGTGTTTGACATATTCTAGTGTCTGTCATTGAAGAATTTATGAGGCACACATCAATGCACAATTAATAGTTATGGAATATGAGCCAATATCCCATCCAAAATTAAATAACATGTGGTGAACTAATTTTCATGATGTGACCATTTCCATGTCTGATGACTTCACTAGGTGCAAAACATGTATCTTTTTTACTCAAAAAAAAAATCTAAAGTTCCCTCTCTAGAGATAAAGAAGATTGTATCAATCAATAATTCATGATGCACTCAAATTAGATACTTTCTGAAAGATAAATGTATTACACACAAACAAATGTCAGATCAATACCATGAAAAATGCCTCAATGTCATTCATGACAAGATGGAATGTCAAAATACATTTATGCCAAGGATAAAGATAAAAATAAAATTAGTTATTGATAGAATAGTAGATATTTCAATGGAAATAATTATAACACATGGTCATAGTGCAGGTGGACATGGTCATTTTTTTAACTATATGTTCTTAGAGGGTCAAAATTTACTATCACCTCATTGAATAAGTTCTTCAAATATATGGAAATAATAATGTTAGATACTTATGAATATTTACTATATAAAACTAGATCTTCAAAATATCCATTATATGATGCACTTTTATCTAATAACTGCTACCTTGAATGCAAAAAATACATAGAAGAAACATAATCAATTGGTGCCTTCAAGAAACTTCCTTCCATGTTATACCTTCAACTAGAAAACTATTGTGGGGACAATAAGAATAGGTACTTCTATCCATAATTATATTAAAAAAATGTTCAACTTTATATGTAACTAAATGTAATTATATTACATTTACAAATTCACAAAATCATGTTTTTTGTATAGGTTTGTGTTGTAATATTTCTCTCTTTCTCTACAAAGGTATTTTCCTTGATGTCAAGGTTGGATTATCCTTGTAGGAAATACACATGAAGACATTTATGGCACATTTGGAAACCTATTTGAATGTATAAAGAAGAAAGATATATGCAATGTGGTAAAGATGATGGATAGTTATAGGATATGTGAAAATACATGAAGCTTTATGCCATATTTGATTAAAGCGATTGTACATTTCAAAGACTATGTTAATATTTACTAGCTGAAGGGAAGAAATTAAATATTATGATTGAAAAAATGTCAATAGTTTCTTATAACAATAGAGTAAAGTCAAACCATTATGCATTTCAAAAATTCTATAAGAGATATAAATTGGTCTCCCGTCCCCCTGATTACATTATGAGGAACAAAATAAAATGGTGAGCCAAATGTTCCAAAATTTAATCTGACAAAAATATTTTTCACTAACTTGAAAAATGGTGCAAATTCTCAATATTCTATTATTGTAAAGGTCTCAGATAGAAGTAGAAAAAAGAGTGAAAAATAAATTAAATATAAATTGACTAAGTATGTACAACAATTAAATGAATTTGGTTTGACTGTAAATAGAAAGTGGAAGGATCTAGAATATTACTTCTAAAATATCCATGACATGATGAAATAAGACATGTTCTCTTTTAATGTTGAATGTACAGTATATTTTTGGCATGGAACTTGTCATAACATACCCTTGCATAGAGATCTGCATAAAATGGTTCAGGATAGGACCCTTGATTTTTTAGTGGCATCTACAAATACACATGTTGGTCTAAGAAAAAAAAGAACAAAAATTTCATTTGATCCATCTCAAGATGTGAAAAATGGAAAAATGTTATTTATTAGACCTGATGATTCTATCAGAGTGAAGTACACAATATGGGTTGTTATAACTAAAATTAATATTGACATATTACAAAAAACTGGAGATATAAAGCATATGGTCAAAATAGGTTGGTTCATCATAGTTCATGAAAGAAAAAAAGATGCAAAATAAGTAGAATTTTATTCAGGTTATTTGGGAGAGAAATGGAAACCAAACCCAATTGACACCTCTTTATTATCCATTATTATAGATAGTATCATCTATGCTTGGAAACCAAATAAAAATTGGATAGGTCATACACTTGTTCTCACTAATTTTTTGAAAGGTATTATAATAGAAAATTTGAATGCATCATCACATTAGGTACTTTAAAAAGCAGTGATAAAGGATTGAGAACTATTGTTTTATTTCGTAACATTGGCAAATTTGAAATGGTGTTTCCTTAATTTTGGAATGAGAAATATGAATGGCCTTTTTCAAAATTTAGTGCATTTTTTGGGAATGTAAAATGTTTTATTGGATTCACTTAGGTAATGCCTTATTATTTTATTATTTTATTTACTTTTTGAGAGATTTTATAGTGGCACTTCAAATTTTGGGTCTTGGAAAATACACTTCAACATTTGTGTTTATATTTTATACTATAATAATTCATTATTCAACAATTGTACATATGTAAAAGGTCTTCAGCATTTTACTATTAAAAGGTGCACTTCACATTTTGAGTATTTAAAAATGGTTTTTAGCTTTTGTGTATTCCAACTAATAATTTTGTAATTTTTGAATCATGAGAAAATATTTGGATTTTCATTTTTTCAAATTACACTTCATATTTTTCATCCTTCAAAATGATATTCAAAAAATGGTCTTCAAAATTTTCACATCAAAATTTACTCTTTGGCATTTGTACATTTTAAAATACACTTCAATATTCTCATGTTTGTAAAATGGTATTCAAGGTTTATGACTCAAAATGTCCCACTTTGGCATTTGTGTCCTAGGTTTTTTCCACTTCACTGTTAAGGGTTTATAGAAAGGTCTTTCAACTTTTTTACATTGGCATTTTGTATGTTAGAAAATATAATTGGCCATTCAACATTTGTGCATCAAGATTTGTTATTTAAAATTTGCATATCGATAAATGGTCTTTAGATTTTCAATTTTTCAAATTACACTTCATAGTTTAAGTATCTCAAAATGGTCTTCAACAACTCAACACTCACAAATCCTATCTATCATAAACTTAAAGTGTGAATGCAAGATCACCTAAGATCATGCCACATGGCACAATATTGATAACTCAATTATGTAGAATGATGAACAATGAAAACAAAAGTCCCAAAGAGCATGAACATTTGATATTGTGACATGCATCAAAATTTTGGTAACTTGGTTGTGTGGGAGACTATATAAGCATATGGGAGGTGCCCAATGACTTTAGTACCCATGATCGTGCCACTTTGCACAATCTCATGGACTCTCTTATGCAAACCAAAGTTAACATGGGTGAACTAGTTTTGGAGCGATCAATAAGTGGCCTATGCATAATAAAAGATAAACATTAAACATCACAGGGATGCCACTTGAAAATTAAACAAATAATTCATAATCTAATTAACTAATGACACATAACATCCCAATCATCCTAGGTGACCTAATCACATATTTCCTGAGCACCTGATTGATGTATGAATTATTTTCCTTAAATTAGAATTATTATATGTAAATGTTTGGTCTTTGAACTAGTTTGAATGGCCATATAAATTTTATTAAATATAGAAATAGTATGGGCCTTCTAATGGCATGATCTGACTATTTTTCATACTTAGATTTGATTTATTTGTAATAAGTCCAACTAATTCTTGAAAATTCTAATTAATTATTGATAAAGCCTAATTTATTTATTATAGTTTAAATAAATTAGACTACTAATTATTTTTAATTTTTTTTTTTAAAATGGACTTATTATAAATACATTAGATATATGTGATTTATTTGTAATACGTCCAACTAAGTCTTGATACAATCTAATTTATTTTTGATAGTTTTCAAAAGAATTATTGTTAACTATTTCTAATTATTTTAAATAATTTAGAAATATTACAAATACATTAGATAGATGTGAGTTATTTTTAATAAGTTCAACTAATTCTTAAAAAGTCCAATTAATTCTTGATAAAGTCTAATTTATTTTTGATAGTTTTGAAAAAATGGACTCTTAGTTATTTCTAATATTTTTCAATAATTTGCACTTATTAAAAATTTATTAGATAGATGTGATTTATTTTTAATAAGTCCAAGAAAATATTGATACAGTCCAATTTATTTTTGGTAATTTTAAAAAGTTTGGATTATTGATAAGTCCATATTATCTAAAATAATCCTTTCAATATGGTTATACCAAAAATAAGCACCACCCATGAATAAGGTACTTATTAAATCATGTTGGTGTGGATGATTTTTGGTTAAATTTGGGATTATTATATAGGACATGGACCTTGGATTATTCCCATGTTAAGTATCATTTGTAAATTAGTCATATAAATATAAGGAATACCACATTTATGTTCATAATGTTTATTTGGTAATTCATCTCCCTCTTTTGTGTGATGAATAAAACTTTGATACTTAGAAGTGGATATGTTAAGCTCCTTTGGAGAAGTAAGGATGAATGAAGAATATATATTCAAATACACATATAAATGTGTAGATGACTCATAATTTTTATGCAATGCTCTTTATTTTAATGGGGAAAGAAGCCCTCTACTAAAACTAAATTTTAATTCCAAATATGAGGGTCTAAATGCTAGATCATATGATGTACTTTTGAAATGAATAGTATAATATTGAAGGTATTCTTCATCACATTTTTTAAAATAATGTAAATGTTCTAATGTATTTTTTATCACCTATTGGCATCCTAGGTTGCACCCTATCTGAGCAAAGGGGTTGTTTAGGTGCTTTTGCTCAAACCTAGTCCAACATGGGAATGCATAGGCTATGGGCCACTTAATCTTGGGTGAGACCCCTAGAAAAGGTTAGTTTCATTTTGGGACTATCACTTATACTAAACCTAAACTAGTTCCTTACTAGGAAAAGGGGAAATAAATTGATAATAATTCATAAGAGCATTTAAAAATTAGGTGATGCACCAAATGTTTTTATCTTTATAGTTTCACAAGAAACACTATAAGACACTTTCAAGACTACTAAACATCACTTCATTCACACTTTGGTCAACCTACACATAAGTGTTTCATAAAAATGCATGGATTAGATATTGACCTAGCATGGGAGGGTAGTTGTCCACTTATAAAATCATCAACAAACTATATATGCACTTAGAATGACCTATGATAACTATGAAAAAACTTCATGAAGGTGAGAAAACTCAAACAAAGGCAAGGAAAACATATATTCACTTAAACACATCAATGAATTTATAAAAAACACTTCAACTTAGCTTGTAAAATAGAGGAATTTAGTCTTTTATTACATCCAATAGGTGTTATAGTACAAATATTGGCAGAGTCTAGTCATGCCAAAGAGAGGGATCTTTTTCAAGGCTTAAAAGCCTATATTTATAGTAGAATGGGATGAGAGAGATGGAGATCATGCATATAAGGATGCATAAGGGATCATAATGACCAAGATCCTATAATCTTTCCCAAAATTTATGCCATTAGAAAAGATCACAACGTCTAAGACTACTTCTAGAAAATGACCATAACAACTATATGATTTTTCTTTTAATATATTTTTGGATTACATTGATGCTCCTTATAGTTACAATGGTAGGATCAAGTCCTTTTAAATCTAAATTCTAGTTCTAAAGTATTTATAATAGCTAGATCAATATATTGTGATATTGTTCTGGCATGGATTAATCCCTACTAGTTTGTCTTTGACATGTGAGAGTGGAAGAAAGGATCATAATCATGTTGCTAGATTTGGTGATGAACCTACCAAAACTGATGTGTCTACCTCTATGGCCTCCTTTCAAAATATTTGATTTGTTTTAACCTTGACCATATTTGATGTTTATGAAGTCCCTAGCTTTTAAATTTTGATGTTGGCCCTTGATTTTGATTTGAGTTTCTAAAAATATGCCACCTAGCATATCTTCATTTATTCTTAAGATCATATTGTTAGTTCCATCTATGTCCACACTTATACCACATGATGGCCTCATATTCAATTTGGGATCCTTGTCCTATAAACTCTTTATCTTCCTTTTCATGGCTCAAATGTGTACCATTAATTTACCTAATAGCTACCATGGTGATGACACTTGGAAGCTTTTCATTCCTTCTCTATATCCACTGACTAGTTGACACTTACCATTGATCTACTTTAGTACGATGGATCACGCACCATTGATTAGCTTGGACCCACTATCTTTATTAATCATCACACGCTATTAGATATCTATTCAATTACCTAAGATCTTGACACTTATCAATTGTGCATTCAATTTTGAGTCTATTAACCTTTTGACTTGATGCTCACTATTGATATTTTAATTCATGATTGAATGTGTGTCATTGGATCTTTGGGACCCACTAACTTGTTATATCATCACTCACCATTAGATCTTGACTCAATATCCCATGATATTAACACTTGTTAGTTGTGTGTTCATCCTTAGAATATTTAAATTGAAATGGATATTTATCATAACTTGAACTTGATGTCCCCAAGCATGTCTTAATCTTATGGATAAGCTTTGAAGGCTTATATCTTGAGATAACAAGCTCATCAAGATATAAAATTTTCAAATCATGATTTACACATGAACAACTTCATGTCTATGTAATCTTTTGGCTTGAGAGGCTTTTTAAGCATATTTATAAAATGCATAATCAAACTGACTAGTCCATTTCTTCATGACATTTGAGATAGTCTAGCTCCGAAAGATCATCAATTTTACACTTCAAGCTTGATTAAAGTGTGTCAAAAATATTTAAAATACTATGTGATCTCCTATTGAAGTCCATATGCTCCTTGTGACATTAGATCACTCTTAAATTAGGACTCTACTCATCTTCTTATTATGGATTAGGAAAATTTTGGTATGTAGGCCAAATTTGGCTAACATCTTTAGTGACTCAGCTAGGTAGCATGCCTACTATGATTGAGAACTCAGATCATTTACATGACTCTTGGATTCATCAATAATGATGATTCTGATCCATGACTATGAGAAACCTTTTGACTTTCAAAGATAATGAACTCCACCAAAATAGGGAAGGAAACAAACAAAACAATGAAGCTAACTAAATAAAGCAAAATCAAGCAAATTAATGTGATAAGACAACACTTAGAGGAAAGCCAAAATAAAATATGTATAGGGAACTCAACCTTTAGTTTTAATGTTTTAAGTGTATCCCATTAACTAGGATATGAAGCCCCTCACCATCCATCCTTGTAATTTAGAAGTCATTGTGTGATTTGTAGTTAGAGATTATGTATGGACCACTTCAAAGAGATTAAAACTTTGAATGCCTTCCTAGCTTGGCTATGTCCTTGTCCCACTTGAGTACCAAAGCTCCTTCTTTGAAAATTCATAAAGAAGCTCATTTATCAATGGATCTCTTGACATTTTCTTGATGGATTTCCATAGCTAGCATGGACTGATGTCTTATCTCTTCTAACTCCATAAGCTCAACATATCTAATATTCATAGGTTCATTCTCCAATAACTCAAGTTGATGCATCAGTTCTAGGGCATGAAATTCAAGAGAAATTTATTTCTTCTTTACCATATACCAACTTTTAGGAGAGTTGGATACTAACCTCTTGTAGGTGATCCTATCATCCCATCAGTATAATTTTGATTTGAGATGCCATGACCTTTCATTATATATAATATTCCTTCTTATGATCTTCAATAGGATCTTATTAGTGGACTCAACAAGGAGGCCATTGCCTTGTGGATAGTAATTTGATGAAATGATGAGAAAAACACTATGTGGGACTGCCCATTAGCTGATTCTAGACCCCCAAAAATCCATAACATTATAAAAAATTATTGTTTAATGGACTCCAAACCTAGTAAGCATACTTTCATAGAAATCTAGAACATTGGTCTCATTTTCTTCCTTTAATGCCACTACTTATGTCCATATATGCAAATAATCTATGATAGTTAGTATCCATTTATGACCTAAGCTTGAAGTGGGGTTAATGAGACCAATAAATTCCAATCCCCATGGGACAAATATCTTTCCCACTATAATTGGTTGGAGAGGTAATGCTGCAAGTTTTGTTTTTCCTACAAACATAACACACTATCTACATTTACTAACCCATGTATGATAATCACAAAATATACTTGGCCAATAATACCCACTTTTCATGATCTTGTGGGTCATAATCCTTACTGATTAATTCCCTACACCATGTCCATCATTGAAATATTCAAGTAACCTTTCCATTTGATGTGGTTCAATGTATCTTAACAACAGACCATTGATATCCTTCTTGAACAAAACACCATTAACAAAAAGGAATGGAATTGAATGTAATCTAAAATATATTATTTTTGAAGGAGTTAGATGAGAGGGATAAATACCATCCTATAGATACTTTACCAGATCATGATACCAACTAGAAGATGAGGTATGATCAACTGTAACCTCTTCATTAGTTGACACCATAACCACCTCATTGGCTTCTTATAAGTGTTGGGCTAGATTCTCAGAAAGTCCTTTACCTCTAATAAACTTTGTGGCCTTGACATCTACATCATACTCCATTAAATTTATTATCCAACTAGCTCTTCTCTCATTCTATCTTTATTCAAGAGAAACTCCATGATACTTGGATGGATAACCATTAGGTGTATCTTACTATTAGATAAAAAGTATCTAAATTTATTGAGAGTCCTTATGAATGAAAGTACATGATTTTCAATAAAATATTACCTTGTTTCATATTCTTCCAAGCCTTGAATGAAGAAGGCTATTGGATTCTCTAAGGCCTCATGGTTATACTATATAATAATTCTTGAAATGGTGTCAATGCTAGCATAGGTGTACAAAATGAAGTCCTTTTAGAAATTTGGGTTCATGAGCATAAGAACACTAGTCATGGATTTCATAATCTCCTCAAAATTTCTTATTCCTTCCTTGGACTAGCTGAACCTCTTATTCTTCTTTAGCATGGATATAAGTGGCTTAACTAAAGTGGAAACATTTGATATGTATCTTCTTATAAAATTGATCTCCCATAAGAAAATTTGTAAAGCTCTTTTTTGATTGGGTAAGGAAAGTACAAGAATTGAAGCTATTATTTTAGGATCTATGTTTAAAGCATGCTTTAGAACTGTATGTCTAAGGCTATTACCTTCATGAACTAAGAAGACACACTTTTTGGGATTTAAGGACACCCCAAATTGCCTACACCTTTCAAACACTTGCTCAATATGAATTATGTTCTCACTTGCATCTTTTGGGAGCATTGTTACATCATCCAAATAGACTAGCACAATTTGTTAAGAAGGCTCTAGAATGCCATATATATGGATCTCTAAAAAAATTCTCTAGCATTGGATGAACTAAAGGGCATACTTATTTATGCAAATATCCCCCACTCTATGGTAAAGGTTGTCTTGAATTGGTCTTCTTCCTTGACCAAAATTTGGTTATAACCACTATAGCCATCCAATAAGGAGAACCTTTCTAAATCTATAACCAACTGCAAAATATGTTTCATAGATGGAAGTGGATAGTGGTATTTAAGGGAAGACTCACTCATGTCTTAAAAATAATACACAGTCTAATTTCATCATTCTTTTTTTATATTGGGATAAGGTTTGCCACCAAAGTTGAGTGCTTGATTGGAAATATAATAGTTGACTCAATGAGCTAATGAATATCAGCTCTCATCAAAGGCTCACGCTTAGGATTAATAGGCCTTTGTCTATCTTACTAGCTTATTTTCATCTTCTAGATCAATGGTGTCTTGAGATATACTTGGGTCAAATCCCTTGAGGTCACCATATTTCCATCAAAATACATTAGTAAAACTTACACATAAATCAATAAAATCTTCCTTCTATGAATAAGTGCATACCTTACCTAACTTTAGGTTCTTACTAGGTGCAACCTCCACATTGGCATAATGTTTCTCCTTTGATAATAAAGTTGACTTTGATTTCCTCAACTCATAATCACCATTGAATATGTTTTCAATTGTGACCAATATCTTGGGTAGATTACTTTTTTTTAGTTGCATAATCTGATCATCATATTGTTGTAAGTACTTTCACTGATTTCTTGAGGAAAACTCAACCTCTTATTATAAGAATCTAACAATTTGATTATCATATTAAAACACTTACCAATTATCATTTTTATCTAGGATAGAAGGCCTTATAATCACCTTAATTTTTGACTTAAACTTTTCATTTCTTACATCATTTGGGATACTAAATTGTGCCCCAATGGAAGCTAACTTGTCTACATGTGTATTCTCAACTCTTGGTATTGCCTAAATGTTAAAGGCCTAAAATTATTCAAGAAAGTTTCATACCATATGATTATTATATTTAAGTAATGGTTTTTTAAAAACATTAAGACCCTTAAATTGGTGAACTATAATTTAATTATCACTAAAGACTTGTAAGGTATTGACTTTCATCTTCCTAGCCCATTACAAACCATGAACTAGTACCTCATATTTATCAGCATTATTTTAAAAACCAAATTAAAAATTTATATATGATAATTAACTTTGATTTTATAGAGAAATAAGCATCATTCTAACCTTTTTACCATGCTTATTCCTTGACCCATCAATGTATAATTGCCAAAAATCATCACTAGACTCATCATCCTTCATCAAGGCTAAAATTGGGGCATATTTATCTTCAAGGAAATCAACACCAATTATTTCTTATTTAATTAGTTTCTAAGGATAATATTAATTTGAGATATATACCCACTCATCAATTAAAAAATTTGGAATCCCATCTAAAGGTGATTTAGTTTCCTCTACACTATCTTCTATCACCTCATCTGAGATGAGCCAATTGGTGTTCATAACACTTGACATATATGGTTCCAAATGGAACCATGAAATAGATTAAAAATGTATGGTTACCTTTTTAACATAAATGGTATTTAACATCAAATATTCCTAATTAGCTTATACGTATCCTCCAATATTTGAGGTAAAGTCCCTTTACATACACATGGCAAAGTAGGGATGCAAGTCCACCACAACTACATCCTATTGAATGGTAACATTGGGATAAGCATGTAATGTAAAATTTATATATTTAATGATTAATACTATCTTTGTTGGTGAAATATATATTTGAAATACTCCTTTAGTATTTGGTTTATAGATAAGACCAAGTTTATCTACAATTTTCTTAGGCATGATAATGTTATTGGTTCCACTATCCACCATACAATTATGAACTAAACAGTTAACAACTATCAAAGAGAGGTATAAGGGAGGTGTTTTATTTGATTTTACATTGGTTTTTTCCACCTTTTCCATTTTATGTGCATGTTGATCTTGTTTCTTGGTTGGTTGGTCTGAATTAGTCAAGATAACTCCTTGTTTCTAAAATACCTTTAGAGCTAAAAGCTCTTGGATGAGCATATATTTTTATCCTATAATAGTAAGGAAATTCCACATGATAATGTTAAAATTATATTTATTCATATGATCTACTATGTTGAATGAATCTCTACTAATCTTTGGTTGTACCTTTTGAAGTGCTAGTTGTTCATGAACTAGAGGTATTTGAGGCACCTTCCTAGCCTCTACATTCTAATTTTTATATGTTGTAGGGTTAGTAATTTGATCTTTGGTAATGTTATAAAAAACATTAAGATAACTTGGATAATTAGTCACATCTTGAGCCTCATCAGTATCTCTTATTTTATATTTAGTTATAGCTACAACTTGGCCATTTGAACTCTTAATTTCACCACCATGTTTGAAAGTAACATAATCATCCATTTGCTACTTTACATTAATGGCATCAGGCTACCCTTGAACTTGTTGATCCTCTCCTTGGGGTACTAGACTTATATTTTGATATTAACTTCCTTGAAGATAAAACTCTTCTTGTGTCATTTATGACATAGTAGTATTCTATAATACTAAGGCTTGGTCCTGAGCATCATTAAGGTTGGAGGGATACCAAATTGATTCATGCATAAAATTGTTTTTAGGTGGTGTGGGAAAAATAAATTTTAATGTGGAAGGTGCATTAGGATCAAGAGATGCATATGGTTTAGATATAATTATGGCTCCTTCTGATTGGTAGGGTGGTCTATTTTCTCTAAATACTTGATAAGCAAGCCTTTGATCTATGAAAGGATGATATGAGGTATAATTTTGTTGCTGATAAGGCCTACCATAGTATTATTTTCTCTTGAGTTGAACTAATTCATTCCCAAAATATTGTAAAATACTTTTCAATTCTCCAATCTCACTAACTTGACTAGAAGGGGCTGAAACTTGAGCCTGAGGAGGTGGAATAGGGGCTAATGAAGGAAACTAAAGAACTTGAGAGGGTGGAATAGATTAAAACTCAAGGAATATAGGAATTAGAGGCCTTGGAGCAATATTACCAACTTGTATCAAACTATTTTCTACTCTTATTTCAACCTCATAAGCATCTGGCAAGGTAATACCACCCATGAATTGTATCATCACACTAATATTAGAATTAAGTGCTCTTAAATAATATAACAAGGCATATTTAGGGGTTGGCCTAATAAATTCAAGTATTCTAGTCCATGTATTTATAATTTGATGTTGAAATCAAACATGAACTCATGAGGAGCTCTCTTTATGTTAGTGAGTTGTTTAACTAAAGATAGGTGATCAGATTTGTCTTCAAATTGTCTAACTAACATTGCACTTAACTCATCCCAAGTAGAAATGGAATTCAAAGAAAGATTTATATACCACTATAATTCTTTTCTTTTAAAATAAAGAACAAGTAATTTGATAGCCATATTATCTAGAACTATATTATGAATGAAGAAAAGTTTGGCAATATCTTGGATATGCTCAATAGCAGTTGTTTGACCTTTTCTTAAGAAAAATGGGACACTCTTAAGGGAATACATAGGAATGTCATCAAAATGGGATATATTTAGTGGAATACCTCTATTTAATGGGATGAACACATGATTTTTGATAGGCATTTGGGTAGTGGAAATTACATTGCATAAAATAATAAGATGACCAGGCGATGAATATTGATTTTGGGGATAAGGTCTTGTCCTATTAAATCCTAATTTATTATATGAAATAGAAGGAATCTTAGTGAATTTGAGGGGAATACCTTTACTATCTGACCTTGTCATAACGTTTGGCATGAGAATGTTATTTGGATGGTGTTATGAACTCTATGACTTTAAAGATTTTTAGCTCTTGATGATGATGGATCTCCTTTTATAATATATATGCTTTTCCTTAGCTCTAAATTTTAGTTCCTCTAGGAGACCCAGTCCCACTGGGAATGCTATAACTATTAGCATCCTAAGTTGTACCCTAACTGAGCAAACGGATTATTTTGTTCCTCTTACTCTAACCTAGTCTAACATGTGAATAACCCTTGAGCTATGGGTCACCTAATGTTGGGTTAGACCTATAGAGAAGGTCAGATTATTTTTGGGTATATCACCTATACTAAAACTAAACTATCTCCTTACTTAGAAAAGGGGAAAGAGATTGACAATAATGCAGAAGAGCATGTGAAAATGAGGCGATGCACCAAATGTTTTGATCATTATACTTACACAAGACACTATAGGACACTTTAAATACTGATAAACATCACTTCATTTACTATTTGATCAGATTCCACATAATTATTTCACAAAAAGGAATGGACTATCTATTAACCTAGCATGGGAGGGTAGTTTTCCACTTCCAAACTGACTAATAGATTATATATGCACTTAAACTGGCCTATGAGAACTATTTAAACACTTCATGAAGGTGATAAAACTTAGATAGAGGAAAGGAAAACATACATTCACTTAACCACATCAATGAATTCATAAGACACACTTTAACTCATCTTGAAAAAGGGATGAATTTAGTATTTTATTTCATCCAATAGGTGTTACAGTACAAATTTTAGTAGAGTCTAGTCATGACAAAGAGAGGGATCTTTTTCTAGGATTATAATCATGTATTTATCGTAGAATAGATGTGAGCTATGGGGATCATGCATATAATGATAGATAAGGGAGCATAATGACCAAGATCCTATAATATTTCTTGATGTTGGTGCCATTATAAAATATCATAATGTCTAAGACTACATCTATAAAATGGCCATAACAACCATATCAATCTCTTTCAATCTATTTTTGGCCTACATTGATTCTCCTTATATTTAAAATGGTGGGATAAAATCATTTTAAATCTAAATTCTAGCATCAAAGTAGTTGTAATAGCTAGATCAATCTATTGTGATCTTATTCTGGTGTGGATTGCTCACTACTGGTTCATATTTGGTATGTTAGAGTGGAGAAAAGGATCACAATCATGCTGCTAACTTTGGCAATGAACCCATCAAAATTGGAATGTCTACCTCTTTGGTCTCCCTTAAAAATATTTGATCTGGTTCAACCTCAACTATATTTGATCTTTATGAAGTCCTTAGCTTTTAACTTTTGATATTGTCCCTTGATCTTTATCTAAGTTTCTAAATATGTGCCACCTGATAGATCTTCATTTGTTCTTAGGATCCTATTGTCAGATCCATTTACCTCTTCACTTGATGTACATGGTGGCCTCATATTTAAATTTGGATCCTTGTCCTATGTACAATTTATCTTCCTTTGCATGGTTTGAATGTGTAATATTTATTTACCTAGCAACTTCCATAGTGATGACACTTAGTAGTTTTTCACTCATTCCTAAGATCTAAAACTAGTTAACCCTTACTTGTCATTGATCTACTTTGGTATGATGGATCACACACCATTGATAAAATTGGTCCCATTAGATTTATCAATCAACACATGCTATTAGATCTCTATTCAGGTACCCAAGATCTTGACACTTGTTAGCTACACATTCAATCTTGGGTCTACTAACCTTTTCACTTGATGCCCACCATTGATCTTTGAATGCATAATCAAATGTGTATTGTTGGATATTTGGGACCCCTTGACTCATTAGATCACCCCTCACTATTTGATCTTGAATCAAGATCCCATGATCTTGACACTTATTAGTTGTGAATTCATTGTTGGAACATTTGAATTCAAATGGCTATTTGTCACAGCTTGAACTTAATGTCCCTATGCAAGTCTTACTCTACTGAATCAACTTTGAAGGCTTATATCTTGAGATATAAAGATCATCAAGATAGGAAATTTTTAGAGCATGATTTAGGCAAGAATAAGTTCATTTACATGTGATCTTTTAGCTTGATAGGATTTCTAATCATATTTATAAAATACATAATCAAGATGATCAGTCCATTTCTTCATGACATTTAAGATTGTCTAGCTCCTAAAGATCATCAATTTCACACTTTAAGCTTGATTAAAGTGTGTCAAAAAGATTTAAAATTCTATGTGATCTCCTCTTCAAATCCATATGCTCTTTGTGACATTATGTCACTCTTCAATTAGGACTTTTCTCATCTTCTTATTCTAGATTAGGCAAATTTTGGTATGTATGCCAAATTTGGCCACAATACCTTATGTGTATTTAAATCCATGAAGAACACATTTTTTAACTATGAAAGAGTGGTTAAAGAACATTTTGACAGGCTATAGAACCAATTTTGAGTCTCATTGGAAATGCTCATGTGGAATACTTTTAACAATAGTTTGTCATATTTTTCCCATTAACGAAAATAATGTAAATAGTTAATCATGTGGTTGAATGGGTCTTTATGACTCAAACAGAGAGGTAAATCTTGTAGTTCAAAATCTCATGGATAAGGGTATTCATGTGTATATTTTTTAAGAAGTTGACTATTAAAATAAGTCACATTTGTATTCATATTATGGAAATTCATTTTCATTCAAAGTATATAAACTTGATTTTGAAGATCACCAATAGAAGTCATCCTAGAAATATGATATTTCATGGGGATAGTGGTGTTTTTTATAGGTGTTATCCAATTCACCACCTTTTTTGAATTGAGGTATATGATTATCATCATCTTCATGGATAATAAGTGTAATTTCATGATCACTAAATTTAGGATATGTCGATAGTGGTATTGGATCTTTGAATTTTGGTAATTTTGGCATATCATTTGAATATCTTGTAACATTGGAATAATTTGGTTCAATCCCTTTTATATAGGTTTGTAAATTATTCATAATTTCATAATGTATTTATTAAAACTTTTGATGATCATAGTAAAGAGAATTTTAGTCATATATAATCATTTTTGTGGTAGGATCTATATGAATGGCTTGAGTAAATGACTTGCCTTTTTGGTGACTCATTAATTTTTTTTGGAATTTCCCAAGCCTTGTCGATTTGTGTTATTTTTAAGAGATACATGATTGTTTATACCGTTTTCATGTTTACACAATCCTTTGTTATTGTATCCATATTTTAGAAAATATCAAAGGTCAAAATCATATAATGGTGGTGCAGGAAAAATGGGTAAAGTCTCTTTATATTACTAAGATAGATCAAATCACTTTTAAATGGAGAGAGTAAGAACCTAATTAGAGGGATAGTAGACAAAAACATTCAAATATTTGATATTTGAGTATTTATCACTAAGAATAATAAAATGTAATAAATAGTAAGTACAACTATGATAGATATGTAAATTAAAAATAATTAATGTAGTTATTTTATTTCAATTTTAATGTATTTATATATCTATAATAGACATAAAGTAAAATTTAAGAAGATTTTAGAATAGTTGTCATATTCTAGATTTGATGCTTCTAGAGCTATTGACACCAATGTTAGCCTAAGATGGTTACACTAACACTAATGATTGAAATTGACATAACTATATTATATGAAATACCTAATAGAAAAGGATAAAACCAACTAAATTTTATTGGGTTTTATTTCATCTTTACTCATGTGTATTCAGATCTAGGTCATGGACTGTCACTCCTCACAAATTTATAAAACCTTAGTTATTCATCTTTATATTGACCATGGGGATAATTAGTTATTGGTCACATGGTGTTGATATGAACCTAAATACCCCTCTATAAATAAGAGATACCTATATAGATAATATTCTAAATAGGGCCTCATACTAATGTATTTATCCTCTATGTGTTGGATTGTGTTTAAATCATGCAATCTATGCAAAACAAGTACAATAATGACCTAGATTTTAACCTACCAAATTGATCTTTTGGGATAATAATTTAGTAATTTAGACCTATGTATATGGTTTCCCTATAATTTATATGAAAATAGGATAAAATACGGAAGCTTTTCTAACTTAATCTTGATTAAATGCCTTTTGTAAGTTATTTGCTGAGTCAGTAAGAATTTTAAAGTTAAGGAATGAATGAGGAGTGACTGTTAATATATACCACTCCTATTAGTAAATAAATTTCATTAAATAACTTATTAAAAACATTAGGATATGTTTCATTTGTAAATTAGATGACTTTGTACACTAGACACTTCCATCAAAGAAGGACACTAGCATCAACATAGGTGTTTGTCCTGGACACTAGTGTTCAGGGAGTAGGGAAGTAAGTATAGACTTACAACATGTAGAGGTAGAATATAAGTAGGTTTTAAGAATTATATAAAATATATAGGGTCTATTTCATCAATATAATATTATTTAGACTTAGATATAGGCCAAAGGTGATAATATAGAGTAGATGAAAGACTTTAGAAAGTGAGAAAGGTTCAGAATTGAGAGGAATAACCAAGGTCTAAGTTTTCCAATTGTACAAGATTAAGGTGATATATAATATATAAATAGTTTCTATAATATATAAACACATAATATCCATTATAATCCTTGTCTTTCAATAATTAGTCTTTATATGAGTGCATACAACTCAAATATACAAGGTCAAACTATATCATCATTCCCAATGATAACAAGGACAAATATTTTTGGACTTTCTCATTATATTTATATTTATTAATATAATAAAATATACCTATTGGAAAAAGATGAAACCACATAGATGATTTTTGGTTTGACTTCACTTTTACTTGGTGCATTCATATCTAGGTCATGGATTGTCACTCATTAATTTTTAAAACCCTAGTTCTTTGTCTTCATACTAACTTTAGGGGTAAATGGGTTAGTAAAAACACGGTATTGAGATAACCCCATATACCCTTCTATAAATGACAATTTGATGCATAGCCAATACTTTGAAGAGGCCCTTAGACTAATGTATATCTACTATATGTGTTTACTTGTATGAATCATGCAATATGTGTAAAGTAAGTACAAAAATGACTTAGGTTGTAACTTTGAAAATCGATCTCTTGGGATACTCCTTCAATACTTCAAACTTGTGTATGTGTTGTCCCTATTATTGATGTGAAAATAGGATAAAATAGGGAAGCTTTGTTGAATTAATTACTTGATTGAATGCCTTTTGTAAGTTTCTTGGTGAGTAGGTAAGAAGTTTCTAGGTGAGGACAGAATGAGAAATGACTGTGAATATATACCACTCCTATCAATAAATAACTCAAATTCAATCACTTAGGCCAACCATTAGGATATGTTTCATTTGTAAATTAGGATACTTTAGAGCATTAGACACTTGTGTTAGAGTAGGTCACTATCATTGATATAGGTATTTATCTTAGATGTTATTATCCAAGGAGTAAGAAAGTGGGTACAAACTCAAAACTTTCAAAGGTGTAAGGTTTTAAGCATTTTTGTCAAGACAGAAGTTTTGGTTCATAAACATAAGACTATTTAGACTAAGAGATAGGCCAAGTGGGCATAATATATATTAGATGTGAGACTTTGTAAAGTAGGAAAGGTCCATAACTAAGAGGAACAACCAAGGTTTGAGTCTACCAAGTGTACAAGACTAAGGTGATATATAATACATAAATAGTGTCTACTATATGCAAACATAGAATATTCATTATAATCCCTTTATTTAACTAATTAATATTTATATGGATTCCTATAGACCAAATATATAAATTCGAACAACATCATCTTTCCCAATGATAACAAGCACAAATATTTTTGGGTTTTATCTTTACATTTTTATTTCTTAATACAAGAAAATCTATATCATTTAGTTCACTTACATGGTTCTTAAAAGGATCTATTCATAAAAATATTTATCTTAAATAACTTCATTTATATTTAGATTATATAGTCAAGTTATATTTATTTTCTAATAATGATCATATAACTATTTCATTTAAGTTCCTCTCATACCCATATGGTTAAACCCCATAGATAGTCACTAAAAAAATATAAGAAAATAGAACACATTTCTATATTCAATAGGCCTAATATAAAAAGGTTATAAATAAGATATAACTTACTATCATTTTAATTAGTAATTACATACAAGCCTAAGGAGCTTCTCCTCATATTAATGAATATCTTCCTAAAAGATCTACAGTCAGAACATATATTGTAGTTGGTTACATGATAGTTTATAATAAAGTTTTAATAGATATAAAATATAACTTTCTACCCATGGCTGGGTCACTACACAAAGTAATAACTTCCCTATTATTATTACAAGTAGATTGGCTAGAAATTACATTATCAATGGATGGGATTTTTTAGTTATTTATTACATAAGCATGAGATACATTCCATGGCTTGATTTATTAGTAGAATAATCATATATTTTATTCAAATGATCCTTGTCCACTCTAAGGAAATTATAATCCATATGAAGGAGAGATCATTATTTAATCTTTTTCCATCATCACCATATTTATCTAGGTAACTCAGAGCTTGAGACTCCCATATTTGGGCATGTTTACATCATGATAAAGGCAATTATGGGTAACTATAACAAGGGTTTCTTATGAAAATGGAATGACCATTTAAAATCCTATAGTCCTACTCTAAACTCTTACCCAATGAGGCTTCAAAACCCTAGTTTCAAAGTAAACAAGTGTTCCAAATGAAGTAAAACATTACATACCATATAAATCAAGTAAGCAAGTAATAATAACATGGAATATGGCCTATAGAATTGGGTGGAAAATAAGAGGATGCCTCACTCTTTTTCTTCTACCAATCATCGTGGGAGAGTTAAGCAATCTACCACCATGCCCAACATGGGAGAGCTTAACAATATTCCACCATGACAATCATGGGAGGGCTAAATCAATCTACCACCATGCCCAACATGGGAGGGCTTAATACATTTTTGTTGCCATGAAATATATCATAGCCATCATGCATTCCCAATTTTCATTAAACATTTATTATCATTCCAAAGTAGGAAAGGGAACTTAACATTTAAATAAGAAAGAGGATAAACAACATATCTTAATGGCCCTCAAGGATTCATACAAATACATGGTGTCCAAATCACAACCATGTAATATTAAAATAAAAACAATGAGTAAACCAAGTGGTCTTACTCATTATGAGAGAACAAGATTAGTTAAAAGAAGAAAATTAATTTCATTCAAATAATAAATGCTACAATCATGTTATTGAAAGCCTACTTATTGGCTTCAAGATCTCCTAAATATAATCCTTGAGTTATATAAAGGCTCAAATTACTTATATAAGTCCTCATACGCACTGACCTTTTATCTTCCTTTCCCTTCTATTCAGTCTCCATTTTTTAATTGGCCAAAATTTCCTTCCATTAAGAGATTTCCTTCATAAAATAGGCATCCTTATCATCTCAAGACCCAATCTAAATGTGACAAGTGTCCATTATCCTTGGATTGGCCAACTACTTTCTACTTTATAACCCATGCCTTCATAAATGAATGTTGTTCTATACTTAAACAATGATGCATGGTAGATTTCAATAGAGTTCTACAACTGCTTCTAATAATGACTCACATTTCCCCCTTAGTTAAGGATAGGAAATTAATATAAAAGTTTAAAAATATGCCTCTAGACATTATAGGCATTTATCTACCTTAATTGTATAATTTAAGGTTAAGACACAACTAGAGTGACTCTACCAACTCCATCAATGTTCCACATAAACACTAGATACATTACAAGCCAATACAAGGATTAACTAACATCTAAACCATTGATTAAGTAGGATGGGATTTAGGAGGGTTATATATTTTTGGTAAGGCTTCTCATGATGTAATAATGCTTTGTGTACTTTCATTCCTTTATTGTCCATTCCTTATTCCTATGCACTCAATACACTTATCAAATTACTCTAACCTAATAGTTGAAGTTTTAGAATTTACATCAAAACATGATCATGTAATAAATTATAAGTGTTCAACATACCAAAGAATGTAAACATTCATGTAGATAGATTTTCATAGCAATGTGCACTTTGCATTTTCCAATCTATAAGTTTATGAGCAATGATTCAACATCATTAAACTAGCATGGCCTAAGAGCATAAGCTGATTCTTTATTATAAAATCACATAAATTAAAATTCAATCATTTTAGTTTCATAAGTAATAAAATAAGATATGATTGATAATAGGTATTTCTCATGGTCTCAAAACATGGTATGTCTCCATAAAAAACCTTGTAAACCTCAAATAGATGTGAATGAAAACATAAATCCATAATCATAATTAGAGAAGAAATAATCTCATAGTCATTAATTATCAAATATGAGCATTGTATAAAATAAGTTCCTTACATCTATTGTGGAACTATTAATTTGAAAAGTAGAGGAATTTTTGAGGGTTCATCTCTCCCACATCAATCAAGTCAATCAAAGGGGAAATCATTCTATCCCTTATCCCCTTGTCACATGGGAATTTAAGCCCTTGGTCATAACCTACCCAAAGGGGCTTACATTTTCCTCACAAAACTTGGGCCAAAATTTTACACACCCAAAATTTATGCAAAGTGGATAATTATTATTTTTAAGCAATAAAACATAAAACTTTCATAACTTTCAATTGATAGCTCCTTTTTAGGCATTGTCTTTTTTAAAGTGTGAGATGTTTTGAGCTCTATGAATTTATAATACTATCTAGCCTTATAAAATTTAAGATCTATGGTTTTATGGGGGTTGCATATCAAATTCATTTATTATAATCAATTCATCACATCATTTCTACACCTTGGATTAGAGTCATGTTCCACTTATCACAACATTCACCTATCATGAGTGGAAAACCCAAGTTAAAGTCTTATTCAAGAGCAAATTTATACACAAAATCATGATTGGAACAAAAAAATAAGGTGAATTAGTTTAATAAAAGTGATGAAGCCTATGGTATTCTATGTCCGTCCATGTATCCCAATCTACTCTTTCATATAGAATATGTAACTACTCCTAATGATGTCTAGACCACACTAAAAAAATTCATCGGGAAGTAGGACATAATGAGAGTTCATGAGCTAAATAATTATTTCATTAATTTGAATGCAAATTATTTTGACACTATACAATACTTCTTCACAAGGTTAAAATCACTCAAGTTATAGTTGAAACTATATGGAATTGACAAAAAGGATGATAAATTGATTCTTTTTATCCTTACAAAATTGTGTTCAAACTATTATGTCTTCATTTCTACCTTCCATGCCACCAATAATAACCTTGGAGATACATCGACCATGTCATCTTTGGATGATTTTGCTTCTAACTTGACTTGAAAGTAAGATAATCTTATTCAAATAGGTGCATTGAATTCCTCCAAATCACATGCCTTAATTATGAGTCATGATAAATAAAAGGATCATTAAAGTAAGGAGAATAAATAGGATAAGAAATACCTAGATAAAAGAAAGGGTTATAAATCTAATTCTAAGTCTAAAGCATCAAAATTTACCTCCTCTTCAAATAGGAACCCAAGAAATAATGACTCATATGTGCCTATTGTAAGAAATTTGAGCATTATGAAACCAAGTGCATGAAGATGTAGATTGACCAATTGATAAATTTGATTGAGAATCAAAATATTAGTGTCCCTAATTTTAAAAATTAGATTTAATTAGTTTAGGAGTCTTCTAAGTCCAAATATAGTAAAAAGAGAAAATATAATGGAAAATCACTTGTTACATCCCAACCTTCCACATAGGTTATTTATTCTAGTGCCTCACACAAATGGATTTATCTTAGGACCTTCCCTCATGCTTGGAGTGTATTTCTATGATTTACATCTTGTTGGGTAACTATTTCCCATTTTTTTCACCATGGAAGATTAGTGTCCAATTTAGAAAGCAGCTTTAGGATTATTTTTAGGCTTTCAAGTTCAATCAAAGTTTAGTAAAAATGACTAAGTCATTCATTTTGTGTGTTTTCAAATAAGGATTTAGGTCTTCAAAACAAGTGTTCAGGGAAAAATGTTGTGAAAATTATCATCAAACATAAATGTTGAAGGCAAAAGAAAGGTTTTATCTTATGATTGAGAGCTTGTTTAAACTTTTATTTCCAATAAAAGATCTGAAGACCATTTTCATGCATCAAAGTTTTCACTCAGAATCCCATGCCAACTAAAAATTTTGAAGACCGAATTCATTTGAAAAGATTGTTCAAATATAAGTCTTCAATAAAAAATGTAGAAAAAATTTAGAATGCCTATTCTAAAAAAAATGTCGAAGACAAAATATGAAAAGATTGAGATGAATGCCTTAGTAGAGACTCTGAAAGTAGGCGTGAAAATCCCAAATCTTCATTCCTCTTACACACTCTCTTATTAAAAGTATTATGCACTAAAGTATTCAGTTTCTACATCTTCATTGAATAATTACAACTTTCATTCATACTACATAGCCATCAGTGTGCACCCTTTACATAGAATATAACCAAGTGATGGAATAATATGCAAGTTTGGGCATGTGGGTCTCCCATACTTCAAGAAAAAAAGAGAGAAGTACACATGGATTATTTCCAAATCATGAAAACAATGATAAAAATTCATAATACTCTCACACACTATTATTTAAGGACTTTCTCACACTCAAAGGTTGAAGTTTAGCATTAGATCACATAACTCCGCTTATTTTCTCCTATGTTTTGTAGGCGGTGATCTAAACTATGCACCACTTCCTTTGTTAACCAGTACAAGTTCTAGATATTAAGTGAAAAATTTTATGAAGTCAAATAGGTATTTTAAAATACTTAGATATTTTTTAAACTTTCTTGAGAACCACATTCAACATTTTATATCCCCAAGACCGTTCATAAATCTTTCATGCATTAGTCTTTTCATTTTTTTCTTAGAGCTACATGTCAGCATTCTATATCCCCATGCCTATTAAAAAATTCATTTTAAACTTATCCATTTTATTAAAGTTATAACCTATCAAGATAGTGGGATACTTTCATATCTAGTGATCCTAGTAACCCAATGTCCTAGATCCATCTATATAAATGCAAAACAAGCAAGAAAGTGGGTAAACAAGATGCTTCTACATGTTACGATATTAGAGACCTAGCATCCTAGATATGTACATAAAGTTTCAAATCAGATAGGTAAGCTGGTTAGTGGGATGATTCCACATAGAAATATCCTACTACTTTAGAGCCCTAGGATGGTCCATGTAAACCCAATAGTGTGTCAGATCCTCGTATTAGTGGATAAGTGATATGATGCCATGTGGAAAGATCTTGATTCACCATGGGGGAATAATTATCATATAATTAAAAAAATTTGGGTAGTAAATAAATGTGTTAGAAGAGGATACATGGATGGATATCACCATGAAAAGGTTTATGGCATCTATGATGGTACTATCTAAGGCAAGTTTGATGGCCTGTCTACTTGACAAAACCACTAATATGAAGTAAATGAACTATATAACTATATTGATTCATTGAATCAATATTAGAGTGGCCCAATATTCATAATCATGGCATATCTCAACTCTAACTAGTAGACTAGGGTAAAGGGCAATGATCTGGCCCCAATTCTCATAGTATGGCATGTGCATTAAGATTAAATAGAGCATAAAGACAAAGAGAAGTTATAGGCTTAGAATAACCCTGATAGGAAATTAGGTTGGCATGGTTTAGTACTCTCAAAAAATATTCCCACACTCCTTAAATCCACCTTTCCCAATCATAATTCAAAATTTTAATCACTCTATTAGTGGGAAAGATTAGTTAAGTGATTGAGCTCTTCAATTTTGCCTATATAAGTAGGCAATTTATAATGGAGAGGGAGGATTGTTTCTCACATATAAATTTTATATAAATTGATCCATCTTTGACCCTTTTTATATTCTTATGCCTTTAAATAAATAAATAACTATTTTTCCTCTTAAAAAATTGAATTTTGTGTGTATTCTATAGGTTATTTATGCTCTCATTTTGGTTAAGTGTTTTTCCCTCTAATTATGTCAAATCTCACTTCACCTACATGAAAGTGAACTCTCTTTTATAGGTCATAGGTTATGTGTCCTTGTGTTTATGCAATTTTAGTTGTGTGATGAATGTTTTATCTTTCTAATGTTGTTATAAATCTCTACACCTCTCTATGAAATACTCATGCTATGAGGTACATGATTGAATCATTTATGTTATATTTCTCAAGCTTTCTATTGTGAAAACTTGAGTAGATAGAGGATATCATTGTGTTATAGTGTGTCTCCACCCATTTTATTTATGTTTCTATGTTTATGCATTCCTTCTCCCTTTTCCTTGCATGCGATTTAATTTAGGTGATTCACCAAGAAGAAGTTAGCCTTTTATAGAGGTACACTCTAGCTATAGGCAAACCATAACTTTGGAGTGTTACCATTATATTATTTGAATGAAAAATACATGAACAACCTCTTTAGTGGTGTAATTTAGATCAATAATAGTTTGTGGAATGCCTGGTGGGATAAAATTATCATTTATTGAGGGAGTTTTGGTGTTGTCCTTTAATACATCAGCCTTTAGAGGAATGAACTCAAATAATAATGTTAAATATGAATGTCAAATTATTGGTTTCAGTCCATGTGTTTAAATGTTGTAATATCCCCAACCAATAGGGACTATAAAAAGACAAAAGCTCTGAACAAAGATATGATTTTGCAGAATAAATTTAATTAAATAGATAGACAGTAGTATAATCTATCAACTAGCTAATCAGTGCTCTTATTATTCTTTAGAATGATTACAATAATGAATCTCTAGCATGCATATAAAGTAATACAAATTTCAACTCAAAACCTGGTCTTTTGCAAATCTGGACATAAAACCTAAATCTATGCAGCTCTCGGGTTGCTGTGTCAACAACACAGTCACCGACATCAGTTATTTTGCCATCATCGGTCGATATTCTATCGATGTCAATCTCTGTCGATTGGCTACTCTACCGATGTCGGTCTACAGTTGACCGATGTCAGTCACTAGGCTGTTGATGTCAATTCCTGTGTCCCCTGTGGCATTGTACGACCTGTGGTAGAACTGTATAGAATTGCATGGATCAGTACGGATTCCATATAGACAATATAATATGCGGTGGCCTATATTCTAGATACCTAATTCTGAATATCTCTATTTGTATAATTTATTGAATCAAAAACCTAATAAAATAAATACCTGAAATACCTATGATAACTTCTATGTGAAGTTATCTCTCAAACCTGTAAACCTCTATGATAACTTTTGTATGAAGCTATCTCTCAAATTGGCAATAGATCGGCTGATCTCTCACAACCTCTGAATCACACACAATGAAGAGTGGATGTTCTTCAATGCAAATGGAATACTGGAACCCTTGGCTCAATCTTCACAAAAGAATTCTTAGCAATAATTAATATCAATAATCTCATCATCATAATCCTCCAACTCTCTCCCATGAGAAACCCTTATACCCTCAAAAAAGTATGCTTGCCCTAATTAGGGTTTCTTAAATTAGAATTAGGGTTGCACAATTAAAATATGCTAAATAATTAATATTTAATTAAATCAATCAAATATTAATATCTCCCTCAATACATGTCCGATCAAGCCCAAACGAAAGCCAACTGGAAAATTTTTGCTAAACAAAGCCAAGCCAATCTCCATCAAGACCCTCTAACCATCCTATCAGCCTATGAGGGTCACATAATAGGCTAATCATCAACTCTGAACATGTCAACTAAAAAGGGGACATGACAAATATTATCAAGGATAATTATTTAAGTGATATTCTTGATCTTTACCTTCATTTAAAGTGATCAACTCACTTGGTGACTCTGACTCCAACTCTAGGTTTTAGTAGAATGAGCCTATATATTGTAATCAAGAGGGATTTTAAATCACATATGCCTCATGGATGCCCAAAAAAGGATCAACCCATTTTCACCATTCAATGGAAGCAACCCCTTAGCCCTAGCCTAATATTTTGAAATTCTAATCTCTACCTTTAAGAGACTTCCATATTTCACTGGGGAAGATGTTATCACACCTACTAGGCATATTCATAATATTGTAGTAGTGTGCATGGTTTACAATGTGTCATAGGAAAATGTGGATATGAGATTCATCATGTCATCCTTCAGAGGAAAGTCATTGTGATGTTATAGTTTCTTAAGACCCAATTTAATTCACAATGAGATGATTTGGTCGATTAACTTTGCAAGTAGTTCATAAACATGACTGATCATCTATCCCTTATCAATCAAATCACCACCATCAAGATTGCAGCCTGTGAACTTTTAATGTATTTCAGCATGATGTTTTAGGGAAACTAGGATCATATCCTACCATTGGTTAGGACCTATACAAACTTGGTAATTTTATTCTTCCTAAGGACCATGAATTACAATGTTAGAGTCTTGATCCAATCAATGGGGGGGAACACATTACCCAGTGCTTACAAGTTCACCATTGAGGTAGAGATTAGCTTGATCTAAGTGGGTAAGGTTTATCCTAGTCTTTCAATGCCTTAAATTCCTACACCCCTACACACTCTACCCACCATCATGCCTCTTCCATTTATACCTAGTAAAAAAACTCCTCTTATTCTTTCCATAAAAAATCTATGCTAGGTTAAATGCCTCATACAAAGCTTTGGAAATGAGTTGGAAGATTTTAAAATGAAACAAACATAGAAATAGGCACCCCATCAAACATATCAGCCATATAGGTAGATCTACCAAGGCAACACACAAGCTTAAGTGTAATTCTCATTCATGCAACCATCTAATGAGCATAACGCCAATGTTGATGGCACATCAAGAACTCTTGCACTCACACAAAGTACCTCAATCTAAAGTAAATCACTTCCATAAAGTCAATCATGTGGATTGGCTTTATAAGATAGGGTTTAAGATAAATTGCATGATCAATTTGAGCCTCTTCTTTTAAATTGGTAGGAGAGTGACTTTGGGGGCATGAGCCTACATGAAGGAATAGCTTTGGAGGTTTATTACATTCATGAAGATAACACTTTCATGCCCAAATTATTCAAGCTAGGGGAAAATCCCATAGACCCATGGTAGTAATTTATTAAAATGGTTGAAGACTTTAAAGTCCAAGTCAAACTGACATCTCCCAAAGAATAGGGGAAACTCATGATTGGGGTTAGACTTAAATCAATTAATTATAGTGAACCTCTTAGTGTCAAGGATCGACATATTAATTCAATTGTGTAGCTAGACACAAGTGTATATGAAGCCATAAAAGTAAAGGGATCACACTTAGATGATCCAAGTCATGTAATGAATCAATAGGGGTATCCTACCAAACTCTAGAAGGCTAAACATGATCAAAGATTACAATCAAGTGTAGTAAAATTTGTGATAGATTGGCTCCACATTGAATAATCTACCAACCAAACAAAATGCATGTACATGATTTGATATGTAGTTAGATGAAATTATCCATCAAAAAGGATCCCAGACAAACTACCTTCTTTGAAAAACTGTCAAAATTAATCAAAGTGCATCTCGTGCACAACATGTCAATGTCAACCCACCTCTGTCCATCACATGAAAACATGATCTTCTGCAATAGAAGATGATCATGAGGGTTCTATTTTCATCTAGGTGGTTTGAGGTCCCTATTTTTAGTTTGTACATAGTAGTTTTATTTGATTTTTATTTCCTCCAATTGATGTTTCACATTAAATTAATTTTTATCCTTTCCTAAGTGTTTTGACACTTTTTTTGTTTACGTTCTTTATTATTTTTTCTATTTAGAGGTGAATCTTAGTTTGATTTAGTTTCAAGCTGAGAAGGTTGTAGTAGGGTTTTTGTTTTTAGAATGAATATTTTTTGTATGATTCTATGACTCCATTCCCAATGGATTACTTGAAGGCTACTAGAATCATGCTTAGTAGGCAAGTATTGCATAGAGGTAACCAATAATTTTGACCATTTTTTGGCTACTATAGAAGATTAGTGTCTAATTCATAGATGGTCTTTGATATTTATTTTAGGATTCCATGTTCAATTAGAGTTCTAAAAAATGACTAAGTCTTTGAATTAGTGTATTTTTAAATAAGGATTTAGGTATTTGGTAAATGTGTTTAGGGAAAATGTTTTGAATCTTGTAGCTGAATACAAATTTTGAACATAAATGCCAAAGGTAAAAGAAAGGTTGGAAATTATGCTACAAAGCTTGTCCAAAATTTTGTTTTGAACAAAAGTTTAGAAAACCATTTTAATGCATAGGAGTTTGCCTATAGACTCCCATTCTAAGTAAAAGTTCCAAAGACCAAATACATTCAAAAATATTACTCAAAGTTAAGTCCTTGAGAAAAAATTCAAAAAAAAAATGGAATACCAATTCTGAACACAAATTTTGAAGATAAAACTTGCGAATATTAAGATAAACACCCAAGCAAAAACTTTAAATGTAGGCATGTGAAACATAGATCTTTATTTTTCTTGTGTAATCTCTTCCTAAAAGTCTTGCACACTAAAGTTTTAATGTTTTATGGCTTCATTAAGAACCATATCTTTTAGTCCTATTTCATAGCCTTCAATGTGCACCCTTTATGCAAAATACAACCAAGTTATGGAATAATACATAGGTTTCAACATATGGATCTCCCATAATTTAAGTAGAAAAGAGAGAATTACACAGGGAGTATTTCCAAATAATGAAGATCATTCTCAAAATTCCAAATCCTCTTACACACTATTATTTAATTAATTCCTCACAATCAAAGGTTAAATTTTGGTGTCAAATCATATAATTCCACTTTTGTACTCCCATGTTTCATAGGCTTTGATCTAAATTGGGCACCACTTCCTTCATTAATTGGCATAAGTTCAACATATCAAGCACAAAATTTTATGAAGGCAAGGAGGGATTTTGAAACACTTATAATTTTTTTAAAATTTATTGGGAGACATATGTTAGTATTCCATGGCATTGATCATGTTCAAAAAGATTTCATTTCTTAGTCTTTTTTTAACTTTTCCTAGGGTCACATGTCAGCATTCTACAACCCGAGTCCTATTCAAAAATTCCTTTTAGATGTATCCATTTTATATAATTTATAATATAATAGGATAGTATTATGATTCCATATGTTCCAATCCTAGGGAACTGATATCTTAGAGCCATCTGTATGAATGAAAATCAAGTGGGAAAGTGGGTAAGTGGGATGCTTCCACATGTTGAAATATTGAAAACTTGACATCCTAGATATGTCCATACAGTTTCAAATCCTCTAAGTAATAATTTAAGTAGGATGATTCCACATGGAAAAATCCCATTTCTATGTAGCCTTGAGATGGTCAATGTAATCCTGACATTGTGTCATAGCCTCGAGGAAGTGAGTGAGTGAAATGATGCCATGTGGCAAGATCTTGCTTCAATATGGGGGAATAGACAACATGCAGTTAATGATATTAAACCAAGAAATAAAAGAGTGATAAAAGGACATGTGGATGGATCCCATCATTAAAGGGTTTTCTAGCATCTATACTATCATTGTTTGAGGCAAGTTTAATAATTCGTTTGGCTGTCAAAAGAGTCAACATGTAAGAAATAAATTATGTAACTATATTAATTCATTAAAGAAATATTAGAGTGTCTCAATCTTTAAAATCATGGAATAGGTTGATTCCAACTGGTAGAGTGGGGCAAATGGTGATAATATATCCCCAGTCGTCATAGAATGACATGTGCATTGAGATCAAATAGAGCATAAAGATAAAGACAAGTTGTAGGCTTGGAACAATCCTAATAGACAATGAGGTTGGCATGGCTTGGCATTCCTAATAGTATTACCCCACTCTGTGAAGCCACATTTCCTAGTCATAATTCAAATTTTTAATCTCCATCTGAGTGGTAAAGACCATTCAATATCCCTAGCTCTCCAATTTTGCCTATAGAGAGGGAGGACTCTTTATAGCATAGAAATGTTATAGAATTTGATCCATCCTTGACCCCTTTTCTACTCTTATTACTTTGAAGTAACAAACAACTATTTTTTCCTCTCAATGACTTGTATTTTATGTGTATTATATATTTTTTTGATGCTCTCATTATGGTGAAGTGTATTCTCTTCCAATTGTATCCAATTTCACTTCACCTCCATGGAGGAGAACTCTCTTTTGTAGGTCATAGTCTATGTGTCTTTCTATTTATGAAATTTTAGTTATGTGATGAATGTTTTCTCTTTATAATTTTGTTATATATCCCTACACCTTAATGTGAAAATACTCATGCTAGGAGGTGTTATCACTATCTAGATAGCACCCTGTTTGAAGGCTTGGTAGTTCTGGCTCTAAAACCTTCACACCTAGACTAACATTATAATGATTTGAGTTGTGGGATACTTGAACTCAAATTAGACCTCTATATTTTGGTAAATCTAGATCCTTTGATGTATCACTCTCACTACTTACTAAACTATTGAATGTTGGGATAAAAGGGAGAGAAGGAAATCGAAAGGGAAATCCTACTCTACTGTTAGTGATACACCTATATTTTTGGTTCATCCACTCAAATTGAGATTTTAAAACATTGATTAGAAAAGCAAATATTGAATCTACAACTCTAATTTAATCCTATGCATTAGTATTTCATGAAGAGGTTTTATCAGTTAATATAAGCTTGAGGTAAATGGCAAAATAGGCCAAATTAAAGGCACTAACTAGCCAATGCTTGTCAACTATCAACTTAAATAAATAACATTAAACACTAAACATGACATACATAATATCATAAAACTAGCTAGGTGACATAAATACTTGATAAGGGAGATATTTATACCACATATGCAAATAAAATAGATATTAACATACTATACCAGAGCAATGGAAATCTAAAATAATCTTTTATTTCTCTATAAAGGTTACAAAATTCAAATTTTGGTAGAGTCTGGTCTTGCCTAAATATGGATCCATAAAAAATGGCTAAAAATACTACATATTTATAAAATAGAAGTAATAGCCAAAATTGGAGTTGAAAAAAGAAGAGATTAACTAGATGTGAACTCTAATCAATTTTTGAGTTCAAATTAATTACAATATTCTTTAAATATCTCCTTCTTTCTTTATCTTGCAAGAAACCTTATTTTTGGAGTTGAAAAAGTGGTGGGCCCATATTTATGTCAACTAAATTAATCATGCATGAAAACCTAATGCATTCCTTAATAATAAATTCACTTTATAATATTAAACAAAGTCTTCAATTCTTCAAAAATTTGTATGGCCTTTACTTTTGACATAGAATTGGAGGTTGTGGGCTCATGTTGACTTGTCAAACTTCCTTGCATGAAAATAATATCATAAATTGGAATATAAATACATATTTAAAGTTATTTTAAGATCTTTAATGTCCTTATCTTGCATGAAAAGCATGGGAGATGCATGAAACTAATCAACTGAAGAGATGTGGACTCAAAGACTAGTCAACTTCTACTTGAACTCAACTTGCATGAAGTGGAACTTGTTGATCGAGTTAATGATTATATTTCCACATAAAAGAATAGATATTACACGTGGTAAACTCCATTTTAACTCAAAGATAGACATTTTAACACCAAAATTGATTTATTTGATTGATAAGATGGCCTGTTAAGCCAACTTCTATCACTTGGAAGCTTCTTGGAATCTTCAGAATAGAAAGAGATGGTTATTTATTAATTTTTAAATCTTTTAAAAAACCTATATATACCTTAAAAACTCACATAATTTTTAGAAACAATCAAAATCTTGAATCTTGCTCTTGGAGGCCTCATCTTGCTCAAGTTTGTTTTCTTCTTGGCTGTGTTTTAAGAGGCTTAGGTATTTATAAAAATAGAAATCACCTCAAATTTTAAAATGACCTTGAAATTTTATTTATTATTAATCAACTAATTATTATGCTATACACCAAATTTGGAGTCAAAACTCCACCTGTAAATGCTAAAAACCTCAAATTTCCTCAAAAATGCCCCCTTTTGCATGGAATTTATGCATACTTGAATGTATTTCTGCATATTGTTAGAGTTTATTTCATGGGAAATGGATTTTTTCTAGATAAAATTAATATTTAATTAGTTAAATGGTCCATTTAAACCTGGTTTTCCATAAAAAACCTTAAAAAATGCAAAATTTCCTTAAACCATGCTAAACTAGGCCCTTTTAGAAGCTTGGAAGCACCAAGATTTGTCAAATAATGGATATTTTTAGAAAATTTATTTGGTAAAAATGATTAAAAACATGAAATCATGGAGGAAATTATGAAAAATATCCAAAATTTAATCTTTAAAAAATCAATTTTCTCTTTTCAACCCTACACTCTTCTTGAAAGCATGTTAATTTACATATTTGACTAGCTATTTTTCCTTGATCTATCAGACCATTAAATGTATGAATAATATCATATGGATGATATGAATAGATATAATAAGTCCCAAATATTTTTTAACAACTTTAAATTTTATGAAACCCTTCCTAGATGAGAGGAAATTGAAAAGAATTGTTGTCTTTTTGGTTGTAATGCTACAGAAATTATCCTATCTTAAACTTGATGGTACATCAGCATAGAAAATCAAATTCAAAAACCATTTAATCCATGATAAATCCATTTAATTATAATTTTTACACCCAAAATTTTAGATCTTTTCACTTCTCCATCTAATTGTAACATCATCAAACCTGCAAGCAAGTCATTATGTGCAAACTAGGAGGAGTGTCTGTATAAAATGGTTTTGACCATTTTTTGAATCCAAATAAAATGAAAATTATTCTAAAGATTTTTCATGACATTTTATTTATTTTATCTACCCTTTATACAAAAATTCCATATTGATCTATACTTCTCTTCTTGAAAGTGAAGAAAATAACATATTTTAAGTGTTTAAAAAAGAATTCAAGATTTCACCTCCAAGATAATGCATTGTATGGATTTCCATGAATATGTTGAATTATTATACATTAAAATTAAACTTTTACATGATTTTTAGGTTAATTTTGGCATGTGTGGGTCCAAAATAAGTCTTTTTAGATTAAAAATGCATTAAATTACCTTTTTAAGCCATGAAATTTTAGGATAAGGCTAAAGTTATATTTTTGAATATAACTAAAAGTATTTAGAATAATTTAATTAAATTTTAAGATAAATTTGAAATTTTAAATACTAAAAAAGGAATTTTTGGACTAAAAATATTGGTTTGATTAGCTTGTAGAGGTTATTATCAGTTTTTAAAAATTTTGAATTGTAGGGGTTGGAATTTGGCCTTGATAAGCCAAATTACCAATATTTTTGGTGACTCACAGGGGTTGACCAGCCTACTAGTCAAAATAACTCACTATTTTTCATTTTAAAATAGACTCTTTTAATATTTTTAATACCTTTTCTAACTAACACAAGAAGACTGAAGAGAAACACAACTAAACTAAAAAGCAGAGACAACTAACCTATGAAAAAATAGGGAAACAATGAAAGTGAAGAAAATTTTTGCTTGTGATACTCAATTATTAACATAAAACAAACCTAAATTAAGATGATTTCTTACAAGATCAAATTAAAATTTATGTGATGCACCATGGATCCTTGAAATGCATTTTCCATCTCTTAATGGCATCTTCTTGCAGATAGGATCACTTATATGTTCATGTCTTTTGGAAGATACATTTGGGATTCCAACCTCTATTATTAGGTGCATGGATTGAAGATATGGATCCAATACCCAATCATCTTCTTCCAATATTATTATTTATTGTATTAATAATTCTATCTCTACCTCATTCATAGGATAGTCATGATTTGTCTCATTCCCATTCAATGCTTGTATTGGCAAATCAACTGGTATGCTTGGATTGGTGTCTTCATTATGATCCATTTCAAGTAGTGTCTCACTAAGATATTCAACATCTTGGTATGGATTTAAACATGTATATACTATTTCTTTAGTTTATTCATGATGAATAGCTATAATAGTACTTTTTACAAGACATTCATCAATCTCTACTTGGGGTAGAGATGGACTATCAAAATTTGCACAAGAAATCTCCAAATCATCCCAAAAGGCCTCTTCATCATGATAAATTAAAATAACATGAAATTAATGAGTATTCTTACCATTTGAAACATGTTGATCACATATTTATACCTTTTGAAAGGAGTCATATGATATTTCTTGATCTGATGCACTTGATCCATCTTCATCTTCTATAGAGAATGGCATCTCATCCATCCACTCAAGATTTAACTCATCTTGCTTTGGGATCTATAAAATAAAATTATATTATTTAAAATTAAAAACATTTATATAATCCTTAGATGAATAATCAACCTATTTCTCTATCTCCTCATCAAAATCTTCCATCTTAAGCTCTTCAATTTCATTCAAGAAATCATGGTATAACTACTGCCAATGATCATCTTCTTCTTGATCACTCAAGTCACCTTTATTTTCTATCTCCTTGGATGCATATTATTTATTTTATTAAAAAAATGAGAGGTTAATACTATAAGAGTGTCATGGTAAACCCCTGAAAATACTCTAAGAGACGAGATAGATCCAATGGTTGTGCCATAGATATTTGATTTTGCTCCTGAGATTACTGAACTTGAACACATGTCACCTCCTATTTTTGCATATTTACTTGGAATGGATTTCCATGAAAGAAAGGCTTTTGGACCTTGAGGAGGAAGGGGTGAGGTCTGAATGTCAATAATGACTTTGAGGTTGATTTTATCATTTGGGCTTATGCTTGGTTTTATTTGATCCAAGTTGGAAAATTGGGTTTAGGAGACTCTAGAATTGAAAGTATTGTAGCTTGAGGCATGATTGGGATATTTTCTTACTAAGATAGAATTCTAATCCATGGATATTTATATGGAGCAGCAAGAGGTATTGATATTTGAGAATAAGATTGCTTATCTAATAATTCCTATTTGTAGGCTAATATCTCCTCAGCAATCATTTGGCTTACCCTCTTCATTTCCTCCAACTCATTATGAAAATTCAAAGAGTTTTCAAAGGGTGGATAAAATTGGAATGGGTATAGATAATTTGGATGAGGATGAGATGCATATGGATCATAAGGATCATACTATTATGGTATATAGGGTTGTTGATACTGAGAAGAATGACCATAATCTACTTTATAGGTTGCCATAGCCTATAAAAAGATACATGAAAAAAACTAAATTTATGAACAATAATGTACCTTTTTCCTTGATATTGGGACCATAGGAGTACTAAAAACTATATTTTAAGGTGAATGTGCTACAAACTATACTCTAATAGCTAAAATCATGTCTTGTCGAGCATGCTAGAAATTAATATCACTATCCAAATAGCACCCTAATTGAAGGATTGATAGTTTTGGCTCTTAAACCTTCACACCTAGACTAACATTGGAATGATCTAAGTTATGGGACACCTAAAATCAGATTATACCACTAAATTTTGGTGAGGATAGATCCTATGATATATCACTCTGTACTACTTACTAAACCACTGAATGTTGGGATGAAAAGGGAGAGAAGGAAACTGAAAGGGAAATCCTACTCTATTGTTGGTGCTACACCTATATTGCTGGTTAATCCACTCAAATTGAGATTATAACACACTAATTAGACAAGAAAATATTCAATATAAAACTCCAATTGAATTTTATGCATTAGTATTTCATGAAGAGGTTTTATTAGTTAATGTAAGCTTGAGGGAAATGGTGAAATAGGCCTGATTCAAGGCACTAAGTAGCGAGTGTTTATCCATTATCAGCTTAAAAAAATGATATTAAACACTAAACATAACTTTCATAATATGATACCAATAGCTAGGTGAAATCAAGACTTGACAAGGACTATATTTCTACCACATAAAAAAATCAAACTGATATTAACACAATATACCACAGTAATAGAAATCTGAAATAATCTTTTATTTTTTTGAAAAGGTTATAAAACTCAAATTTTGGTAGAGTTTGGTCTTACCAAAATATAGATTCCCAAAAATGACTAAAAATCCTACATATATAGAAAATATAATAAATATCCAAGATTGGAGTTGACAAAAGAAGAGGAGATTAACTGGATGTGAACTCTAGTTAATTTTTGAGTTTAAATTAATTATAATATTCTTTAAATATCTCCCTTCTTTATCTTGCTAGAAACCTTCTTTTTGGAGTTGGAAAAGTGGCGGGCCCATCTCTATGTCAACTAAATTCATAATTAATTAAAATCCATGCCATTCCTCAATAATAAATTCATTTTATAATATTAAACAGAGTCTTCAATTCTTCAAGTCTTCAAAAATTTGCATGGCCTTTACTTTTGGCATATAATTAGAGGTGGTGGGCCCATGTTGACTTGTCAACCTTCCTTTCATGAAAATAAAACCATAAATTGGAATATAACTCCATCTTGAAAGTTATTTTAAGTTCTATAATGTCCTTATCTTGTATGAAAAGCATGGGAGATGCATGAAACTAGTCAAACTAGTCAACTGAAGAGATGTGGACTCAAAGACTAGTCAACTTCCACTTGAACTTAGCTTACATGAAGTGGAACTTGTGTATTGAGTTAATAATTATATTTTCACATAAAAAATAGATATTTCATATGGTAAAATCCATTTTAACTCAAAGATAGACATTTTAACACCAAAATTTATTTATTTGATTGATAAGATGGCCTGTTAAGCCAACTTCTGTCACTTAAAAGCTTCTTAGAATCTTAAAAATGGAAAGAGATAGTTATTTATTTATTTTAAAATATTTTAAAACACAATAATATACCTGTAAAACTCACACAATGGTTAGAAACAACTAAAATCTTGAATCTTGCTCTTGGAGGCCTCATCTTGCTCAAGCTTGCTTTCTTCTTGACTGTGTTTTAAGAGGCTTAGTTATATGTAAACATAGAAAGAACATACACTTTTAAAACAGTATTGAAATTTTTATTGATGATTACTCAACTCATTATTATTATATATACCAAATTTTGAGTCAAAATTCCACCTATAGATGTTAGAAACCTCAAATTTCCTCAAAAAATGCCCTCTTTTACGTGAAATTTGTGCATACTTGAATGTATTTTTGCATATTTTTAGAGTTTATTTCATGGGTAATGGATGTTTTCTAGATAAAATTAATATTAAATTAGTTCAATGGTCCATTTAAACCTGGTTTTCCATTAAAAAAAACCTTAAAAATGCAAAATTTCCTTAAACCATGCTAAACTAGGCCCTTTTGGAAGCTTGGAAGCACCAAGATTTGCCAAATAATGGATATTTTTGGAAAATTTATTTAAGAAACATGATTTAAAACATGAAAACATGGATTAAATTATGAAAAATATCCAAAAATAGAATCTTTAAAAAATCTTTTTTCTCTCCAACCCTACACTCTTCTTGAAAGCATGTTAATTTACATATTTGACTGGTTATTTTTCCTTGCTTTGTTAGAAAATCAAAAGTATTAATAATATCATAAGGATTACATGGAGATATATATTAGTTCCAAAATATTCTGGAACAACTTTAAATTTCATGAAACCCTTCCTAGGTGAGGAGAAATTGAGAAAAACCTGTTGTCTTTTTGGTTGTAATATTGTAGAAATTATCCTATCTTAAACCTAATGGTACATGAGCATGGAAAATAAAATTTAAAAAAACCTAATCCATGATGAATCCCTTTTATTATATTTTTTACATCTAAAAATTTAGATCTTTTCCCTTCTCCATCTAATTGCACCATCATCAAACCTACAAACAGGTCACTATGTGCAAACCAGGAGGAGTGTCTATATGAAATAGTGTTAGCCATTTTATGAATCCAAACTCCATGAAAACTATACTAAATATTTTTCATGACATTTTATTTATTTTACATGCCCCTAATTTAAAAACTCCATACTGATCTATACTTCTCTTCTTGAAAGTGAAGAAAATAGCTTATTTTTAGCTTTTGAAAAATAATTCAAGATTCCACCTCCAAGATAGTACATGATATGGATTTTCATGAAAATATTGAATTATTAGACATTAAAATTAAAATTTTCCATTATTTTTAGGTTAATTTTAGCATGTGTGGGGTCCAAACTAAGTCTTTTTAGCTTAAAAATGCATTAAATTGCCTTTGTAAGCCATGAAATTTTAGGATAAGGCTAAAGTTATATTTTTGAATATAATTACAGGTATTTGGAATAATTTGATGACCTTTTAAGATAAATTTGACATTTTAAATACCAAAAATGACTTTTTAGACTAAAAATATTGATTTTATTAGCTTATAGAGGCTATTGACGGTTTCTAAAAATTTTGAATTATAGGGGTTGGAATTTGGCCTTGACAGGGCAAATTATCAATGGGAGGTCCATGATCAATTCATTGTGCTTTTGTGTATCACCACCCCTTTGCTTTCTATTTTTATTTTTATTCATTCCTTCTCCCTTTTCCTTACATGTGTTATAGTTTAAGTGATTCATCAAGAAGAATATGACCTTCTCTAGAGGTCCACTCTATCTATAGGTGACCCACAACTTTGGAGTGTTCCCATTGTATCATATAAATGAGGAAGGCTTGAATAACCTACTCAGGGGTGAAATTCAAATTGATAATAATAACATTAATTCCTTAGAATTTAATGGGAGAGTATATATTTAAGTGAATTATGGGACATTTCATGATGTTCTGTGTGTTCCCTCTTTATCCACCACTATATATTTATTAGATCACTCACATCAATTCTAGCAAGATATTTGAGTACACACCTAATTAAATGGTTATTAGGGAAGTAGATAATGAATCCATTGTATTATTGTGGAAATCAAATCATGAGTCATGATTATATACTTTTTCACATTTTGCTCCTAATTAACCCTCTATTTCACTTCTCCCATATTTATATATGGTGAGTAAATTATGACATGAGTGATTAATCCATCTCAACTATCACTACCTAGATAAATTTGATCATCATGACATGGTTTCAAGGTTTCCATATGTTCATTTTTAATGGCATTCATAGTGACATTGCTAGAACATTTCCATCTCCTTCATTCAGTAGGACTAAATGCATGCTTACCTTCATCAGTGACTTTCTAAGGTATACTTGGGTGTATTTTACTAAGAAAAAATTTGAGGTATTTGATAAGTTTAGAGAATTCAAATCACTTATAGAAAATTAGTCATAGAAAGCCATAAAAATTTCATGCATTGATAATGGTGGTGAGTGTGTTAATAATTATTTTGAACAATTCTACACCTTAGATGGTATATAAATAAATTGTATAGTTTCATATAGTCATTAGTATAATGGTATTATAGAGTTCAAGAATATGTATTTTTAGGAAATGGACAACTATATGTTACACTCCAAGTCTCTTGTACCTCATTATTAGGTTAAGGACATCACAATGATTATTATATCCAAAATCATCTTCCTCATAAATAATTGAATGGAGTCACTCCTTTTGAATTTTTTTACATTCAAAAACCCATAATGAATCACTTGTGATTGTTTAGATCTCCTACTATGGCCCATATTCCAAGGAATAAATGTAAGGCAATGTAACCTTAGACTCATCCTTGCATCTTCATTATATATCTTGAGAGTGTTAATACATATAAGATTATCCATCCCACCACTCATGATTTTTTCATTAATATAAGTGTTTTTATTCAAGAGGATACTTTGGATTCCAGATTTGAAACCTCTCCCCTTCCTTAGACACATAGGTATTTGTTGACAATTCTGATGATTTAGATCCACCTAAGTAACTACCTGATGATCTAGATTCTTCTTATAGTTCTAATCATGAGATTAGTGATGAGGACTCACCTCCTCCTTATATTATAATATCCTTAGGGGATGAGGAATATCCTCCTAACTCTCTAAGCACTAGTCCTCTTTGGGCTAGATAAACATTGTAAATTTTTAGCCAATGGGTTTGAGATCCATCAGATTATAGGGGAAATGTTCATAATTATAGAATTCCCTACATGTTTTAATTGCATCTATCTTCAATCCAAAATCATTTCATGAGTCATCATGCACTCTTTAATGGGATACTAATATGGAAGAGGAGTATAGTTCCTAGTTAAGGAATAAAACTTGGGATTTAGTCCCTCTTCCTTAGAAAAGAAAACTTATTAGATGTAGGTGGATCTACCAAATAAAATTTTTAGTAGATGGGTCTGTATACAAGTTCAAAGCTCATTTTATAGCAAAAGTTTTTTTTTTCAAATTATTAGAGTTGAATATATAGAGACATTCAACCTAGTTTCTAACATGAACTTGTTGTACCCAACATTACCCCTACTCTTTAAAAAGAATGGGGACCCACTTTTATTTTAGTTTGGTCCATTTTTTTTAGTTTTCTCTTTATTCTATTGATTAATACTTAATCTCAACACTTGGAAGTACAAACAATTGTGTTTTAAATTTCAAACTAACTTATTAATGTATTTTGGGAGTTTTTATACTTATGCAGGTTTTGGAAGTCATGTGCACTTTGAAGGACTTGGTACTTTAGAAATTATTAAGTTTAGAATTTTATTCATCAAACATTTTTTTTGGGACTTTTGTTAGGGATTTTTTTGTTAGATAAATTTTTTGAGACTTGTTTATTAGACAATTTGTTTAGAAATTCTTCATTAGCTTTTGTGTTCAAAGATTTTATTTGGGACTTGTTCATCAATTTTTTTGTTCACAACTTATGTTCAGGGTTTCCCTTATTCATTATTGGTTTTTTCAAAACTCCATCAGATTTTATGGTCAGAGAATCTACTCAAGATTTTATTCATCAGGCATTTTGTTTGGGGTTTGTGTTTAAATCATTCAATTTAAAAGAGTTAGTTGGCTCAGTCCCAACATGAAACTTGACACTCGATTACTGAAATCACATTAAACTTAACCAATAAAGTGAAACTAATTCATTACATTTTTCAAATAATGTATACATGGATTCCCTACCAAATAAAATAACAAGGTTTAAATTATGCAGGTAAAGTAAGTTTATGAACATTGGGAATTAAAGCACACAAATTAGAATCAAATACAAAATTTATATAAATGACTTGTAGCTATTGATGTGTCCATTGATCAAAAATAAATTTTGAGCTCAATTATTACTCTATAAATAAAACCCTAGCCACTTGTGCATGAACTACAAAGATGTAACTAGTAGAAATAAGTTTTCAAAATCTAGGAAACTAAATTTGAGCAAACTAGTCAAATTGTAATGGCTTCATCATCTTGGGTGTTTAGAGGAGTAACACCACCATATTAGTTTTCCATTAAGGATTATACTGAGTATATGAACACTGTGTTCAACTCTACAATCTTCAATGATTTATATGCCAATTATCTGGACCTATAGGATGCCATTGATGTTGTTGATGCCTTTTCCCATGAATAAAATCTATCACCAACATAGAAGCAATTGGTGATAGACCTAATTTCTCTCAAAAGGCAATGATTTCACTTTGTGACAACCAAACCTAAGGTTATGCCATGTATCAACCTACTGTGAGACTTATTTTTTATTAGCAAGGTGAAAAATAACATCTTGCTACATTACATAGATCACAAGATGGTCTTAGCTTATATCTCAAGTGATAATTTCCAAAACTATTTATCTTTACCAATTTTAGATGTTATAGTCAACATGCATAGGGTGGTAACATGGAATAAGAATAATTTGACTGACAAAACACTAAGTAGATGACTTCTTCTTGGGGAGAATATTATCCTAAAAGGAAAAGACCTTGTGCTTATCAACAAATTTAGAATCAGGGTTAGTGTCAGGATGGCCATTTTGAATAGGCTATACAACCTCTTGAGCATCAATTTTATCCACCTAAATTAGGTACCACTTTTAGACATGATGATAACCTCTAACATAACCTTTTCCCTAGGGAATATTCTCAACATTAGGCTAAGGGAGAAAATTCTACACAAAGATAAATGGTCCAGTTTAGTAGGCCATTTTTATATGATGTCATACCTCCTTAAATGCAGTAATTAGAATTGTATATAAGGATTATGGGTCAATTTGGAGCCCAAATTTTTACTACATAAATTATCACCTTTGTGATTATTATTCATTCATGCACATATATGCATACACCAATAATATCACCTATATTATAGAGGAGGATATCCTTAAGTATGGAAATCTATCCATGAGGCCCCATTACCCAGTATATTTAAGAATATAATAGATATATTGGCACCTAAATAAATTACATGTTTGATAAAACCCTAGGAAACATCCAGTTAGTAAGAAGAAAGTGAAAGAGCAGAGGCATTAAGCCTCATAGGTGATAAATGGAAATAATTATTAAAGAAATACAAGAAATTTTTACCTTAGCTAAAAGGAAGAAAAATAATTTGGTGTAGTCCCCATATATAAAGGACTTTAATTCCCTTACTAAAACTCATAAGGATGATTTGATATAATTTAATTATGGCATTGAAGTAGATAGGAAGTATCTTGAGCAAGACATGGAATAAATAAAAGAGCAACAATAAATAGTCCACATTCCTCAAGGAATTAAGACTGAGGTTTAGTAGGTTACATCAAAACTATAAAATGCTCTAGAATAAATTGATGCATTGAGGTCAAAATTGTCTCCTCATATAATTGAGACTCATATATTTTTTATTTATTTGAAGTAGGATGAGAATAATTTGAAGTTACTTATTCTTTATACTACCAATAAGGCTTATAGCCATCTTGATGTAGTGACACCGTTAGAATCTTCAAACACCCTCAACATGGTGGTAATTAGAACCTAAGAGGATAGAGAGTGGATCAAAACAAATAGGTTAGTAATTCCAAAGTATCAAAAACATGAATCTATCATTTTACAAATCTTAGAAGAATTAAAGCTATCAAAGGTAAGAGACTTAACTAGTAAGCTTATTAGTAAGAACAATTTTGATCAACTCCTTCAACAAGTATCTAATAACTTCAAATAGGGTCTTCAAGGATTATCACTTGAATAAATTGAGGCAAATATTAATTTTTCTAGGAAGAAGGTGATGAAAGTATAATTTTTCAATATAAACTTCCAAAACATAAAGATAGAGTATGCCAAGCTCCTTAAATAGGTAAATAGGGTATATATACCCTCATTACTTAACATGAACATTATAAAAATAGAATGATATAGGACATAAGAATTATCTTGACTTGGAGGTGAATAAGAATACTACTTATATAACTTCCAATTTAGCACCAATATCTACTACAATGTCTCTAACAATTAGGCATCCATGCAAACATCTATCTAGCCTTAGTTCAGAGGCTAACTTTATGTGAATCAATACAAGAGAATTTAATTTGTATTCATAGTTTTATTATGATATAAATTAAATAATAAATTCTCCTATATTATTCATAAGAATTCACATGTTTCATCATAGTGTACATGCTAACTTTATTTTGATAATTGTAAGTTAACTATGAATATGCATACATACAGTTTTTAAACTAGAAGTAGAATTGAGTTTCTAAGTATGCCATGTAATTTAAAGTTTACATGCACTTTAAGGATGAGGTGACCCATCCATTAGTCTATATATACATCTATAACTCTCATTTTCAAAGGTCAACAAAATTAGTATATAGAAAGAAGTCAGATTTTGATTGTCATGCAATGATTTTAGTGCTTTTTCTTTCCAAATTTTGTGTAATCAAGTTTTGTCTTTTTGTTTATTTTATTTATCAATTATAATTTTGAAATATATATGATTAATTCTTTTTTTTATAATTTATATGTTGATTTTATATATTTAATGGAATTAAAGAGTTAGCAATTATTACTGATTATATGCAAGTAGGTTGACTGTCTCATCTTTTTGAGTGTGTAGAAGTGTTTTCACTGATATAATATTCTATGTGTGTGAAATATATACTTTATATACCTCCTTGATCTAGGTTATAATATTATAAATATGGGTGTGTAAAATCTACCCCCAAAGGAGCAACCTTTGATTGAGATCTTTGAGTTTTCTATATCAATTTTCTCCCAGACTACTTGACTATGTTTGTATGTGTGTGTGTAGTAGCTAATAATAGTAAAAATCAATTTTAAAAACACTTTTCTATGAATAATAAAACCCAAAATATAATTTTTGAAGTCATATATCCCTCTTTTTTATTCTACCCTTCCCTCTTTTGGAGTTTATTTCTAAGATTTTCCCACTTTAAATTAATATCCACCCATATTGCAACTCACCTAGTTTTAAATTTATTTTAGATATTATTCATCCATAAATAGTCCTAATTAACAAATTTCATCCTCTAATTTCTATTACACCACTTGGTTATTCAATCACATACCTATAACTCATGCCATAGAGTGGATTTTACCTCCATTGTGATCCTAAAAAGTTAGAGGCTACCTAATTACAATTTTATGTGCATAAAAAACACATCAACATTATTTATTCCAATACAAGGATGGACCAACACTTTCCAATAAAAAAGGTTAATCCTTATATCAATTTGTACTGGAGACACCTAGGAGAGTGACCAGATCTAGAGCTCAAGCAAGTCTTTTAGTCTCATCTTTGTCAAATCATAGAAGTCCTACATTTGTACTAATTACCCCTATAATACCCTAAGCTAGAAAACTTTCAACACTAATTAACACACCCCCTATTAATAATCTCATGACTTAACCACCTTGGTTTTTTGGATCTGCTATCATCATCCCAAGGGATGTGCATGACCTACCGAGGAATCTAGAGAAGCATCTACCATCCTTCTCTCCTTCAAAAAGAAAAACAACCAAAGAACACATCAAGTCTTTCAAAATTGAATTAATGTTGATGAATCTTACTAATGATTTTGTTTCATGCATACTTTTTCATTTCATATTACAAGATGCTACTTATGATTGGTACCTTAATCTACAAGATAATTCTATTACTTTATTTAATGATTGTCAAACTACTTTTCTTGCATATTTTTGGTAGGTCACCAACCCCAATTTGATATACCAATACTTTAATAGCATTAATAAGGATCCCAATGAACCAATCAGGGCCTTTAATGCAATATTATAGAAGATTTATACCTGGTTAAGACAAACATATAAACCAATAGAAGTGTTGGCCTTAGAAATGTACAAGAATGTTCTAGATCCAATTACTATGGTTTTCTTGCAAAGGGATGTTTCTATCAACACTTTGGCATTAGCCTATGAAGAGGCCATCAACATTGATAGATAAATTAATCCTTAGATGCCTGACACACCTAGTATCAATGCTAGTTTACCAACTTTAAATCCAATTCCACATGTGAAATAGTTTTCCCCTACATTAAATTAGAATTATTTATACACATCACCTCCTCTGACCTAGACATCACATTCAAATTATAGTTTATTAAATAATCATGTACATGACAATGATTACCAATAGAACCAACATCTGGTTACATCCCCTACTATAGTTTTCTAAAACATGGATTGTACTAAAGCAGAGTTAGATGCCATACAAAAAATGGTTCAAAAATTAAGAAATGATTTTATTGGCATGTAAAAAAATATCAAAAATATTAATGACCTAGATAATAATTAGAATTATGGATTCTAAAGGTATAATAGACCCTTCAATAGGCCTAAAAATAATACATAGCAATCCAACAAGCCTCTAAAAATCAATATAGTAGAGATAGCCTTTCACAACTAGTGAAAAATTCATAGCACATCTTAAAATGGTGAACTTGATTGTGTTGAGTTTTGTAAAACTTTTGAGATCTTTCAAAGAAAGGTAGTGAGGTAAGATTTAATGCATAACCCACCAAAATTCCACCATGACTCTAGATCTTCAAGAACTACCATGTTTTTTGAGACCCATGAGTTCCCTTTCCTGAGCGAAGATGAAAATTAACTAAAGGACAACATTGATGAGATCTATGCCTCCCAAAAATATTATAAAGATGGTTAAAACCTAAATAATAGATATCCCTTCACAACATTTACTCCTCCAAATATTAAATCTATTCCAACAAATCTAAAAGTTGATAATAATCCACCTCCCTTAAAAGGGAATGAACAATCTCAGAATAGGGAGGAATAAAGTAGAGGGATATAACATTATCAAGGACATGAAGAAAATCAAGCAAACATCCCCTTTATGAATTAGCCCATATTACTGAACAAAAAGAACTCTTGTGGAATTCTATCATAGCGAAGGTCCATATAGAAAAGATAAAAGTTCTTATAGAGAAAAAAAAGGCCTCTGACACCAATGTCATATATAAAAGAAAGTTAGATATTCCACCTTTTTTATTGACCATTAGGTCATTTGTAAAATTATTCACAATTGATTAGTTGATTCTAGAGCTTTAGCCACTATGATTCCTAATTATATTTGTCAAAATCTTGGCCTAACACCAATCTCATCAAAGATAATGGTCTCATAGTTAGATAAAATAGTGATACCAATTATTAGAGAGCTGAGTAATGTGTGTATTCAGATAGAATTTGAGCCATGAGTATAAATGACTATAAACATCCTTGTACTAGACACACCTAAAGGGTATGAATTGTTATTGAGTAGGGATTGTTCTAAGACACTTAATGGATACCTTTCAATAAATTTATCTCACATTTAGCTACCATGGAGAGGCCTTCCAAACCAAATCTAAATTGATTGGGAACCAATAATGAAGTATCCTATTACAGAGTACAATGTCAAGAATGAAGTAGTGATTTATAAATCCCCTAGTTTTGTAATTTATACTTTCACCACATGAAATTAAATACAAGAATTAGAATATTATGGCCCTTTCCTGCATAAAATCTATACTTTGATGATATCAGATCCAAATAGGGATTAGGTGTATGAATTGAATTTATTAATACACAAAGAAAGAAGTTCATGGTAACATACATATTATAGTTCCCTTACACCAATAATAGAGCTAAATATGAAGCATTGATTTTTGGATTGCACTTTGCCCTCAAAAACAACATCAAGTAATTATATGTATACATGGATTTAGAGATAGTAATCGATTAGATTTTAAAAATTACTGGTGTAAGCTATCATATCTTAAAAAATATAAACATAGATCATGGGATTTGATTGAATCCTAAGAGGATTTCAATATAGTAATTGTTCCCAATGAGAAAAACCAAGTCATGGATTCACTAGTTGTCTTGACTACCAATTTGGAGCCTCTCCAAGAATCCTTGGTATAGATATTTTCCATTGAGATAGTACCTTATCCTTCTATTCCTAAAAATATAGAGAATTTACAAGTCTTTATGATGACCAATAGGTCATCATATTTCTAACTAACTTAGTGCAATTTCAATCCCAAATCATTGATGATAAATAAGTTAGTTATCTTTGTCAAGAGGAGTTAGACAAGGAAGGTATCATCCAGGTCAAATAAAATCATCTCCCACTTGGAATGGTTTCCTTAGAAATATCATTTGATATAGATTCCCAAGATCAACAATAAAGGCAATCTAAGGTTAGTGAGTTTGACTTCAAAAAGGAGAATTTGGGGGATGAGATTAGCCCACACTACATTAACATTAGCCTTAGTTTCACTCCAAAAGAAATGCAATGGGTGAAATATTTACTCACCCAATATGAAGACATGATTACATGTATGTATTAGAAATTGAAGGTTTATGACCCAAAGGTCATCACCCATACAATTCCACTGAAAGTAGACCATAAGTCATTCAAACAAAGATAAATACTAGTGAACCTTATCCTAGAACCTCTCATTCAAATAGAAGTAAAATATTTGTTAAGTGCAAGGATATTCTTCCCAATCAGGCATTATACATGGGTGGCCAATTTAGTCCCAATCAGAAATAAGAATATAGAAATTAGATTATGAGTTAATTTCATAAACTTGAATAAAGATTTTGAGAAGGATAACTATCCACTACTCTCCCTAGACAAGGTTATTTAGATAATTAATAGATATAAAATGATGTCCTTCTTGGATGGATTTTCAAGTTATAAGTAGGTGTTGGTAGAATCAGAAAATAGAATGAAAATTGTATTTTCCATAAAGTGGGGTACCTATGCATACAAGAGGATTCATTTTGTCCTAATTAATGTAGGAGCCATATTTTAATAAGCAATGGATCATGCATTTCAAATATTGACAAGTTAATGTATAATCTTCTATATGGATGACCTTACTATTTTCTCTAAGAATAGGAATTATCATGAAGGCCATCTATAATCAATCATTGAAATATGCTAAAGGTTTGGCATCTTGTTGAACCCAAAGAAAGAGAATATTTAGAATCACTGAGGGCAAGCTTTGGGATATATCATTACCAAAGAAGGGATCATCATCAATCAAGATAGAATCTAGGGGATTTTAAAGATTGTACTTTCAAATATTAAGGAGCTCAAGTCTTTCTTTGGGAAAATAATTTTTGTAATAAAGTTCATCTCAAGATTTGCAAAAATTTTGAGACCTTTGAATGCAATACTCAAATAGGATGCTAAAGTGTAATGGACATCCAAGGCCTATAAGTATTTTCAATACATCAAAGATGCTATATCTTAGGCCCTAGTACTAATTAGTCCAAATTTCACAAGGGACTTATACTTATACTCATTTACTTTAGAACATACAATTTTTATTATCTTAATACAAAAAAAAGATGAGATTAAACATTCCATTGCATTCATGAACACAAATTTGAAGGATGTAAAACTCAATTATTCTATGATAGATAAACAAATCTTTATTATTTTGAAAGTGGTGAATAAATTTCATCACTACATCCTACAAAATAAGACTATATCTATCATGGCCAACCATACTATCAAGCTTACCTTGACATAAAATGAATTGGGAGAATGTAGTGGAAAATGGATGGTAAAGTTACAAGAATTTTATATAAAAATCAAGCTTGATAAAACTAGATGGGATCAGGGCATCATCTAACTCATGACTGATCTTGACCCATGTATAACTATTGAAGAGGTTTGTGAGGCCCAAGTGTCTAGAGGGGAATGGTATAGTGACATAATTTAATATTTGATTATAGGTACTTGTCCCTTAAAACTCAATCAAGAATGAAGGAGAGATTTGAGGCTTAAATCCACTCACTATATGATTAAAAAAAAGATTTATTTATAGGAGAAATTATGAAGGAATCTATCTTAGATGTGTATCAATAGAAGAGGATCAAGAGATTCTAGAAAACTACACCAAAATATAAGCAATGGTCATCCATCTAGGAAAACTATAGCCCACAAAATACTAATAATGGGCTATTATTGGCTAATAGTCTTCAAGGATGCCCATGCCTAGGTAAGGATGTGTCATGAATTCCAAGCTTTAACAAAAATATAAGTACATATAGTAATTCCCTTTCAAGATATTATTAAGGGAAGTTCATTTTCCTAATGGGGATTGGACTTAATTGGCATCATTAACTAAAACTCTTCATCAAGTCATAAGTTTGTACACACTACCACATATTTTTACACCTAATGGACTAAGGCAGTGATCACCAAGAATTTTAGAGCACAAGATGTGATTTGATTATTATAAGAACACATCATAACAAGATTCGACACTCCCATCTCTTTGGTTTGTGACAATGGGCCATCATTATAATCATCTAAATTCACTAAATGGGCTCATGATAATTATATTACCATGAGGTCATCTTCTAACCACTATCCTCAAAGAAATGGATTAGAGAAAGCAATAAATAAGAACCTGATAGATGTGATTAAGAAATTATCTAGGGATAAGTTTAGGGATTGGCATAATCTACTTAAGTATGCCCTATGGGAAGACCAAACAAGATATAAGTAGGCCCTCAAGGCCTTACCTTATCTACTAGTGTATGGATGATGGCTAGTATTCCTAATCATTATAAAGTTTCCAAGCTATCAATTCATCTAGGAATTTATGGAACCAAATGACAAAGTACAATCTTGATTATTGGATATAATAGAAATGGAAGACTGAAGGACTAAATCCCTACTGACTTTCAACAAACATCAAGATGTAGTAAAAATATGGTTCAACAAAAAGGGAAAATTCCAAGCACTTAGGATCTCCAAACTAGTTCTTTTATGGGATAAAGCCCATGAAAAAAAAGAACATCATGATAAATTTTCCCCACTATGAATTGGAACATACTAGTTTTCAGACATCTTGGGAAATAATGTGTTTTTTTAAGGGACATTTAGGGTGATGAACTTACATATCCATTCAACATGTATTTTTTGAAACATTACTTCATGGTTGTACCATTTGAATTTTCCTCTAGTGATGAATAAGGCATGGTAAAGGTAGTATTTTAGTTTTCCTACTTTCTGGTTTAGTTTTCCTACTTTCCAGTTTAGTTTTCCTACTTTATAGTTTAATTTTCATGCTTTCTAGTTTAGTTTTATTGCTTTTTAGTTTAGTTTTCCTACTTTATAGGTTATACATTTTGTTGATTCCTATAATGATCTCATTGGTTCATCCGGACATGACTAAACTAACATCCTATTAGTTGGGCCCCTATTTATGCTTAAATTGATATATGAGAAATGAAAACTACAAAGGGACTCACAATTTGGGGTTTGTTCACAAGCTTGTTATATTTTTATGTCTAAGGTCTTCAGGATTTGGGTATGTAATGATAGTCATTCAATGTTTTGTCACAATTAAATATTTATAATAGGTGTGTCAAAGTTACTATTAAATACTCCATATAAATTTTAAAAAAATTCTCACTCCATTAGACCAATCACATTATTCATACTAATATTTGTTTGGAATTGATAATCACTAATGTGGATGTAGCTGGCAGGGATGTTCTGGTAAATAATTTGTTTTACAACTACACTAGCTCATGGTGGTTTTGGCTCTCCTTCTTTCATTCATAAATTAAAAAGAAAAAAGAAAAAAAATAAAAGAACAAGTGTGTTCAAAAAGAGTGATCAATAAATCTAAAAGAAAATAAAAAGGGGATCAAGACTCAAATAATAAAATAGGTCAATGTACCATGCATCATGCTCAAGAAAAAATGAAGAGGAGAGAAGGAACCCAAAGGTAACTATGCTAGAGCTATGGATGTCAGGCTAGCAATAGAGCAATGCCTGAGTTCCCCTATTTTAATAAGCTTCAAAAGAAATAGATCAAAACCTACAACTACTCCAAATCTTTATGAAGATACTCACAAAAAGGTTTAAATAAAATCACTTTATCACACATAGATTAATAGATGCAAAGGCAAGTATGTTGTATTATTTAGTTGAGAGTCTCTTTTATATCTCTGATTTAAGTAATTTTTTGCCACAAAGTTCATGTATGATTTAAAATTGCTAACCAAATTTACATGTTTTTGAATACTTAGAAGTATTCCCCTGTAAGTTTCCATTTGTTGTACCCAACATTCCCCCTATTATTTAAACATAATATGGGCCCAATTTTATTTTTGTTTGGCCCATTTTTTTATTTTTTTCCTTTATTCTATCAAAGTTTTATAGATTTCTCCTTAATCTCAATACTCAAAAGTAAAACCAATGGTGTTTTACATTTCAGACTAACTTATTACTATCTTTCAAGAGTTATTTTTAATTATGTAAGTTGTGAAAGTCATGCACACTTTGAAATAATTAATGCTTCAAAAATTCTTAAGTTCAGAATTTCTTCATCAAACATTTTGTTTGGGACTTTTGTTCAGGATTTGTTTGTTAGAGAAACTGTTTGAGACTTGTTCATCAGATAATTTGTTTAGAAATTATTCATAAAATTTTATGTTAAAATATTTTATTTTGGGATTATTCATCAAAAATTTTGTTCAAGATTTATGTTTGGGGTATCCCTTATTCGTGGCTAGTTTTGTTCAGACTCTTTCATCAACTTTTTTGTTGGTAGAATCTATTTTGGATTTTATTTGTTAGACATTTTGTTTGAGGTTTGTGTTTGAATCCTTCAATTTTTGAGAGTTATTTTCATTTGTCCCAACATGAAACCTAATTACTAACTACCTAAATATCACTAGACTTAGCCAATAAAGTGGAACTACTTCACAACATTTGTTAAATAATGCAAAGATGTGGCTTCCCCACCAAATAAAATAACAAGTTTTGACTTTTGTAGGTAAAGCAAGTTTATAAATGTTGTACATTAAAAGTGCATGAACTAGAATTTAATGCAAAATCTATATCAACTACTTATGGCTATTGACATGTTCATTGATCACAATTAAATAATGATCTCAATTATTACTCTATAAACAAATCCTTAGCCACATACACATCAACTACAAAGATGTGACCAGTAGAAAGAAGTTTTCAAAATCCAAGAAAATAAATTTGAAAAAACCACTAAAATTACAATGGTTTCATCATCCTAGGTGTTCAGAGGATCACTAGCACCTTCTCAATTTTACATTAAGGGTTCTACTAAGTATACATCCACTGTGTTTGACTTCATAGTATTCAATGACTAATAAGCCTATTATTCAGACCTATGGGATGCCATTTATGATGTTTATTCCTTTTCCCATGAAGAAAATATATCACTAGCATATATCTAATTGGTGATAACCTTCTCTCTCAAAAGGTAAGGATTACACTTCATGATAGCCAAGCTCGAGGTTATGCCATGTATCAATCTACTATGAGACTTATTTTTTGCTTGTAAGGTGATAGATGGTGTATTATTACATCATTTGGATCATAAGATAGGCATGGTTTGTATCTTAGGTGATGATTTCCAAAGGGATTTATCTTTTCTAATTTTAGACGTTATATTCAACATGCACAAGATCTTAACATGGAATAAGAATAATTTGATTGACAAAACACTAGGTAGATGGCTTCTTCATAAGGAATATATTGTCTTGAAGGGAAAAGACCCTATGCCTATAAAAAATTTTATAATGGGGGTCAATGTTGGGATGGCCCTTTTGAATAGGTTATACAACCTCTTCAGCATCCATTTTCTCTACCTAGATTGAGTGCCACTTAAAGACATGTTGATGACTGTCAACATGATTTTTTCCCTAAGATGATTATAAGCATTAGGATAAGGGAAAAAATTCTACACAAAGGCAAATGGTCTAGTTCAATAGGCCATTTATATATGATGTCATACCTCCTCGACATAATAATGAGAACTATATAGGTAGTATGGGTTGCTTTGGAACCTAGCTTCTAAATATATAAAGAATTACATCTATGATTATTATTCATTCATGCACATATATGCATACACTAAGAATATCACTTAGATTTCAAAGGATGTATATCCTTAGGTATGGTAAGATATCCATAAGGCCTCACTACATTAGATATATAAGAGTCTAATAGATACATTGGCACCTCAGGGTGACTATTGGATATACCTAGATTATATAGTGATTATGGTCACTGGTAATAAGGTCAACCCCCTAAGACACCCTAATTACATGGCTAATAAACTTGAAGAGTAAGATATTGCATTCCATCTTTGGTGGAGTGTAAAAGAATATTTTATAAAGAAAAAGAAAATCACATTCTATGGATCCCATATAGCAATAACCCAAATGTGCTACATAATGCAAAAACATTTTGGGGATTTTGGAAATAAGAAGAAACATTATTTGTTTTCCACCATACCTCATAGAGATTGGGACCCCATGGTTGAATTTTGAAACATATCTAAGGCTTTTGTATTCCATACCAGCACATTTCTTATGACCATGATTTATTATTCTTGAATACAAAAGATGATGCCTAAGGCATGAAAAGGTAACAAATTATGGGTATTAGGGAGGAAAATTTGAACATAATCCAAGGAGAAACCTAAATTTTAGTTCAAGAGATACACACAAGGTTTTCACCCCCTAAAGGATAGACTAATTCAAACATTTGGGTTAACAAACCTCCACAATAAATAGAGGAACAAGAAGAGCCTTCTCAAGAATCTCTCCAAGTATTGAAGGTTGTTAAGATATAACATGTTGTGACTATAAATTGAGAATCAAGGAGCTCAAGAGGATAAAATTTACTTGGACTCCTTTGATTACTAGAGCTAAGATCACCCAACTATATCACTTGTGCCAAATATTACTACTACCCTAATTTAGCGAGCCTCCTCCCCAACTAAGAAATCTATAATATAATATAAGAGGAAGCCAAGAAATCATCCCTTCTCAGGGTACCAAACTGCCTATGAACCATAAGTAATCACATCCTTAATTAAAAAACAAACTCCAGTAGAATAAGAAATAGATGAAGATGAGGAATTAGAAAGAGCAAAGGCATTAAGCCTCATAGATGACAAAGAGAAATCATTAATGAAAGATTACCAATTAGGTATGAAGGCACAACCTTCAATCCCTTCTTCCCCATTTTCTTCTTTTATTCCCCTTTATTTAGTAGGTTCATTTTATTTAGTTCCTTTTAGTGATGTCACAAAAACACCTATGGTCACTCCAAAAATGGAGGATGTTTCCTTTACCCCTATTGTTTCTATTTTCCCAATAATGCCAACCATATCTATTATTTCCACCACTATAAAAATTCCCTTTGAGACTACATCAATCCATACTAAAACCAAAAGGAGTCTTTATAAGAAGGTTTAAGGGGCATTAGAAATCTCCCAGCTTCATATATCATCCACTTAAATAAACTTGCTAATGGCTTCCACTAGCTCTTCCCAAGATACTATTGTAACATCTTCAGGTAAGACAAAAAGGGGGAAATAGGTATATACAATCAACCCATACCCCAATATGGGGGTGTGGATTGGTGTAAAATCATATGTCCCTTCTTTATTGACTCAATACTTAAAGGATATTTAATGAAAACGTCAAAAGATTAATTAGTTGAGATTATAGCTGAAGAGACACAACTAGTAAATCTAACACATCTACTCATTCCTTCATGGTCAATTGATCTCAGATCAAAGGCTTCTCAAAAGCCAAATTTTAAAATTATAGATAAACCTTTAATAAGCATCCAAAGGGTTAGGAATAATAAATTGAAAAATAAAAGGCATTAAGCCTCATAAATGATAAAGGAACATCATTTTGAAGGAAGACAAGAATTATTTACCTTGGCTAAAAAGAAAAATAGGAAGTTGGCGTAATCCCCATATATAGAGGACCTTAATTCCCTTGTTGAAAATCATAAGTATGCATTGATAACATTACATGATGGGACTAAAATGTCTAGGAAGGAGCTTGAATAAGAGCTAGATTAAATAAAAGAGAAATAATAAATGGTCCATATTCCTCAGTGAATTAAGACCAAGGTTTAATAGGATGCATTAAAACTATATAATAGTCTAAAAAAAATTGATATAATGAGGTCAAAATTGGATCCTCATATAATTAAGACTCATAAATTATTTAATTATTTAAAACATGATGAGAATAAATTGAAGCTACTTATTCTTTATAGAACCAATAAGGATTATATCCATCTTGATTTAATGACACCATTAAAGGCTTCAAACAACCTAAAATTGGTGGTAATTAGAACCCAAGAGGCTATAGAGTGGATCACAACAGCTAGGGTAGTAATTCCAAATTATCAAGATCATGAAGCTCTCAATTTACAAATCCTAAAATAATTAAAGATATCAAAGGCAAGAGACTCAACTGATAAGCTTATTAGTAGGATAATTTTGATCAACTCCTTAAACAAGTATCCAATAAATTTAAATAGATCCTTCAAGGATTAACACTATAATAAATTGAGGTTGAGCTAAGTTTTACTAGGAAGAAGGTGATGAAAGTAAAAATTTTCAAGATAAACTTCTAGAACATAAAGGCAAAGCATGCCAAGTTCCTTAAATACGTAAATAGGATGCATAGACCCTCATTACTTAACATGAAAATCATATAATAGTTGCATGATGCAAGACATAATTTTTATCTTTATTTGGAGATGAATAATAATACTAATGCTACAACTTCCAATTTAGCACCAGTATCTACTACAACATCTCCAAAAATTATTACATCCATAAAAACATCCATCTAGCCTTAGTTCAAAGGCTAATTTAATGTGCATCAATACAAGGGAATTAATTTTTTACTCATAGTCTACTTATATTATAACTTGAATAGGAATTTTTTTTGAATTATTCATAAGCATGCACATGCTTCATCACAATGTATAGGCTAACTTTATTTTGACAATTGTAAGTTAACTATGAATATGCATACATACAATTTTGAAACTATAATTAAAACTAAGGTTCTAAGTACGCCATGTAATTAAAATTTTGCATGCATTTGGAGGATGAGGTGACCTCTCCCTAGTCTATAAATACATCTAGAGCCCTCATTTTCAAAGATTATAAAAATCAATATATAAGAAGAAGTCAAATTTTGATTATCATGCAATGGTGTTGGTGTATTTTCTTTCCAAAATCTATGTAATCATGTTTTATCTTTTTGATTATTTGATTTATCAATTCTAAGTATGTAAAGCTAAAAAGAATTACTTTTGTTATAATTGAAATGCTGATTTTATATGTACAATAGCTATTTAAGAGTTAGAAATTATTATTGATTATATGCAAATATGTTGAATGTCTCATCTTTATGAGTGTGTAGAAGTGTTTTCACTAATATAGTCTTCTATGTGTGCACAATAGATACTTTAGATACCTCCATGATATGAGTTATAATATTATAAGTATGGGTGTGTAAAATATATCCCCAAAAGAGCAACCCTTGACTGAGATCTTTGATTTTCCTATATAAATTTTATCCCAGATTACTTGACTATGTTTATATGTATGTGTGCAGTAACTGCTAACAATAAACATCAGTTTTAAAAATACTTGTCCATAATAAATCTATCCTAAAATGTAATTTTTAAAGTAATATATCCCTCTTTTCTTCTCTACCTTTCCCTCTTTTTAAGTATATTTATAAGATCTACCCACTTTAAATTAGTATCCACCCTTCCATCAACTCACCTAGTTTTAACTTTCTTATAGATATCATTCATCCATACATAGTCTTGGTTAATAACCTACATTATTTGTTTTCCACAATAATTCATTGAGATTGGGACCCCCATGGTTGAATTTAGAAATATATCCAAGGCTTTGGTATTCCATACCAGCATGTTTCTTATGACCATGATTTATTATTCTTGAATACAAAAGATGATGCCTAAGTCATGAAAAGGGAAAAAATTATGGGTATTAGGAAGGAAAATTTGAACATAATTCAAGGAGAAAACTCAATTTTGGTTCAAGATATGTGCACAAGGTTTACACCCCCTAAAGGATAGACTACTTCAAACTTTTGGGTTTAAAAACCTCCACAATAAATAGAGGAACAAGAAGAGCCTTCTCAAGAATCTCCCCAAGTATTGAAGGTTGTTAAGATAGAGCATGTTGTGACTATAAATTGAACATTAAGGAGATCAAGAGGATCAAATTTACTTGAACTCCTTTGATTACCAAAGCTAATATCACCAAACTATATCACTTGTGCCAAATATTACTACTACCCTAATTTAGCGAGCCTCCTCCCCAACTAAGAAAGTTATAATATACTATAAGAGGAAGCCAAGAAATCCTCCCTTCTTATGGAACCCAATTGCCTATAAACCAAAAGTAATCACATCCTTAATTCAAAAAAAAATCCAATAGAATAAGATATGGATGAAGAGGATGAATTAGAAAGAGCAAAGGCATTAAACCTCATAGATGACAAAGGGAAATCATTAATGAAAGATTAACAATCAGGTAAGAAGGCACAACCTTCAATCCCTTCTTCCCTATTTTCCTCTTTTATTCCCCTTTATTTAGTAGGTCCATTTTATTTAGTTCCTTTTAGTGATGTCATAAAAACACCTATGATCACTCCAAAATAGGAGGATGTTTCCTTTACCCCTATTTTTTCTATTTTCCCAATAATTCCAACCATATCTATTATTTCCACCACTATAAAAATTACCTTTGAGACTGCCTCAATCCATCCTTAAACCAAAAGGAGTCTTTATAAGAAGGTTTATGGGGCATTGGAAATCTCCCAGCTTCACATTACATCCACTTAAATAAACTTGCTAATGGCTTCCACTAGCTCTCCCCAAGATACTATTGTAACATCTTCAGGTAAGACTAAAATGGGGAAATAGGTATATACAATCAACCCAATACCCTAATATGGGGGTGTGGATTGGTATAAAATCATATGTCCCATCTTTATTAACTCAATACTTAAAGGATATTTAATGAAAACATCAAAAGATCAATCGATTGAGATTATAGCTGAGGAGACACAACTAGTAAATCTAACACATCTAGTCATTCCTTCATGGTCAATTGATCTCAGATCAAAGGCTTCTCAAAAGCCAAATTTTAAAATCATAGATAAACCTTTAAGAAGAATCCATAGGGTTAGGAATAATAAATTGAAAAATAAAAGGCATTAAACCTCATAAATGATAAAGGGACATCATTTTTGAAGGAAGACAAGAATTATTTACCTTGGCTAAAAAGAAAAATAGGAAGTTGGGGTAATCCCCATATATAGAGGACCTTAATTCCCTTGTTGAAAATCATCAGGATGTATTGATATCAATACATGATGGGACTAAAATGGCTAGGAAGGATCTTGAATAAGAGCTAGAATAAATAAAAGAGAAATAACATATGGTCCATATTCCTCAGTGAATTAAGACCAAGGTTCAATAGGATGCATCAAAACTATACAATAGTCTAAAAGCAATTGATACAATGAGGTCAAAATTGGCTCCTCATATAATTGAGACTCATAAATTATTTAAAACATGATGAGAATAAATTGAAGTTACTTATTATTTATAGTATCAATACGGATTATAGCCATCTTGATTTAATGACACCATTAAAGGCTTCAAACACCCTCAAATTGGTGGAAGTTAGAACCTAAGAGGCTATAGAGTGGATCACAATAGCTAGGGTAGTAATTAAAAACTATCAATATCATGAAGCTCTCATTTTACAAATCCTAAAATAATTAAAGCTATCAAAGGCAAGAGACTCAACTGGTAAGCTTATTAGTAGGATAATTTTGATCAAATCCTTAAACAAGTATCCAATAACTTTAAATAGAGCCTTCAAGGATTAGCACTATAATAAATTTAGGTTGAGATAATATTTACTAGGAATAAGGTGATGGAAGTAAAAATTTTCAAGATAAAATTCTAGAACATAAAGGCAAAGCATGACAAGCTCCTTAAATAGGTAAATAGGGTGCATAGACCCTCATTAATTAACATGGACATCATCTAATAGTCGCATGATGAAAGACATAATTTTTATCTTTATTTGGAGATGAAGAAGAAGACTAATGCTACAACTTCTAATTTAGCACTAGTATCTACTACAACATCTCAAAAAATTAGTACATCCATACAAACATCCATCTATCCTTAGTTCAAAGGCTAATTTAATGTGCATCAATACAAGGGAATTAATTTTTTACTCATAGTCTACTTATATTAGAAATTAAATAGGAATTTTTTTTGAATTATTCATAAGTATGCACATGTTTCATCACAATATCTAAGCTAACTTTATTTTGACAATTGTAAGTTAACAATGAATATGTATACATATAATTTTGAAACTATAATTAAAAATAAGGTTCCATGTATGCCATGTAATTACAAGTTTGCATGCATTTGGAGGATGAGTTTACCTCTCCCTAGTCTATATATACGTCTAGAACCCTCATTTTCAAAGATTAGAAAAATCAATATATAAGAAGAAGTCAAATTTTGATTATCATGCAATGGTGTTGGTGTATTTTCTTTCCAAAATCTATGTAATCATGTTTTATCTTTTTGGTTATTTGATTTAGCAATTCTAAGTATGTAAAGCTACAAAGAATTACTTTTGTTATAATTGAAATGCTGATTTTAGATGTACAATGGCTATTTAAGAGTTAGAAATTATTATTGATTATATGCAAATATGTTGAATGTCTCATCTTTATGAGTGTGTAGAAGTGTTTTCACTAATATAGTCTTCTATATGTGTGCAATAGATACTTTAGATACCTCCATGATATGAGTTATAATATTATAAGTATGGGTGTGTAAAATATATCCCCAAAAGAGAAACTTTTGACTGAGATCTTTGATTTTCCTATATAAATTTTATCCCAGACTGCTTGACTATGTTCATATGTATGTGTGCAATAATTGCTAACAACAAACATCAGTTTTCAAAACACTTGTCCACAATAAATCTAGCCTAAAAGGTAATTTTAAAAGTCATATATCCCTTTTTTCTTCTCTACCTTTCCATCTTTTGTTATTTATTTATAATATCTACCCACTTTAAATTCGTATCCACCCTTCCACCAACTCACCTAGTTTTAACTTTTTTATAGATATCATTCATCCATACATAGTCTTGGTTAATAACCTACATGCTTGGCCTATTATTACACCACTTGGTTGTTCAACCACATACCTAAAACTCATGCCCTAGAGTGAGGTTTACCTCCATTATGATCCTAAAAATATAAGAGGCTAACTCATTATGATTTGATACACATAAAAAATGCATCAATAGAACTGAATCTCACCCACTCTTGTTATAATCACAACACATCAATGGGATTTCATCATATATATGTGAAGAGTGTCTTCCTTCATGCTGACCTCAAAGAGGAAATATACGTTAGATTAAATAAAAGGATTTTTGGAAGATTCATCCTTAGTTTCAAACTTCTAAACTTTATCTATGGCCTCAAATAGGGTCTTCAAACTCGATATGCCAAGATGGAATCCATTTTCTTTTTGGTTGGGTTTGTTAGATGCCATTATAATATATATTTCTATATTTTATGGTAGGATGAATCACTATTTTTTTTCTCTATGTGTATGACATATTGATCACTAGGCATTCTTTATCCACTATCACAATAGTGAAAACTAATTTGTCTAACATTATTCTCAATTACTGACTTGTGCTTATTGCATTACTTCTTTGGGATTTAAATTTCTTAGTTTAACTTTGGGATCAATGTTGTACAATTTAAGTATGCTCTTTATTTGCTTACACAGCTTAGCATAAATGACTATAAGCAAATTCCAACTCCCTTTTTATCTTATCTAAAGCTTGAGGTTCATTTTTCATCTCCTTTGGTTGATATTACCTTATATCAACAAATTTCTAGTAATCTCATCTAACTTATACATAATAGACTTAAAATTTCATATGCAATGAGCATGGCATCAATATTTATGAAAGAACCACATGACCTAAATTAGAAATAAACTAATTAGATTCTCCACTACATTTAGGGTACACATAGTATTAGGATTCACTATGGATCAATCATAGATGTTGAATTTATTGGTTAAATAGATTTATATTAGGTTGGCAATTTTTAGAATCATAAGTCTACTTCACACTATAATTTTTCCCTTGGTTCAAGTCTAATTAGTTGGTCAAAAAATAAGTAGAATGATATTTATTAATATTCTACATAAGCATAATACAAAGGAGTTATTAATGTTTCCACCAAGGCTATTTGTCTTTAGGGTATTCTCACATATTTTAGCATCCATTTTTGATGACTAGTAGTCATCTTCTATGACAACCAAATCACAATCCATATCTACAAGAACTAGTTCTCCATTAATAGACCAAGTATACTTAAAATCACATGCATTTCATTCAAGAGCTCATCCATGAGCAAGTCATTAATATTCTATATATACATAAAATAGATCAAATTGTTGATATATTCACCAAACCCTTCATTGAAAAAAAATTATCTTCATTTGTGGGTTCTTCTTGGTGTTCTATAAGCTATGACATCCTTATCTAATGGGAATTTATATGTACTTGGGTACCTCATCAGGACTTTGTGCTAGGACCCAATTCCACTACCCACCTAAGCTACACTTAAGGGGGTGGTAGTGTGGGTTTTTATTCTATTTATTGGTTTTTACCTACACTTGTTTAGTTAGATTGCTTAGGTTTATTTTTAGATCATTTTGAAAGATAATGCAAATTCATGAGGTGTGAGGACATATTTATATTTCACCTATATAATATACCTTCCTAAAGATTTTATGACCAATGTTGATAATATGAATTCTTTATTGTGAAGACAACTTTCTTGCATTTGAATTATTTATTTGGATTCTACTACTCCATACATGGTTTCCTTCATGCATTATATCCTATCTAGATTGATCCTCAAGTTTGACCCACTTCAAATTTTTTTACCATAACCCTATTGATCCTATAGAGAAATAAATGTAATGTAATAAAATATGTTTGAAACAACTTGGATAACCATCAAGGACTTATATCATGAAGGAAGATGGAAAAAATCATTAGGATACATAATATTACCAATTTCTTGTAGACCATGTGTTGTTCAAATAAAATTATGGGTCATGCTCCATATAAATCAACATAACTTTACATTAGGTTCATTTTAGATATACCAAATGGATATTAAAATTAATCAAAACCAACAAGGCATTTCATTCACCTACAAGGGGATGTTAGTTAACATAACACATGATGGTTATGATAATTACACTTAGTGTTAGAAAAGTATAGGGGAATAGATTTAATTATAAGTTATCAAAAGAGAGATAAAATTCATGTAAGATAAAATAAAAAATAAAAGGCATAAATGAGTCAAAGAGGCATAAGGAGAAACCATAGAGTCGATAAAAGAGATAAAAAGCTTATAAAAGTAATTATATGGGGAAGGTGAATGCAAACCATTAGTTTTGAATAAAATATCTCGTTTGGTCTCCCTTTGAGTTTAATTTAGTTTTATATTCTTCATTTTTTAAGGTTTTATATTCCCATCAATTGCTTATTGTGTAGAATTTACATCTATCTTATTTATTCTTGCATTTATCTTATTCATTCCTTTTTTTTTACTAAGATATAGTCAACCTGTGTTTATTTTTTGATCTAGAGTCTATAAAGAGTGGGAGTGTAATATTCTAGGATTTCCCAAATATTCATCTATGAGCTTCAAGTCCACTAATTCCATATATTAATGGCATTCATGATTTTAAAGACTCTAAATTAGAAGTTTGGAAACATATGGTAATGTATGTGGAAGGTGGTGATTTCCCTATTAGTTGTACTTTCATTTAGTTGGTGCATGTTACGAGGTGAAAGATGAAATATATTCAAATATATTGAGAGTTGGTTATATGGAAGACATAATTAAATGCACACTAAAAATGTTTTAGGAATAAATATATTTTATAAAGTGTAGACTTTGAATGTAGAGTGTGGACATTTCATATTATACATGTATTTGGTATACTAATACATTATTTTTTCCACTAAGTCTATAAAAAACATATTATTATTTAGGGATATGACATGGAGGTCTTAGATCTAAATTAGTATATCCTTCAGCTGGGCAGATCATTTCTAAATTCACTGGGTATAGGAAAAAGAGTTTAAGTATATAAGCTCTCTATACAATATTAAATATCCTACCCTCATTACCATATTATTCATTGGTGAAAGAAATGGTTTTATTTTTATTTTTTTATATCATGGTATTTTAGATAAATGTTATCTTTGCTAGACTACAAGTGTGTTATGATTCTTGTGAATGGATTTGATAATATTTCAAACTTCAATTAAAATTTTAGCAAGAAATTTTAGTCAAATTTAGTAATGTTTTTAGAGAAATATAATTCCCATAAAATAACCCAAAAAAAATGGATATCATTGTGAGGGAATGGTTGATACTGGTATTATGAATTCATGAGAATCAGACCAATAACAAATCTAGGTAGATTTTGTTGAGACTATGCTTTTATTGGCAGTTTTATATCATGAATGGAGAGGCACACAACTTTTATCTTCTTTAAATATTGCTTATTCAACAATTGGGATCTGATGGTTTTTTTGTTCGTTACCTAGGTTTAGAATATCATGTGCCAAATGATATTCTTCATGATTTGATAAGGAAAGATAAAATTTGGCTTCTTGATTTATCTCAATGTAATGGTTGTATTTCTCTATTCTTACCCAAAGGATAAAAGATGTAAAATGTCTAATGAAGTAAAAATATTTGAAAATTTGTATAATTATAAATTTATTTGATATTGTAATAGAAAATTAATATATAGAAGTGGCTATAGTAATTTATAATAGTGGGTATAATGATGTAGAAGAGATATTATATAAGAGCGTGTATGGTGATGCAAGTATAGAGGATCAAGTTGTATAGGAGCATGGACTTTGAAAAGAGGTTGTGGATAGTAGGAGTCATAATAATTTCAGTTCTCAAATTCATTTGTAAAGAATAAAATTTTTAATAGCTCAATTTTCTTTAGTTCTTTATGTGTTTTAGGGTGAGACATCTATTTGGTCTAGGTGAGAATTATCAAGGTATAGGGAAATAAATTTAATTATAAATTATCAAAAGAGGAAAAAAAGTCATGTAAGATGAAAGAAACGAGAAAAGGCATAAAGGAATCAAATAGACATAAGAAGAATCCATAGATTTGGGAAAGGAGATGAAAAGATTATAAAATTAATTGTACGAGGAAGGTGAAGATAAACCATTATTATTGAATAAAATATATCTATTATGGTCTCCTTTGAATTTTTATTGAGTTTTATCTTCTTCATTTATTATGGTTTGTTATTCTAATCAGTTAATTATTGTGTAGAATTTTCATCTATCTTATTTATTTTTACATATTTCTTATTTATTCCTTCTTGATACTAAGCTATATTCAACATCATTACAGAGATAGCTTGTACAATGAAGAGAAAATAAAAATCATTATTGACCTTACAGACTTACAAATCATCATTTACATACAAAATTACATATACATATTAGGAATAATACAACTCTATCAAAAGGTGGACCATAATGGCATAACATATGTTAACAGATTAAAATAAAATAGAGTATTTACTATGCACTAACCATATATAAAATATGATTAAGAAAACCATATAATAATGATTCTATTATTCTATATCAACACATTGGAACCATATTATATTACATAAAATCACTATATATGGCCTTTTACAATCATTTGTCTCTTTGCATTCCATCCTTTTGAGGTACAAAAGGAAATATTATTCATATTCTTTTGTTACTAGATTAGGCTTATTAGGTCAAATACATACAACGGACAATATTATATACTTAAAACATGTGTCCTATTATACTTTATGATTTTACCATGCTCTATTCCATTCCTAATAGTAACCAAGGATGGAAGAAGAGTATGTTATGAATTAGTTTCAATAAAAACACTTAAATCATACAAAAATTGTTCCCTTCAATTCAAATTTATAAAACCATTAAAAAATATTCCAAAAATTAATAAAAAACAATTCAAAAATTAAAAAAAACATTAAAATGAATTCAAAAATACCAAAATATATAACATTCCCAAGCTTTATTAGTTGTTTTATTTATGTTAGTAGATAGCATATTAGTCCATTCCTATATACACATATGTTTCATGCATCTTTTAGTGTGATATAGCCATACCCAAATAAATGATCTATGTAATTATAGATTTTGAACCTTTACTCTACTTAGTCATTTAGTGAATTTGGGGCATATGCTTCTTTGATCATAATTAATATAGGTTACATGTCCTTTATGATCATTTCTATGTTATCATATTTGATATTATAAGCTAAAACTTACATATGTCTATATCCATGCTCATATCTTTCATAGTGTAATTGATATGATATACTAAATAGAATTTTTTGATAACATAAATATGCAGGAACTAGTATAATCTGCTTATGTTTATTGTGTTAAATAGGATTGTGATTTATCTATTTTGGGAAATATGGAATGTAAAAACTTAAATACATAAAGATATGAGTATATAAATTATGAAATGAATATAGTAGTATCAATACCCATTGGTTTGTATAATAATTGATTTTTTTGCTTAGCTTATAAATAGTAATGAAATAAAAATGAGATACTTAGCTATAAAAATGACTAAGATAGATAAGTGGCAAACTAGAAATGGGTACAAGAATAGTGTAGGGTGTTGTCAATAGGAAATAAGTGTTATAGTCTCCTTTAGATAGTAGTGCAGTTTTTTTTCTAATAGTGCACTATGATAATGTACTATTATATCTCACTAATGACCTTGAGTAGATACAATAGTGAGTTTATAAGAGTAAATTCACCTTATTCTAATAATCATGTGTCTATGTGACTAAATCTTGAATAATTGTTTGTTCCCTATTTTCACTGATCTTGATGTGAAACCCTAAGATTACATGATTGTTAGGGTTTTAAGGAAAAAAATTATAAGTAAAGTGGAATTATTAGAGTAGGTTGGATGTGACCTCAATACCCCATGTGTTGATCATTGCCTACATACCAATACATTGAAAGCGGATCAAACTTAATGTAATTTTCCCAATCTAAGTACTAGTGTAAGTGTAAGTGAATGATACTTTGAATTATTTTAGTGTGTATTGAGATTAAAAACCTAATTAATTTTATCTTTGCTATACTATAGATGGGTTTACACAAAATTAGGGTGTAATAGGGATCAATGGCCTTGATTTTCAAAACTATTTTTGAGTTTGATCATGATAATTGCATCTATTTTCCATCTAGGGGATAAATGAATGAGATTTGTCTTTATATAATTTTATAATGATGTTTTAGACATGAAATGTGTATAATATTACCCTAAAATTCTTTTGGAAGTGGAAATATATTCATTAATGGTAAATAAGGTTGATGATCAATAACATTATCCCTTTTCCAATAACATAGTGCGTTATAGACCAAAGGGTCATGATATTTGTCCAAGTGGTTGGAATGGTTGACAAAGGGTCATGGATTCCTAAGAGATGGCCTAATGTGGCTTTTTTTATATCTAGGAATGGTTTGAGTGCACGCATAAACTAGAAAAGGATCAAAATAAGCCCTAAGATAGGTCTAGGGATAAGCTTAAGATAGGGTGGTATCAACTAATACTCATTTAATTATAATGACATTTTATATGACTACATCCCCCACATTTATTATATAAATTTAGAAAATCAAAATTACTAGGAGAAAGGAAAGAGAGATTTACTAGGAATTACTTAAGAGGAAAGTCCCATGAATGTGGATCTGATTCTATGAATTTTGCTCCATTGTGTGTCATGTATATGAAACATGTATGAATCAATACTTAATAAAATATAAAAATTAAATATAAAACTAAGTAAAGAGATGAGAGAGAGGAAAGGAATAAATACACCTCACTGGGTACATGAACCAATGCTAAAATCTAGTGACATCTAATGTGTGCATATATGGTGATCAAATGGTAAAAATCTTGAACTAGGTTGATGGATTGCCCAATCCCCATGTGTAAGTGGCTCAAGAACTCAAGATAGCCTTGAATCCATCATTTCATACCCCTACTTGATAGATCATAATCTATAAAAAACTTGGATTAAACTGATGAGTTTTCTAACCCTCTCATGTAGGTGGCTCACGAACTCAAGTAGGCAATGACTCCATTGTTGCCTACCCATGTTTAGTAGATGCATATAAATTTAAAACTATGTGATGTAAATAAAACTATGTAATATGGCTTTGGGATATATGGAAACTATGAAATGTATAAATGGCCATGGGCCACAAGGGAATGCCAACTGATATAGATAGAATAAGGCATCATTCTAGTGTAAACCTATTAAAAAATTTATGAATATTATTTTTGGAGTATTAAAAATTTATAATGACATGGATTTTTCATTCAATCTGAAAGAACTAGAGTCAAACTAAACATATGAAAATAATACACCATGCACATGTCCCCAAATATGATATTTGTTTATATGGATTCTAGACTGAGTCATAATAATCTATATCTATGCATATCTAAAAATAAAATGGGATTGATCATACTATGCATGATTCCCCAAATGTAAGAAAATATATGTAATATATGTAAAAACTAAGTATATACTAAACCTATCTAATAATCTATGATTGAGACTTTTTAAAATTGAATTGTAACTATTGTACCTTTATAAAAATTCCATAATTTTCTATTTTTGGGTTTACTGAATAGTATCATGGTCCCCTTTACTAATAGTGCACTTCACTACAGACCATTATACTACACTATTAACCTAATATGTTTTTTCTAAGGAAAATTAAGACTGATATATATGTGACTATGCTTCACTATATTTTCTTGAAGCTGAGCTCTATAATCTATGTTTGCATGCTAAAAATTATGTTTCAAGTGCATTAGGATGGCCTTATCTCTATGACAACCCCCATTAATGCCCCATATTTTTAGGAGAGTTTTTGAATCTCTATAGTAACTATCCTCAAAATAAAAGATATTCATCATGTGTGTTAAACTAAAAGCATATGATATATGCATGATAAACCAATATAATGTGTATACATGGCATTAGAATGTAATATAGTTTGATCTTAAGTTGGCAATGTATAATGTGTTAGAGTTACAATCACTAAGAGGGGGATATGAATTAGTGATGAAAGATAATCCAAACTTCAATTCCAATCCTTGCAATCCTTAATCAGTCATCACAAGCATTTATAAAGCATACAAGTCATTCGTAATAGTGAAATAGAAAGATGATGCAAGACCAAATTCAAAACACATGAATTACGTGGGAAAACCTCATGAAAAAAAAACACTCTCAACACTAAAAACACATAGACTACTTGTCTTATAAAATGATCACAAATATGAGAACTTTTAGTGAAGCACCCACTTCACACAGAGTACCCACCCCTAAGAATGAATAAACACCAACTTGTTCTAGATGTTGAGCACCCACACAACACCTATAAAATAATTTTTTTTGTAATTTTTATTACTTTTAAATCTAATGGAGAAACATTGTCTAACACCTCTCTTTCAACCTTACACACACTCTCAAACTTTCATACACAAGCAATACATCCAAAACACACTTTTGGGTCACTCTAGACCTTTTCGCTCATCATTAATATTCAATCCTAAAAGTGCACTATTATGACATAAAAAATGTGACATACAAGTAATACATACACTCCTCAAGCTACTCTAATCTTAAATCCATCCACTAGACACACTCCCTCTCCTCTTACTTAGATTCATTGCTCAACTCAACTCACAAAACCCTCTTAAAACCATCACCTTTAATTTCAATATTTATGAATCCTTCATGGATATCATCTTCTTGGTTATCCATTAGACTTTAATTAACCCTTAAATCTTCTTATCACACCAATACATTGACCATAGCATCTATGGGTCACCCTTAAGTAGCTACACCTTTTAAATAGGCCTTAGTAGCCCTTATAGGTCTCATGGAGACCTATTCACTCTTTTATCATTCATCAAGAAAATTAGAAACATAAGACCACTTAAAAATACATATTTACACTCTAAATGACCCCTAAGACACATTCAAGTGATTACATCGACAACTACACTCATTTGTATATGAAAAACCTACTCAAATAATAGTCTTATACACAAGAACACAATGAATGAACAAATAGTCAACTTATAAGCATTTTTTCATATTGAAGATGGATTGGTAAAACCTCAAAAAATACATACATATTATCCTCATGTAGTTTACAAAACTCTAAAATAGATAATTCATCATGAAACATCAAAACACCATCATAATAAATTCAAACATTTTTCTTGGGTCACTTACATAAGATGGTCAAACACATAGTCAACTTTGGAGATTAATATATGTAGTTTTATATATATTCAAACATATTTAACAATTTTTTTTGGATGTTCCTTAGATTTATTTACAACTTTAATTTTTATACCACTATAAAATTCATCATACAACAAAATTTGTAGCTCAAAAAATATAGACTAGTTTTTCCTTTGTTAATTTAAATTTCAATGGTCAGTATGTAATGCAAAATCTTCAAAAATGTTTCTTCATCTTGTAACCCCTATAAATTTTATTTAATACACTCAAATTATCTCCATGGGAGTCTCCTAATATTTAACTTCAATCATTGATTATTAATCTTTGCTATTGAGATTAAGATACTTGGAATCCCTATGTGCCTTCTATGGACCCTTCTATTAGACTCTATGTGTGATGCCACTTGGTAGTTACACATGAAATATTAGGATATTTTGACTTATTGGCATTGTGCTCATTGTTAGATATCTATGTGTGATTAAACATGTACCATTAGATCTTTGATATGAATGATCTATATTTTGACACTTGGCAACCTTGTGTTTATGCTCAATAACAACTATTTCTTGAAGCTTAAACTTGACAGTCTTTGGCATGTCACAGTCTACTAGAGCGACTTTGGCTAATTATGGGAAACACTATATTTTTTTTATAAATCCAAATTTTCACCTTGATATCTTTTTATTTATAGCATATCAAAACCTTAAATTTAAACCATATCATCTAGGCATAAATCTAAAAAAACCCATGTGACCACTTTCTTTTGACACCTTCACACATGTGAATGTTGATGTCATCAATATACTCACTTATCCTAATTTACCAATATTACTAGGATAACCTAGACACTTATTTGACTATTATGAGTCCATAACAACCTTACCTTCATTCTCTAACATTTTACCTAAAAGATCAAGCATCGAAAAATGATGGAAACATAACTTTTGGACTAAATTCCCTGAATACACCTTGAGCATACACACTTGCTTCTACATATGACATATGTCTCCTAAGAAGCATAGGCAAAGACACCCATTTGTCATGAGAGACTAACAATCTCAAAACTCAGGAGACTCCCACATCTCCATGCTCTTACTTGACTTACAATCTTGCCTCATCATCAGATTGACTTTGAATGAGTCCTTAACTTCACCTTTTATTATTAACTCAGAGTCTTACTTGATCTTATTATCCATTTGGGTAGATAAGGCTTGATATTTGATTTTTGGACTTGTTTCCTATGCTATCATAGGAAACAACCCATTCACCTCCTTGGGTCTCCATTCATTATAGATTATTTTTTTCATTTTAGGATTGATTTTATTTTATGTAAGAGACGAACCATTCCTATATAACCTTGATATGTGACCTCTCTATTGACACTTGTAACAAACCATACTCTTTAATAAAAACTCATTATTTCTTAACTTGTTAGGAAAGAATCTTGTAATGTGCCCCATGTCAAACTAGCTTTATCATTCAAATCCACTTACACGACTTGACTGATGATTCATATATTAGTTCCAAGAAAATTCATTTCTTGAGGGTCTTTTAGACTCTCTTGACTTATGACCAAATTTATTGTAGGAGTAACATTGACCATTGAAATCTCCATACCTCATAGGATTTGGTTTGGTTTTCAATCTAATAGCACCATCATTCATTGATTGATCATTAACCTTTAAGTCCTGATTCTTCTTGTTCATGTTAGCCTTTTCTTTGTCTTGAGTTTCAACCTTTTGTTCTTCTTTAAAACCTAGACCATATCTATCTCTTGCAAATATTTGACTACTCAGAATGTTTTCAAGATCATTAATACTCTTTTCAAAATTTAAAAAATACCTTACCTTGATAGATGTCTTCTCCAACTTGACCTTTAGGGACTCAATTTCAATCATATACCTAGAGCATTAATATTATTTAGTTTTTAGGCTTATATACATAGTTAAAACCTAAGTATTGAGATGCTTGACTATATCTTCATATTCCTTGGTATCATTATTTATTCTTTCCTCAAACACACTAAATTTCTCTTCATAGTCTTTGATTTGTGACATCATATTATTTTTATTTTTATTCACAATATTTAGATATTTAAGAGCATTCATCAATTCTACCTTAGTTTCATTAATATCTTAATCATCAACTGCATCTTTGTTTATTATGAGATCATCTCATTTAGAGCTTCTTGCTTCTAACTTTTGATATGTTTCAAGCTTGATTATAGATTGATTTATCTTTATCATTAAAGAATCCATTTTTTATTAATACATGATACATTCTTCATCATTACTCTTTACTTATTCATCAAAAGTATCTATCTCATATTATTCCTCTAAACTATCTCCTCCAAAGTAATATCTACTTAAAGAACATTCACCTTCATCATCACTAAGATCCATGAACACTGTCTCATTGTCCTCATTATGAAAGGAATCATCATTGTCTGATGTGTTTTCTTCTTCATATGTAGATGAGTTACTATATTCTTCATGGTATGGACTCTTACCACCTTGATATGACTCCTTGCCATTTCTCTTATGAATAACTTTATGTACTTTTTAGGATCCTTAGATTTCTTGTGTTCATCATCATAATATTTCTTATGAGATGCTTTATGTTCAAACTTGCCTTTATTTGGACATTTAGCTATAAAATTACCAACTTTACCACATGAAAAAAAATTAAAATGAAGTTTCCATTCATACTTACCTGATCCTACATTTGATTTCTTTGAAATCATGGATTCAAGTTGATCTTCATTAAGATCAAAGTCTTTAAGACTTAACTTGTTCTTCCTAGATTTTATTTCCTTGATCACATTAAATGATGCTTCCTTATTAGGATGTCTATCCTTATTGAATCTCATTTCATAGGTAGTAAGGATCCCATATAATTCATCTATCTTCATCTGAGTAAGATCATGACTTTCTTCTATAGCCAAAACTTTTGAATCACATTTGAGATTGAGAGACCTTAATACCTATTATACTATAACACATTCTTTAATTTTCTCTCCAAGACCTCAGATGATGTTCAAAATATCATCAACCCTTTATAGATATGATGTCACTGAATCCTCTTAATTCATCTTAGGGCTCTCAAATTATCTTTGGTGAATTTACAACCTGGCAAACTTGACCTTTGAATCCCCTTCATAAATGATCAAAAATTTGTCCCATATTACTTTGGTAGATTTAAAATGGATTACCTTAGTGAACTCAATCTCTAAAAGACCACAAATTATGGCATTTATTGCCTTTGAATTGTTTTGACTTAGCTTATTATCAACTACAATAGTTGGAAGAGTAGTTGGTGTAGTATAGCCATTCGTAATAGATTACCAAATATCAAATCCTAGAGACATGATATAAGTCCTCATTCTTGCACTTCAAAAACAATAATTAGACCCATTAAATAGTGGTTCTTAGAAGAAAAGCCTCCTTGAATTTGATGAATACCTATATTTTACCTTGGATCACCTTCAAGCTATCAAGCCTTCACCAAAAGACCTACTCTAATACCAATTATTAGAGGTAAAATCACTGAGAGGGGGGTTTAAATCAGTGATGCATGATAATCCAAACTTCAATTCCAATCGTTAAAATCCTTAATCAATCATCACAAACATTCATAAAGTATATAAGTCATTCATAATAGTGAAATAGAAAGATGATGCAAGATTAAATGCACAACACATGAATTATGTGGGAAAACCTCATGGTTAATAAAAACCTCTCTCAGGCCTACAATCACATGGACTAATTGTCTTATAAAATGAACACAAACATGAGACCTTTTAGTGAAGCACCCACTTCACAAAGAGAACCCACCCCTAAGCATGAATAAGAACCAACTTATTCTAAATGTTAAGCACACACATAACACCTATGAAATCAATAGATATAGAATTCTTATTGCTTTTGAATCTAATGGAGAAACAATGTCTGAAACCTCTATTTCAACCCTACACACACTCTCAAACTTTCATACACAAGCAATGCATCCAAAACACCCTTTTGGATCACTCTAGACATATTCACTCATCTTCTATCTTCAATCCTACAAGTACACTATTATGACATTAGAAATATTACATACATGTCATACATACACTCTTAAACCTTCTCTACTCCTTAATCCATCCACTGAACACACTCCATCTCCTCTTATTTAGCTTCACTACTCAATTCTTCACACATCAACTAACAAAAAACTCTTAAAATGATCACCTTTAAATTCATTCTTTATAAGCCTTCATGAATAACATCTTCTTAGTTAGCCATTAGACTTTCCTTAGTCCTTAAGTCTTCTTATCACACTAAGACATTGACCATAGAATCCATAGGTCACCCTCAAAAAGCTACACCTTTCAAATAAACCTTAGTATCCCTTATAGGTCTCATGGAGACCTATTCACTCTTTTAGCACTTCATTGAGCAAATTATAAACACAAGACCAATTAAAAATAGATAGGTCCACTCTACATGACCCCTAAGATACCTTTAAGTGATTACATCCATAAATACACTCTTTTGTATATATTAAACCTACTCAAACAATAGTATTGTACACAAAAACACCATGAATGAATAAATAATCAATTTATAAGCATTTTTTCCTATTGAAGATGGATTGTTCAAACCTCAAAATTCCATAAAAATGATCCTCATAAAGTTTATAACATTCTTAGATAGATAATTCATCATAAAACATCAAAACACCATCAAAACAAACTCAACCATTCTTTTCGAGTCACTTGCAAAAGATGATCAAACACATAGTCAACTTTGGAGCTCAATATGTACACTTGTACAGATAGTCAAACATTCTAACCAATTTTTATGGATGCACCTTGGAGTCCTTTACAACTTTTCTTTTCTTTACCACTATCAAATTTTTCATACAATAAAATTTATAGCTCAAACAATACAGACTAGTTTCTCCTTTGTTAATTTAAATTCCAATAGTCACTATGTAATGCAAAATCTTCAGATAGGTGTCTTCATCTCATGCCCCCTGGTAATTTACTTAAATACACTCCATTGATATCCCTGAGAGTCTCCTAGTATTTACCTTCAATTTATGACCATTGATATTTGATCCATGCTACCATGATTGAGACACTTCATAGGCTTGCATGCCTTTTGTGGATCTTTTTGTTAGACTCTATGAACTCACACCACTTGTTAGTCCCATGTGCAATCTCATGATCCTTTGACTTATTAACCTTATGCAAGTCATTATATCTCAATCTATGATAAAATGTGCATTGTAAGATATTTGATCTGAATGATATATATTTCAACACTTGGCATCCTAAATTTTACCCTCAATAATAACTCTTTCTTGAGGTTTGAACTTGATGGTATTTTTCATATCATAGTTTGTTAGAGAAACTTTGGATAAGTAAGGAAAATACTAAAATCTACCTATAAATCTAACTTTTCACCTCAATATCTTTTGTTAGACACTATATCAAGATTTAAAATTTAAACCATATGATCTAGGAATAAATTTAAACAAACCCATGTGACCACTTTATTTTGGCACCTTCACATGTGTGAATTTTTATTCCATCAACTTGATCACTAAACCTAATTTTCCAAGATGACTAGGAGAACCTAGACATTCATATGACTACTTTGATTAATTCCTTTCACTTACACAAGCACTTCAAGCATTCTTTACATAATATAGGGCCTCTACAACATGATCACATTACCAACCTCATCCATTAACTTACCTATATGATCTCTTCCATCTTGAAACCTCACCTTAACTTGAAACCACATTAGCATACTAGATACAACATGATAAGCCTCAAACAATACTTACCTTACTTAGCCTTCTTGACATTAATGAAACTGATCCTACTATGACATCACTAATTTATCATTAACCTTGACATCAAATCACACATGACATCAATCCTTTAACATCAATGGCAACACATATGCTTACATTTCCCCCCTCTATTATTGATGGTAACCTCTTCTTTCCTTCTCCCCCTTCACCATAAATGATAGAGTGAATATATTCTCCTCTCAAATTCAACTACACAATCCTTTGATCCTAAGACTTGACCAATTAAAAATCTCTCCCTTACATCATTCTCATCTTATATAACCTATTTTGAAACCATACTCAACCAAACAAGATCCTTTGAAATGAAACAACTAACACATGCTTCCCCTTTGACACAATGATAAAATAGGCCCCAACTAATATTGAGGACATGAAAAGAATTTAGGTACAAAAACAAGAAAAGACCACTTTATATAGATGATACAAACTCCCCTTATCACTATGTAAACCATTTATTTCTAGATATTTATAGTCTTGCTCATTAAAATCACACCATCTTGACCATACCCTTTAGACCATCTCCAATCATGATAAAATTTCATGATTCACTTCAAATTTCATCTCATAAAATAACATCATGAACTTCAACATATCTTCAAGCCAATATTTAAATAGGAAATGTGCACAAAATCTTCAAAGCATGAAACCATGTGTAATGCATTTGTACATATCCTCCTAATACTCCATAACAACCTTGCCTTATTTCTTCAACATTTGACCTAAAAAATAAAGAATCAAAAAATGACAAAAACATACCTTTAGGAATAAATTACCTAAATGCACCTTGAGCACACACACTTGCTTCTCCATATGACATATGTCTCCTAAGAAGCATAGGCAGAGACACCCATTTGTCCTGAGAAACTAACAGTCCCAAAATGCAAGAGACTCCCAAATCTCCATGATCTTACTTGACTTGAATTATTGACTAATCATCATATTGAATTTTAATGAGTCCTTAACTTCATCTTTTATTTTTAACTCAGAGTCCTAATTGATCTTCTTATCTATTTAGGTAGATAAGGCTTATTCTTTGATCTTTAGACTTGCTTCCTATTTTTTGATGACAAACAACCCATTCACCTCCTTGGGTATCCATTTATTATATCTTATTTTCTTCATGTTAGGATTTATTTTCTTTGAATTAATAGACTGACCATTCTTATAGAACCTTTCTATGTGACCCCTCTCTTGACACTTGTAGTAAACCATACTCTTTAAGAAAAACTCATTATTTCTTACCTTGTTAAGATATAATCTTGCAATGTGCCCCATGTCAAATTAGTTACATCATTCAACCACTTACACCACTTGAATTATGATTCATATTATATTTCCTATTAAATTCATTTATTTAGGGTCTTTTACACTCTCTTGACCTTTGACCAAATTGGTTTCAGGAGTAACACTGACCATTGAAATTTGCATACCTCATAGCATTTGGTTGTCTAATAGGATTGGTTTTCAATCTTCTAGAACCATCATTACTTGATTTATCATTGAAATTTAAGGTCTAATTCTTCTTTTTCATGTTAGCCTTTTCTTTGTCTTAATTTTCAACCTTTTGTTCTTCTTTGAAACCTAGACTAGATCTATCACTTGTAGGTATTTGACTACTCATAATGTTGTCAAGATAATTAATACTCTTTTCAAACTTAAATAAAAACCTTACCTTGTTAGATGTCTTCTCCAACTCAACCTTTAAGGACTCAATTTCAATCATATACCCAGAGCATTAATATTCTATAGTTTTTAGGCTTGTAGAAATAGTTTCAACTTGAGTATTGAGATGCTTGATTATATCTTCATGTTCTTTCATATCATCATTTATTATTTCCTCAAACACACTAAATTTCTATTCATAGTCTTTTATTTGTGACATCATCTTCTTATTTTTATTCTCAATTTTTAGATCTTTAAGAACATTCATAAATTCTACCTTAGTTTCATTATTATCTTAATCATCAACTACATCTTTGTTTGTTATGATATCATCTATTTTAGAGCTTCTTGATTTTGACTTTTTATATGTTTCAAGATTGCCTATAGTTTGATTTAGCTTTGTTGGCAAAGAATCCATTTCTTATTGATACATGATACATTCTTCATCCTTATTATTCACCTCTTCATCAAGAGTATAAACTTGATTTTCAAGTTGTTGAGTGATATCATCATGCTCCTTAACTTCATTAATCAACCTTCCTTTAAAAAGGCAAATTTTATCCTCATAGGATTTGATCAAGGAAGCTTATTTTCTATTCTTACCTTATAGCAACTTCATTTCTTCCATAGCATTCAAATATTTATATTCAAGAGTGTATGTCTCATCTTCTTTCTATGAACTATCTCTTCCAAAGTAATCTCTACTTAATGAGCATTCACCTTCATAATCACTAAGAGCCATGAAAATTTTGTCCTTGTCCTCATTATCAAATGAATCATCAGTATCTGATCTAATTTCTTCTTCTTCTATAGATGAGTTACTTTCTTATTCATGGTAAAGACTCTTACTGCCTTTGTATGACTCCTTCTTGTCATTTCTCTTATTTAAGAACTTTTAATACTTGTTTAGACCCTCATATTTCTTATGGTCATCCTCATGATATTCCTTATGAGATACTTTGTGTTCAAAATTGACTGTGGACATCTAACTACAAAATGACCAAGTTAACCACATGAAAAACATTTAAAAGGAAGTTTCCCCTCATACTTTCCTAATATTACATTCAATTTCCTTGCAGTCATGGCTTCAATTTGATCTTTATTAAGATCAAAGTCTTCAAGACTTAACTAGTTATTCTTGGATTTTGTTTCCTTGATCATCTTAAAGGATTATTCATTATTAGGAGGTATATCCTCATTGACTCTAATTTCATAAGTAGTAAGGATCCCATGTAATTCATCCATCTTCATCTAAGTAAGATTATGATTTTTTTGTACAATTGATACTTCTAAATTAAATTTAAGAGTGAGAGACCTTGATACTTTTATACTATAGTAGCTTCTTCAATATTCTCTCTAAAAACTTTTATGATGTTCACAATCTCATCAACCATATATAGATATGATATAACTCAATATTATTCCTTAATCTTGAGACTCTCAAATTGTCTTCAGTGAGCCTACAACTTGGCTAACTTGACCTTTAATCCCCTTCATAAATGATCTATAATTTATCCCATATTTCTTTGGTAGATTTATAATGGATTACCTTGGTGAAATTAGTATTTAAAATACCATAAATGATGGCATTCATTTCCTTTGAATTGTTTTCACTTAGCTTCTTATTAGTTTTACTAGTTAGAGGAGTAACTGGTGTAGTAAAACCATCCATAATAGATTGCCAAATATCAAACCCTAGAGACATGATATAAGTACTCATTATTTAGCTCTAAAAAGTGTAATTAGACCCATTAAAAATTGGTTATTGAGAGGGGGGTGAATCAATGATGCAATATAATCAAAAAATCAATTCCAATCCTTGAAATCCTTAATAAATCATCATAAGCATTCATAAATCAATAAAGTCATTCATAACAATGAAACAAAAAAATGATGAAAGATCAAACACACAACACATGAATTACATAGGAAACCCTCATGGGAAATAAAATCCACTCACAAGACTAAAACAAATGGACTACTTGTCCTATAAAATGATCACAAACATGAGACCTTTTATTGAAGCACCCACTTCATAAGGACACCCACCCATAAACATGAACAAGTACCAACTTATTCTAGATGTTGAGCACACACACAAAACCTATGAAATCAACATCTTTAAATTTTTTATTTCTTTTCAATCTAATGGATAAATAATGTCTGACACCTCTCTTTCAACCCTACACACACTCTCAAACTTGCATACACAATCAATGCATCTAAAACACCCTTTTGGATTACTGTAAACCTCTTCATTCATCCTCAATATTCAATCCTATAAGTACACTATTATGACACCAAAAATATTACACATAGGTCATACATACACTCCCCAACCTTCTCTACTCCTCAATCCATGCACTAAGTGAACTCCATCTCCTCTTGCTTAGCTTCACTACTCAACTCATCACACATCAACTCACAAAAAATTCTTAAAACCATCACCTTTAAGTTCAATCTTTATATATCCTTCATGATTATCATCTTCTTAGTCATCCATTAGATTTTTCTTAACCCTTATGTTTTCTTATCACACTAAGACATCAACCATATCATCCATGGGTCACCCTTAAGAAGCTAAACTTTTCAAATAGGCCTTAGTATAATTTATAGGTCTCATGGAGACCTATTCACTCTTTTATAACTTCATTGATCAAATTATAAATTCAAAACCATTTAAAAATACATAACTCCACTCTGCATGATACCTAAGACATCTTCAAGTAATTACATCCATTACTACACTCTTCTATATATACAGAACATTATGAAAGAACAAATAGTCAAATTATAAGCATTTTTTCATATTGAATATGGATTGTTCAAACCTAAAAAATACATACAAGTTATCTTCATGGAGTTTAAAACACTCTCAATTATATAATTCATCATGAAACATCAAAACAAACTCAAATATTATTCCTAGGTCACTTGTAGAAGATGGTCAAACACATAGTCAACTTTGGAACTCAATATCTAAACTTGTACATATATTCAAACCTTATAAATAATTTGTATGGATGCATCTTATAGTACTTTACAAATGTGATTTTAATACCACTATCAAACTCATCATACAATAAATTTTATATTTCAAAAAATATAGATTGGTTTTTCTTTTGTTAATTTAAATTCCAATTGTCACTGTGTAATGCAAAAGATTTATACATGTGTCTTCATCTCATGCCCCTTATCAAATTTATTAAATATTATCCATTGATCTACTTGGGAGTCTCTTTGTCTTTACCTTCAATCATTTATCATTGATATTTGATTCATACTACTGAGATTGAGACACTTAGCAGCCCCAGATGCCCTCTATGGACCCTTTTATCAGACTCTATGCACTTATGCCACTTTTGGCAGTCCCTTGTGTAATTTTAGGATCCTTTTATTTATTGACCTCATGTTCACTATTATATATCCATCTATGATTAAATGTGCACCATTATATCTTTGATATAAATGATCTAGATTTTGACACTTAGTAGCCTTTATTTTACCCTCAATAACAAATATTTACTAAGGATTGAATGTGATGATCTTTGGCACATCATAGTCTACCAGAGAAACTTTGGCTAATAATGGGAAACACTACAATCTTCTTGGAAAGACAACTTTGCACATTGATATATTTTTCTATACACAATATCAAGACTTGAAATTTGAACCATATGATATAGGCATAAATATGAACAAACCTATGTAAACAATTTATTTTGACACCTTCACATGTGTGAATTCTAATGCCATCAATATAATCACTTAACCTTATTTTCCAAGATGACTAGGAGAATCTAAACATTCATATGACTATTCTAATAAATTCATTTCACTTCCATAAGCACTCTAATCATTCTTGACACCTCATATGGCCTCTAAAACATGATCACATTACCAAACTCATCAATCAACCTACCTATATGAACTTTTACATCTTAGAACCTCACCTTGACCTGAAACCACATCAACATACTAGATACAACATGATAAGCCTCAAACAATACTTACTTGCTTAGCCTTCTTAACATCAATGGCACTAATATTAATATGACATCAAAAATTTATCATTAATTTTGACATCAATACACACATGACATCAATAATTTGACATAAATGACAACACATATGCCAACATAACGTCTTTTAGTTCTAGCATTCACAAGGTTGTCAATATAGATATAATAATGTAAGCATTTATATGAATTAAAAAATTAATATAATCTGAGTAAATTACCTAGGGGAATGGGGAATGATGTTAATAAAGGAACCTAAGGAGAAAGGGGAGATGCATGAGGTCCCTCATGACATCACAACTGGATGTGTATGTAACAAGTAAGAGACAAGTGTCATGTCCATGACACATACATAAAACCATATGTATAAACACACAAGGAACACAAAGTAGGCTAAGGGGACATAATAAAAGGGAAATGGGAACATGTTACTAAGTCTAAGAAAATATTAAACATATAAGGACATGTTTAAATTTTCACATACATAAAGAGAAGGCAAGGTTGGCTTACAACCACATGGAAGGACATGTTTAAATGTATGTATACACAATCAAGAAGCACACATAAGGACATGGGAATGTGTCAAAATATTACACATAATGAAAATAATTTTATTACATCCATATAATAATGTCATATTTAATTTCCCTCAAGTAAATGTTGAAGTAAAGAGACACAATCAAATCTAAACTAGTAAAGCTAGAAATGAAAGTATGAATATATATGCTCTATAAATCTATATGAAAATGAACATGTATATAATCTGAGTTTATAGTTTTATTATTCATAAAAAATTTATTGTAGTATAACATGGTCAATATTAAGATATAATCCTTGATAAATATATGAGATGAAGCATAGAAAGACATAACCTGGTAAACCAGAAGTTGTGTGTATGATGTACCGAATGGGTAGATAATAGTAAATCTAGATATGTGTAAAGGACTTGAGTCATGTATTAATATAATTACACTCAAAAGTAAAAATTGAAGGATGTATATATGATAAAAATTAACTACACTAGCATAAATAGCATAAGTAGTACCTAAAAAATAGAAGGAATGTAAACATGGAAATGCATACAATCTAAAAAATATATTTTTGAGTAATTTTTGAATGTTTTGGTATTTTTAAACATATCATATTATTTTTTGTGTTTTTTGAGTATAATCTATGCACAAGAAACACAAAAATGAAACTATATATAAAGATTAAGATAAAAAACTATGTACAAGTGAACTTTGAGAACATACTAACCCATGAGTCTCATGAGAGACTCCCTATCAAGGTGGCCTATATCAAGTAAAAGAAGAATTGCCACACATAATGTTCAAGGAAATATCTAAGATTTAGGAATTAGATATACTAAATAATTTGTAGTTGAAATGGACTATGTATTGTGGCCATGAATCTATGGAGCTCATTAAACTGACCTGTGAACTATAGGGCTCATAGGGACCCATATAGTGGAAGAATATGTAACTATCATAGCTGTTCTATGTGTAATTATTTGGGGACTTAATACCATTTATTTGGGTATGAATGGGGTAGATTAAGGCTCTCTAGAATCCATAACATGTATTCCATGCAGGGATATATTTAATAAAGGTCTTAGTGGGAGAGTATGTATACATGGTAATGTTATAGAAGTAGACCTCATTTGAAATAGTGGTTCAACTAACATCTAAGATGTGGTAATGGATGGAACTATTATTGGTGACTATTTTGTATCTAGATATGGAATATATAAAAGATACTCATATGGAAGGGTCCCAAATTTAACACCTTGATTAGCATGTATATACTTGAGACATCTATGTACGATGGAGGGGATGGTTTGAAGCTACTATATCTAAGGCCTATCCAATAAAATATCAAATATTTTGACATTAGGTACCACTATGAATCTAGAAATCACATGTGTCAAACCAACCTATAATGGAAGTATGATCTCCCCAATGGATCTCTAGACATGGTCACTATAGCCATGAATAACTATATATGTTAGAGAAATATCATGATTTGAATATCCCAAGTGATGTATAAGTGTAATAATAAAAATATTAATGCTTGAGTCATTATCAATCATGACACTCTGAATAGGATAATAATCAATGTAATATCATACAAAGAATGAACATAAATTTGAGTCCTCAACAATAGTCTCATATTATAATAAAGTCATAAGAGGCCTAGTTGGTATTATAATATGATACACACTAGTGATATTATGTAGAGGGTTTGTGTCCATTATATGAGAATGCTAGGATGTTGACTATGTATGTGCCTAATAAGTATAATGAAAACCTAAAGTGTCTATTATCTCATTAGTTGTATGATTTATAAATAGATCAAAAAATATTTTCATTGATTTCACTTTAGTTGGATGTGATTTTGTTGTTTCTATAGGAGTGCTCACATCAATTATATTAGCCTCTATCAAATCTTAGATCTTAATTCGTAAGATGATACATCTATTTATAATATGGTTGGGGTACCTATGATAATATTAAATATGCATTAGAATCATAGTTATTTGGAATAGTCCTAAATGTATCAAACTTTTTGATGGGAGGGAAAGATATGGCATTACATTCCAAAAGTCTTTGGAGAATGTGAGATGGTAGTTCAAGAAGATTTGTAAAAGGTCTTCTTATAGGAGCTAATAAAACTAGATGAGGAGTTGGCTCTAATTTTATGTTAATTATCATCTTGTGACAATTTTTGTTCATTGGTATTCACCTTATATAGGGGCCTATTTGAACTCTTATTAGTAGAATCAAACCTAGTTGTGTACGTTAACTTCCCCATGGAGAGAAGTTTGAATTCCCATTCCTTCATTATATGGAATAAATTTTTAAATGATGGAAACCTTTTGAATAATATTAATTAATGTAATTATGGTAATAATATTTTATTTAATATGTTAGAGAGTTCTCTATCTGCCATGGGTCTAGTCATATTTTCTAATATATTTTTATATTGCAAGTCATATTCAGTTATTGGCTCATTAAATTTTCACATGAGTTGTGTAACTTGAGCATATGAAACTTTATCACTGATGTTAATTGAAAAGTGTGACAAAACATATCTACTAGTATATTAAATATTATAATGGATTTATTATGGAGATGATAGAACCATATTAATGCATAGTCATTTAAATTGTGAGGGAATAACTTAGTCGATATCCAATAATTAGACATGTAGTCCAAACATGATACATGAAGAGCACATAGATAATTATATGGGTCACCCTTACCATCATATAGAGTAATCTTGGTTTCTACAAATCTATATGTAAAAGGAATTTCTTCCATATGTTTTTTCAATGGTGTATATAGGAGCACATGAGAGTCAAAGGTACGAGATCTTCTAGTAGCACCCTGCTGAATATGTAACACTTAGACTACATATAATGGATCTCTTTCCTAAGGGATCATAAATTTGAAGAAAATGGATGTTTACTATCCTTAGGAGGTGTTTCCACTAGTGAGATTTGGATATTTATATTAAGTTTTTTTATAATCTATTTTTCCCTTCTAGTAGGTGTAATAATATTAACATATATGGGGTTAGAGGATTGACCAAGTTATGTATTATTTATATGTAATATAGATTTCAAAATTTGTGAATGATCATGGGTATTTTATCAAAGTCTATTGTTGAAACTTTTTAAGACCTCAACTTTATTGATTATAATATTATCATGGATGGGGTAGTGTCCCGAATCCCCTCTTGTGCATCATGAAGATCTTGAATATAATGCTAATGTTATGATGTATTATGATTAAAGTCTACATAATTAGGATGTGAAGGATAAATTAAGGGGGTTATAAATTATCCTTCATCCTTGATATAAGCTCAAATGGAAGGAATTTGGGTATGCCTAATAGGGTTATAACTAACCCTATTACTTCTTCTTAAAGGAAGAGATATAACTTTTTTAGATGGAATATAGTAAACAAAACAAAAGATGACTGTTATAATAGAATTTATGAAATGTAAAAATCCTAATATAGAAAATAAAAATAGGAAAAATTAGGATACAAAACCTAGGATCATCTAGGTATAGGGTTTGGATGTTATTCAAAGTACTTTATCTATTTTGGGAATTATAAAATGTAAAACCTTGAGTAGATAAAGAGTAATGAATATAGTAGTATCAGTAACAACTAATTTTTATAATAATTTATTTTTTCTCTTAGCCTATAAATATTAATGAATTACAAAATAGATAGTTATAAAAATGACTGAGATGAATAAATGGTAGGCTAGAAATGGGTATAAGAATATTATAGGGTGCCATCAATAAGAGAGAGGTGTCATAGTATCCTTTAGAGAATAACACATTCCCTTTGCTAATAGTGTAATGTGCTAGTGTCCTCATGTACCACACTAATGACCTTGAGTAGATATAATAGTGATTTTTTAGGAGGATGTTCACCTTATTTTGAAAAGCTTATGTATGTGTGACTGGGTCCTAAATCATTGTTTATTCCTTGTTTTTACTAATTTTGATTTAAAACCCTAAGCCTGATTACTAGGGTTTTGAGGAACATAAGTAGAATTATAAAGGAATTAGTAGGGTAGGCTATACATGAACTCAACACCCCATGTGTTGATCATTTTCTACATACAAATAACTCAAAAGGGGATCAATATATATGTAGTTCTCCTAATTTAAGTGCTAGTATGAATGTCAATTTAAATGATTTAAGTGTGTATTGAGATTGGAAACTTGAGTAATCTGAGCTTTGGGATATTATATATGGGTGTATGTAGAAGTATGGATTAGTGACCTTTATTTTCATAACAATTTCTAATTTTTTTTTAGGAGAATAACATTTATTTTCCATCCAGGGGATACATGAATGATAATGGTCTTTATATAATTTTCTAGTGCTTGTCTAGACATGAAGTAAGTTTAGGTTGACCCTCAAATGTGTTAGGAATCAAAAATATATTTGTTAGGGGTATATAAGGTTGAATGTCAATAACACTACCCTTTTTTGAATAACATAGTGTGTGATAGACCAAAGGGAAATGTTATTATCTACATGGATGAAATGGCTGAAAAAGGGCCCTAGATGCCTAGGAGATGGCCTAATGTGGCTTTTGGTATATATAGGCATTTTTTGAGTGCATATATAAGATAGAAAAAGATTTTAAAAATGCCTAAAATAGGTCTATGGATAAGCAAAAGATAAGATGGTCTCAAGTGATACTCATTATATTAGAATGACACTTTAGATGACTATAGATTATAAAATAGATTAGTTTCTTTGTTAGTATAAAAATATAAATAAATTAACAAAACTAACATATTAATCCTATTACCTTATTTGGGTAGGGTTGATGAAATGAATAAACTAACAAGAAGCATAACAAGATGATTGTACCTTCCCAAAGTGACTTCTCTTCATGGATGGTCCAAAAGTAGGATTGTGCTCAATTACAGAGATCAAGATATTTAGTAATGTGGTTGGGAAAGTTAAACTCACATATTATAATGTATCATTTGGATTGTATTTGTGAATTAAAATGGAATAAATAGTTGAATCTTTAGAATAAATTCTACTTTATATCTTTGCATTAGAAAGCTTGATAATTGTTCATGTTGGTTCTTGTATTTATATGCTAGGCAAATCAATTGTGGCCTTTGGAATAAGAATGAGATGAGTGTTCATAAATGAGTTCAATTTTGGAGGGAAAATTAATTAATATTTTGTTAAAAGGGAACATGGCTAGCCTTAAGTCATATATTTATCTTTATAAATGCTTGGTGTATGACACCCTTTTGATTATGTTATAACTGATGTCATGGCCCTGATATTTAAATTTTTACTTTCAAAAATTAGATACTAATTAGTTTTTCATGTATTTTTAACTTAATCATTTGATTATATTTGCTTATCTAAGTAATTTTGATTAGGAATTTTGTAATTCTTAGAAATTGACAAGTTGCCTTGCACTATTGGTCAGAAACATAAATTTTATAGGTCATAATTTGACTGGATATGAATTAGAAGGTGATGATTTTTTACAAGGTAATTCCTCAATTAGGCACATATTGACATCAATTATAAATTTCATGTAACAAGTGTAGATGAATTTTGGAGTGTCAGTAGTTTTTAGTCTAATTTGTGCACTATTTTAGGAATTCATTCTAACTTGTTATCTTGACATGGTAGTGGTGAGAATTAAATGTCTACACTTTTTCCCCTATTTATAAGGGTGTGGAAATACATTTGGTCCAAGCAATGTCTTTTAAAGAATAAAATGGTCACTTAAAATGATCACAATTATAAGAAATAATTTCATTCCCATTTTCATTGATTTTAATTGATTTACAAAAAAATGGGTTCACAAAAATGCCCCAAACATTGTTTGGTAGGACCAAGATTCCTCCTTAAGGGTGGAGTGGGGAGGAATAGGATTGAAAAATAGATTAGTTTCTTTGTTAGTATCAAAATATAAAAAAAATCATAAAACTAACATATTAATCCTATTACCTCGATTGGGTAAGGTCAGTGAAATCAAGAAAATAATGAAAAACATAAAAAGATGATTATACCTTCCCAAAATGACTTCTCTTCATGGAAAATCCACAAGTGTGATTGGGCCTAGTTATGGAAGTCAAAGAATTTTTAAATGTGGTTGAAGGTTTAGAATAAATTTTACATTATATATTTACACTATAAATATTTTTAATTGTCCATGGTGGCTCTTGAATTTGTAGGCTAAGTAAGTCAATTGTGACCTTTGGGTCAAGAATGAGATGAGTGGTCACAAATGAGCTAAATTTTGGAAGGAAAATAAATTAATATTTTATAAAGAGGGATCATTAATAAGGTATGGCTAGCTTTAAGTCAGATATTTATAACCATAAATGCTTGGTGTATAACACCCTTTTGATGATGTCATGGCCCTAATATTTTTATTTTCATTTTCCAAAATTAGATGTTTATTAACATGTCATGGATTTTTCACTTAAGCATTTGATTAATTTTTTTTAGCTAAGTGAATCGGATTAATCTTTTTAAAATTCTTAGAATTTGATAAGTTGCCTTGCACTATTGGTCAAAAAAATCAATTTAATAGGTTGAAATTTGACTAGAGATGAATTGGAAGAAGGAGAAAATTTTGTAAAGGTTAATTCCAAAATTAGGTACATATTAACACAAATAAAAAAATTCATGTGACATTTTCAAATGAATTTGGGCATTTCAGTGATTTTTGGTCCATTATTCACTATTGTAGGAAGTTGGTCTGACTTGCAATTTTGACATGGTAGTGATGAGAATTGAATGTATACATTTTTCCATTATTTGGAATGTCATATGAGACATATGGTTAAATTAATGTCTTTTCAAAGAAAAAAACTTTACTAAAAATGATCATAATTAGAATAAATAATTTTGTTCTCATTTTCATTGATTTTAATTGATTTATAGAAAAATGGATTCATGAACATGTCCTAAAAATTATTTGGGAGGTATAATATTCCAAATTGAGGGTGGGGTGGTGATAAATAATTTTTATTAATGGCTCTTCAAAGAGAATAAAATGGAGTAATTAGAAGAAAATGGTTCACAAAATGGATAAATGGGGAAAAAAGGAGCCCCCTAGGAAGAAAAATGAATCATAATAGGGGTAGGGGTGGTAAATTAAAATTTTAGGTTATAAATTGACCCTTTTAGATGAAAATCATTAATTTTCATCCTATCTTATTGAAATATAGAGTTCTAGTTTTTGTGCATAAGAGAAGCAAACAAAATGGTCAATATCCCTCACCACAAGCACTTGGGTGAGTGAGTGAGAGAGTATCATCAACCACAAGAGAGTGGGGCATTGGTAAGTACCTTTTTTATTTAAATTTTACATTTATTGTAATTATTAGGCCCTAGGAAATTGTGAAAAGGTCAATTCACCATTTTATAGAAGATGAAAATAGTGAAATCACCCAAAAAAATGGCAAGATCATTGACCTAATAGTGAACTTGTGATAAAAATGGTGATATCACCAAAATCCATGAAAATCACCATAACAAAGATATCACCCTATAAATCACATAAATTATGATATTGTAAATAAAAATGTGAAATAATAAGCTAATCAATGGTCAAATGATACAAATTATTAGAATTGGTCAAATCACCATGAATATTAAAGTCATCCTACCAATCAGTGGTAATGACCTGTGCAACAATGAGATCATAGACCAGTGAGGAAAATGGAAATGTCACCTTGTAGAGTGGTTATAATTCCCTAAAATATGGAAAGAATACAAAGGAAAATGGTGAGATCACCATACAGACCCAATGGAATAAGATAAAGGACAAAATAGAATAGAAGAATAGAATGTTAAGGCTAAAAATAGAATAAAGTGGTAACAATGCTTAATTAGGAATAAATAGATGAGTGATTTACATGGTTTGGTTTTTATTTATGATATATAGGAGTGAGTAGGTGAAACTATGGCATGTGATTGATGATCACAAGTATTATGTTGTCATAACATCATGACTGATGAGATTGTAAGTCTCTTAGAGGTTGTATACTTATGGCACACCATCTGAATGTTAGTGATATGTACGGATCAAGCCTATTTGTTAGTGTTAGTAGGTGTTTTCACTCTAAGACTTCAACTTGTTGTCTACCTATAATGATAACACTATGATACTAGAGGATGTATGGTGGATCTTATGAGTTCCCATTTAGGGTTGAAGGATATACTATATATCTTAGAGTAGGTGAGTCATCCTTGAGGACCTAATAGGGGTGACTTATATTACATTTTTATATAGGTCCATTAATATTTAATCCCTAAAGGAATATACATGGTATCTAACTATTAATCTCAGAGTAGTAGTAGTGTGATAGGTAGTGGTTGTTCCACCTCTTATACATGCATTAGTACCTAAGGTGGTAGTCATTCTAATGGATCTTGCCAGCATCCTCCTACTACCTGGTAGGAGTGGGAGGTTATTTTAGATCATCCTCATAAGGGTGATTTAGGACATGCTCAACTCCACTACACATTTTACATGGGTAACTATGATACTAACATAGTTTTGCCATAATTTGCACATGATAGCATCTCAATGAGGTCATAGTATCAGGCATAGTAACCTACTTCAGGTCTAGACATGGGATCATATTTCTATGAGATATCTAGTTGGTCAGATATTTCATAAGGGAGCTTAGGACCCATTGGCATATGGCTACTTTCAGATAAGAGTGGGTATATGAGGCCATAAGGGAGACCTATATTTCCATCAATGGTTCATCAATAAGATGGTATATGGTAATTTCATCTAGTTTCCATATATGGATATTCAATTTGGCTAAGAAAAGGATGGACATGTCAACAAATATATGCTAACACCCTATTATAATACCAGTCATCATGATTTCATTGGAGATATGTATAAGCCTGATTGAGTATAATGATTGTTTAGTTTCTAATAATATGTGTCTAATGGGATACATTTCTTCATGCATAGGATTTAGGAGATTAGATAATGAAGGCTACCAGTGTTGAGATCCTAGGTGATCACTAATTTTGATATGGTAAAACCTATAGATTGGTCTTATGTAGATATATTTTCATATATTAGTATTACATACCCCTACGTGGATTGGTGGGTAGGCTTCAGGCTCACTTGATTGACTAGGCCCCAACCCTAACAACCTAGATAACATAGGAGGATAGTGAGGAAGAAGAATAACTCAACATAAAATTTTCCTCAAGGATAAGGATAATTAAAAGGATAGGCATAAGATCCCATAGATTAGTGAATTCCTCAGGCTCTCTTATTTTATATTGTTCAAATTCCTTTACAGCATCCTATGTAACAGGTTATTATATTCTAGTGTAACATGTGGCACAGATTGCTCCCTTAGTCATGTACTCCACCTTAGCTGTTGATGGTATATAAGATGTATATGTATATGGAGATGAGGATGAATATGGTGGATAGGGTCCTCCATTAGACATAGATATGGCTAAGTTAGAAAGTGTTAGCCTAGGCCAGGGCATAGTTACAAGAACAAGAGAGGTAGGGACCTTTGGTCAGGGCATAGATACATGCATAATTGAGGTGGGGAATTTATGTATAGGAATATATAAGGTTTAAAAATAAAATATAGGATAAGGGACGTAGGGACATATGACACTACTAGATCATATGATGATCAGGCTTTGATTGATATGCTACAACATGATATTACAACTAGATTAGCTAAGATAACTAGCCTAGAGCAAGATGTAGTTGGGTTATAGGATGAACTAATGAAAAATTAGGGTGAGACTACTAAATTTCAATGAATAATTATTGCGTAGGATACCAAGATTGTAACACTGATGGGATAGGTTGCCTATATGACAACTATCCATGAGAAGATTACTATGTTGGATTTCGAGCTAGTTATAGCTATGAATGAGAAAGATATGTCTTGTGTAGATTGGGACATAGTAGAGCATAATGTAAAATAGCTTCATGATGAGTTATTAGAGTCTTAGTATATTATGACTACTCAGGTCTTTGTTAGATCACTACACTATGTGATTTAGGGCAAGGATGATAGTTATCACTTGAAGGATGACACCCTTCACATGAAGGATGAGGTGGCATTCTATCATAGTTTATATGAGTTAGTAGTTATAATAGAGGTTATATCAACTTACTATAGGGAGTATATGGTGACTCATAGGACTAGTAAAACTTTTAGATCTTGGCATACTATAGCATCAAAGTAGTTAGTGGCACAATTGGCACCACCGTGGGGGGTGATGATTCCACCAACACTTCCATCACCTTTGGGCACAAACCAGAGTTTTGATCAGATTCCCCCTAGGGAGAGATCAATATAGATAAAATATATTTATTTTATATCTATAGGTTTTTGTACATGAGATGTATATATTCTCACAATGTATAATACTTTTATTTTGAAAAATATATGACATTCATTTCTACTCATGGATATTGTACATGGAATATTGATATTATTTTTCTTATTCATGATGCTCTTTTATTTTACAATACTATGATGTTAGATATATATTATTTGATCAGAATATGGAAATTGATGTATATTTGTTTTCCATGATGTTATTATCTACCTTGCTAGTTCATTCTGCACTTGTGTTTATCTCATATATGTATATGGAATATAAATAGATGGTATATGTTTACTTTATGAAATGCATGACTTTAATTATGATAGAGATAAACATGTTGGTTTTCATATTTTTTTATGTGATGTGTTTATGAAAAAATGAAATGTTATTGTGTTCATGGATTGGATGGGTTTATAATGATTTTAGATATGTCTTTCAAATTCACATTGCTATGTAATATTTGATCACTTGGTTTTAAATTTTTAAATGACATTATGCATCATAAGTATAGATAACATATGATAACATTGTTTGTCAATTGTACATGGTCCAGTTCAAATGCGAATATTTAAAACATAAGATAATGATAAAACATCAAAATCTAAGTCAAAAACATAACACATTTCAACACAAAACAAGAAACAAAACAATTAAAATAATATATGTAAACAAATTAAATACAAGATATGAAATATCAAGACTAAAGTGCAAACCATAATTTATTAAACACAAACAAACAATAAAAATAATTTAAACATAAAATGTAATCAACTTAAAATCAATATATGAATCATCAAGACTTAAGTGGGAAAAAATGTCTTAAACAAAAATAGACAATAAACATTAATAAATAAGAAAAAACATGAAATAAAAGATAAAACCACTTAAGTTATCAATAATTTGTGGTCATGTAATGAATAAGGTGTTATGATTTGGATATTTTGCCCCTAGACTAAGGGAACAATGAATCCATTGTAAAAATAAAGGGAATAGAAGAAGAGGTAAGGGGTGGTCAAGCTAACTCCAAATACCCCAAGGAAAGTTAAGACTACCTACATAGTCATATAAAGTTCAAGCCAAATGTAATTCTCCTAGGGATATGGATAGAAGAAAAGTTATGATAAGTATATATGTGATTATTGAGGAATAATAGGAAAGGCATACTCGAAAAATGGTGAGAGCATTGAGGAAAATAGTTGCTCATAAAATGGTGAGACCCTAATGTAACTAGTGAAATATGGAAAATGGAAGAGGAAATGAATATGGAGAAGTATGAGTGAGTGGTTGAGCTTACTCAATATGCCCCATACATCCAAGCACTATCTACATAGTTTGTGTGGACCTCATGATGATGTAGTTCTCCCAAAAATGGGAGGATAATAAATGGTATGGTAATGTAGACCTGAAATGAATTGGGGTAGATAATAGGTTACTTCTTAGAAAATTTTGAGGTTTTATATCTCATAGGGAGATTATAATCTAATTTTCATGATTTTATGATTTTTAGGTTTTTTTTGGGTTTTTTTTGTTTTTAGTTTTTTTTAATAAATAAATTAAGGTAATATAAAAAAATGTACAATGAACTATATATTAAAGGAAAATCACCTTTAGGTAAAGGATCAAACAATAACTAAACTAGATGTAATAGTAACTACCATAAACCAACAACAAAACATGAAGCACTAGGGGATACCAAGCAATAGAAATATTGGAACAGGAATGACACATGGTGGGTAAATAATATGAGGGGAAGCAGTAAGAGGAAGTTTCAAGGAACTATAAATTAGGTAAAACCCTTGTTGAAATACCTCTAAATAATTGTCTATAAAGAAGTTTTTGATGTTGGTCATTTTAAAGTGCCTTTTGTAATAATAGCCCTTGAAACTATCTATAATAATTTTTGGTCATAATCAATATAATGATGGTAATAATAAAATATGGGAAATAAATAAGAATGGTCCAAGGAATGGTTTGGTAAAATGATAAGAATGGTCTAGGGAACAATATGGAAAGTAAACAAATACTAAATAGTTTCCCCCAAGCAAGTGTTCTCATAGACAATGGTTCAATTAAGGATATTAACATTTGAGATGCATGATATTAAATTTTTTTTTGAGTTTTTATCCATATAGGGTAGCCATAATGTATGTACCTAAACCATGATTTTAAGTAAAAATAAAGGGACCAAACCAAGTGGCCTTAAATTTGCCTTTATTTTTGTACTCAACATTGGTGTTCTTTTGATATTCTTTGGGGATAATACATTGGTTGTACCTACAACACAATATATTTTTATAGGGTCACAAATGGTGTAATACTATTTGTTTCTTCTCATCCCAAAATTTTATCTCTTTCAATCTTGCCACTCTATATTCCTCACCATCAATGACGTTTTGTATATAAATGTGCAAAGAAGGCAATTTGATCTTGATAGGGATAATGGCCTTAGAGCCAAAGACTAATGAGTATAGTTTGGATATTTTAGGTGTGTGGATATTAGTATGGTAAGTCTATAAGGTTGGTAATAATTTTAAATTACAATCATGACTCTTGCCATTGATAATATTTTTCAAGATCTTTATAATGGTTTTGTTTGATTCCTTGGCTTGGCCATTACCTTGTGGATAAAAGGTCATGGATATTTTATGCTTGATTTATAATTTCATAGAGATGGATTTGATATCTTTATTTTTCAATGGGACACCATTATTATATATAATTTTGGAGGAAATTCCATAAATATATATGAGGTGATATTAAATGAACTTGGATATCTTCTTCTTGGTTATGTAAGTGATGAGTATGACCTCTATCTACTCAGTGAAATACTCTATAGAATTTAAGATGTGTTTATGGATATCAGAGGAAGTGGGGTTGATTTTACCTATGAGATAAAGTCCCTAAGTAGAAAATGGCCATGGTGTAGTGATTAGCTAGAGAGGTAAAGGAACATAGATCAAATCACTATGTCATTGACAAGTGTCATACTTCCTAACATGTTAATAAGTGTCTATCTCAAATGTTGGCCAATAATAACTAGTTCATAAGATGTTATTGCTAAGGACCAAGCCACTAGTGTAGGCCCCAAAACTTCCTTAATGTATATCCTCTTGGCCAATTTTGGCCCACATACCAAGATTTTGCTTAGATTGAACATATGAGAAAAGTTACAAAGCTTTGAAGGATTAAAAAAATAACTTGCACAAGTATTGAAGGACTAGACCATCATCAGAACATCATACATAAATAGATGATTTATTTTATTTATGCATTACCTATAAATCATCTCATGGTTGAAGGATCACATAGAATTAATATTCTGGACACCATGAACATATCCTACAAATTTTATGCCTTCGTGATTTTTTTATCTCAAGATGCAATCCTTTAAAGTTGAATAGGAAGTGTGATGGTCATGTGGATGTCATTGATGGTTACGTTCATGTCAAATAAAATCTCAATAATTAACTGTTTGGTGTTCAAAGTGTAACAATCATGCATACATATTTGATGGTTATGTGGACATCAAATTATAGGTGTGCATATGTCAATTTAAATCTTGGTAATTATCCATTGGGGTTTAAATATTGATGGTCATATAGATGTAAATAATAGTCATGTAGATGTTAAATGTTACATGAAATTTAGGCCATGATAGATAGTCATTTAGATTCAAATAATCTAAGGATAAATGGGTAGAGTTACATCATACTTTAAGTATAAATGATGAGTGTTGAATCAAAAGGTCACCATGAACAATCTCTTTCCAAGTTTCAAGATCTTAGGTACCTATCAGATGGATCAATGGTATGTGGAGACTAAGAAGCCAATGGGCCCAAGAAGATCTAATGGTGCATATTTAATCAGACAAAAAGAGATCGATGATGAACAAGAATGGTAAGTGGAAACTAAGAAGCCAGTGGGCCCAAGAAGATATAATGGTGCATATTTAATCAGACAAAAAGAGATCGATGATGAACAAGAGTAAAAAAATCAAAATATCTCAATGATGAATGATCTCTTTCCAAGTGTCACAACCACAATAATTATCATAAATATCTATGGCTTTTATTCATTCATAATAAGAAATATCAATGGAAAATGTGAAGTCGATAGACTTGTAGTAAGATCCTAAGGATCAATGTAAAAATAAAAAATACCATAATCTCAAAGACTCATATCAAGATCACAAGTCAATATTAAAAGTTAAATTCAACTTGATCAAAGTCAAGATAGATCCAATATTAAAAAGGGATTCCATAGAGGTAGACACGTCAATTTTGACTGGTTCATTACCAATGTCAGTAACATGATCATGACCCCTTTCCTTCTATTATTACATGCCAATGATGAACCAGTAAGGAACCACTAAGGAAAAATTAATGCTTCTAAGATCAAAATGGATTTATTTATCTATTATAATTGCATTAACACCCAAAAGAGATTGTAAAAGATGATCCAAATGTTGTAAAGGGCTTGGATGCTATAATTTATCTTGAAAATAATTTAATTCCACCATTGCAATCATAAGGAACATGGATGCATACCATAAATATATGGAAAGAGAATAATACAGTTGTTATGGATATTTTCCAAAAGTATTCTGATTATGATGATCTATTCTAACTGAATCAACACTAGACGATTAAATATCTTGATCATAATGACCCTTTCCCCATTCTTTCAGGAATCTTTCCTCATCTCTCTCATTCCCATTATGCTATATGTATAGGCTTCTAAGCCTTGAAATGAATCCATCTCTTGGGCATGAATAAAATCTACCAAGATTGAGCTTTATAACCTCTTGAGATAAATAGATGATTGTTTTCATATTTCATTATGCTTATCTAGTGTGTTTATGTTAGTTGATTAGTATATGTGGTAAATCTTTCTCCCTAGTCAATTCCTAATCTCACCTAGCTACTAGTTCATCTTGTTATGAAGGTTATGTTTAGTGTTTAATTGCATTTTATTTAAGCTATCATGTTGATACATTGAATGTTTAGTGCCTTTAATCAAGACTCTCCATCACCTCCCTTAGGTTTTGATGACTTGGTGAACCTCTACATGAAATATTGATGCATAATAGAATTTGGAGTCATAGATTCAATCTTTTAATTATCTCACTAGTGTTTTTAGAAGATCAAGTAAGAGTGGATGAATAATCATTTAGGTGCATCACCAAATTTAGCTTAAATTTCCCTTTCAGATATCTATCTTCTTTTTCACCCCATCAATTAGTAGTTTTAGTGAAAATGAGCTAAACGATACATCAGAGGAGCTATACTCATTAAAAATCTTAGAGGTTCAACCCCACCATAGGTGACCCATAACCTAAGGTTATTCTTGTGTTGTATTAGGTTTGGGTAGAGTACTTGAGTATCCCTTTGGTTAGCTAGGGTGTAATCTAGACCACTAATAGTTCTGGAATGCTTGATGGATAAGTTTTATTATGCACTAAGTCAAGAGTTTTGGTGTTTTCTTCATTCACTCAGCCTTTGGAGGCATATATGCAAACATCAATGGTGACTCTAAGCTTTCAACTAGTTACAATAGTCTAGGTAAGCCTTAAATCAATTTTTATCTTTATCTTTTCTCTTTCTTAAGCCTCTATGGTTATATTTGGTGTAGAATTCTACCCTAATTATGTTGGTGAGCTATATCATCAACTAAATGAAGCCTACCAACCTTATCATGACCCAAATAAACCATATAAAGAGTGTGCAAAGCCTTATCATCAATATAGAAGATCATACTAGTCTTATAACCATGATCCATATGCATCTCATCCTCATTCATGTGAGCCTTACTCATTCCAAAATCATCAAGCCTTTTATGAATCTCTTATACCCCCTATACATTTTGGTCACTCTCTTGATTAGTCATGGAAAATGCATGACATTATTTAATATCCAAATCATACCCTAAGAAATTTTACATATAGCCTTAAAAATGCTTTATTAGAATAAGAGAATAATATGATAAACATTGATATGTTGAAATGGTATGGATAAGAAATCCCAAAACATATCATTAGAGGGGTTAATACTTCAGTGCATTAGGCAAAATAGGAGTGGATGTATTTCATTAAGAGAGGTTATCCTATAAATAATGGTGACATGCTTGACATATATGGACTCATCTCCAAGATTGAGAAAAAGATGACAACCCATGAATACACACATCTAATCAACCATCCTACCTTCCCTTATTTACTCCATGTCAACCTCATGTTGAGCTTCCCATCACCACCCATAAGCCCCCACCAAATGGGTTTCAAAGGCATCATAATTCCCTCTAACTCCTCTCAACCTTTCACTCATGGAAATTGATCCAAGGGAGAGTCTAGAAGGAAAGGAAAGTTTATGTTGAAAGAGCTATCCATCATGAGAAATAATGGTATAATTTTGAGGCCTCCCTTGATAGGTATATTTAGGCTATAGATAAACATTTATACCAAACACTGGTAGCTACAAATGCAATACCACCTCAATTACATGTACTTCCTTTCAACCCTAAATCCATAATACACACTATTCTAGAGGATCGTAAGCCCAAGTTTCCATCTTGGAGTTAAGTCATGCAATAAAGAAAACCCAAAGTAACTAAATCCCCACCCCTCCCTCCTCAATAATATAATTCCTTTCCCTCTTGGAGATTCTATCCAAATAAGTATACAAAAGAAGGAAGAAATGGTGATTATGGAAGTCAAACAAGAAACCATTCAGCCTCCACTCCTTTCCCCTCAAAATCCTAGAGACTTTCCTTCATGGACAACCATTTAAGAAGAAAAGAATCAAAAAGAGGAGGTGAAGGTTATCCAAGAAGAGTATATCCATTAGAAAAATTAGGTACCTATGGTAACTTATTTGGACCTCTCTCATCTTGATGAATATTTTCAAGGGTCTACTATGCCACTATTTTAGAAAGACCATCTCCTTTATGAGGAAAATCAAGAAGATGAAACTAAAGAAAAAAAATAATGATGAATTCAGTGATCAAGAAGAGGAAATAATCATTGCAACACCACTTGGAAAGAGTGAGCATGTTTTAATCTTTCATGAGGCCAAAGAATATGAGTTGTAAGGAAAAGTGCAAGTTGGAGATGAGATCTAATAGGAATAAGTCTTAGATGTGCATCAAGAGGTTCTTTATTAAGAACCTCTTGATCACATATCACTTGTCCAAAATCAATATTTTTCTTAAAATCTTGTAGTTATTGATATAGAACAAGTACAAGCTCATCTTTATTTAGAAGGTATCCATCAAGATAAATCACATAGAACCATTACTGAGGTAGAGAGCATTCCTAAAGAAGAAGACCATTGGTAGTAGTTGTACCATGAATTCATGAGTGAGATAGAATACTTGGATGATGAGATAATACAATAGGTTGAATATTCATATAAGGATTAAATTAATGTTTTGGAGTTTCAAGAAGGTAGTGTTACTCTGGGGATGCCAAAGTAGAATGAGAAGGTTGGTCTTGATGAAGATAACCCCATGAGGGATTGGTAAAAATGAAAGTCATAGATGACTTTCAGATATCTCTTATTGAAAAATATCAAGATACCTTTTAAATTGATCTTATTCAAGTTAATCAGAGTGAGGAACAAAAAAATGATAGGTAGTTGTATATTGAATCTCTATAAGGGTTTCAAGGGCTTTACAAAGATATGTCACCCATTAGAGAGCATTTTCATGAGTAGTTTGATATATATGCACTTATTAAAGTCTATGATGTAGATGGGGTTGGTCATTCAAAACTCCTTGAATATTTTGATGAGTTTATAGATAATATTAAGGAGAATAAGGTCAATCAAGGTGATAAAATGAATCAAGGACAATGCCTAGATAAGGTGTCACTTATAAAGATTACAGTTAATAAGTAATATGAGAAGGATCTTCAAGAACAAGAAGAATTCATCTTTTTTGGTGATTAGTTTATTGTTGATGACTCACTCTAGGAGATGCTAATTGAGTTAGTAGGTAGGAAGCGAGCCTCATTAAGAGTCATGTTCAATAAACATATTGCTTTGCAACTTGTACCATCTCTTAGACTAAGTGAGTTTAGGAATTTGAATTTTAACTTAGGTGGATCATGATTTGTCTTAGATAATTAGATTACTTATACATAATTAGTTATTTTTTAATTTTCTCTAAGTTCTACCCTAACACATTAGGTTATTAGTCCTTGTTTTGTTAGATTAGTTTCTCATTTGTTTCATGTTTCCCTTCAGTAAGTGCCTAGATCACTTTGTATTTTTTTGTTATTTTTTTTCCTATTTGTTTCAAGAGAGATTATCTATAATTTGGTATCTAGTTTTTATCTTTGGATCAATATGTCAAACCATAGAGACACCATGCACAATGGACTAGCTAAGGCAAATGACCTAAGTTCTCAAGCTTAATAGGCATGCTTCCCAGTTGAGTCACCAAAAATGTTTTAAAATTTTGGCCCACATACCAAGATTTTGATTTTTGAATAGATGGGAAAATTTATAGAGCTTTGAAGGATAAAAAAATGACTTTCACAAGTATTGAAGGTCTAGATCATCATCAGGATATCATGCAAAAATAGATGAGTCTATTTGTTTGCATATTCTATAATTTTTCCTAGAAAGCATCTCTTGTCAAAAGATCACATATAATCAATATTATGGATGCCATGAACATCTCCTAAAAATTTGGTGCCTTCATGATTTTTCTATCTCAAGATGCAAGCCTTTAAAGTCAAACAAGTAGTGTAATGGTCACATGGACATCATTGATGATCATGGAAATTTCAAAGTAAAGATGAGAAATTAATCACTTGGTGTCCAAAGTGTGATTTTTGCATGGACCTAATTAATGGTTGTGTGGACATCAAATGATGGGCACATAAATGCCAAATTAAGTCTCAATAATTATTCATTAGGGTTCAAATATTGATAGTTACATAAACATCAATGACAATCATTTTATGGTAAAATTTAAGCCAAGGTAGATATTCATTTGGATTCAAATAATCCAAATATCAATGGTAAATATTTCATTGTACTTAAAATATCAATGGCAAGTGTTGAGTTAATAGGTCAGCATGAATGAGCTCCTGCCAAGTGTTAAGATCTTGGGTACCTATCAGATGGATCAATGATATGTGGTGACTGATAGGCTAGTTGGCCCAAGTACATCTAATGGTGCGTATTTAATCATACTAAGTATATTTATGGTGAGCAAGAGTCAAATACTTAAAGGATCTCAAGGATGAATGAGATCTTACCAAATATCACAACTATGGTAAATGTCATAAAGATCTATGGCTCATATTCATTTGTACTAAGAAATATTAGCAAAGTGTGTGAAGTAGATAGACTAATAAAAATATCTTGAGGATCAACATAAAACTAACAAATGTCATAATCTCAAGGACTCAAATCAAGGTCAAGGTTAAATATTAAAATTCAAATCCAACTCAGTTGAGGTTGAGTCAGAGCCAATATCATAAAGGGATGCCATAGAGGTAGACACATTAGTTTCAACTGGTTCATCACCAAATATAGTAACATGATCATGACCCCTTTCCTCCATTCTTGTATGGTTAAGATGAACCAATAAAGAGCTAGTGAGGAGAAATCGATGTTGCCAAGATCAAAATAGATTAATTGATCTATTATAATGGCATCAATGCCAGAACGAGATTGCAAAATATTGATCCAGATATTGTAAATGGCTTAGATGCCTAAATTTAGCATGGAAATGACTTGATTCCATCATTACAATGTAAGAAGAACTAAATTAGACCAAAAATAGATATAAAGGGACTAATATAGTTGTTATGGCAATTTTCTAGAAGTAGTTTGAGCATGATGATCCATTATAATTGAATCAATTCCAGATGATTGTAAATATTGATCATATTGATCCCTTCCCCATTCTTCTAGGCATCATTCCCTATCTCTCTCATTCCCATTATTTTATATATATTATTCTAAGCCTTTAAATGAATCCCTCTTTTGGGCATGACTAGACGCTACCAAGATTGAGATTCATAACCTCTTGAGATAAATAGATGACTATTTTCAGATTTCATTATGCTTATCTATTATGTTTATGTCAATTAATTTGCATATGTGGTAGAGTTTTATCCCTTTCCAAGTCCTAATCTCACCTAGCTACTAGTTCATCTTGTTATGCAGGTCATGCTTAGTGTTTAATGCCATTTTATTTGAAGCTAGCATTTGGATACATTGACTACTTAGTGCCTTTAATCAGGCCTCTCCATCACCTCCCTCAGGTTTTGATGACTTGGTGAACCTTTACATGAAATATTGATGTATAGCAGACTTTGGAGTTATAATTCAATATTTTTCTTGTCTCACTAGTGTTTTTAGAAACTCAAATAAGAGTGGATGAATAATCATATAAGTATATCAACAACTTTAGCTTATATTTCCGTTTCAGTTATCTCTCTCTCCCTTTTCACCCCAATAATTAGTAGTTTTAGTGAAAATGAGATAAATGATACATTAGAGGAGCTAGCCTTGTTAAACATCCTAGAGGTTCAACCCCACCATAGGTTACCCATAGCCTAGGGATGTTCCCATGTTAGATTAGATTTGGGTAGAGGACCTGAGTAACCCTTTTCTTAGATAGGGTATAATCTAGATCACTGACACATAATTCAATGTGAATTTGGATTCTCCTAAAGATAAACAATGAAGTAGCATTCCATCATATCCCCTATGATAAAGTGTATTTTTGAGTGGGGTATATCAAGTAGCTTTATGGATAAATGCTTTATGTTGGGATCATGATAGGTCTAGAGGAATAATTTGGTCATGGAGGTAGGTGTATAGGTCTTGGTAATAAGGGAGTTTAGGAATAGTAATATTGAATACCATTTCAGAATCTAGGTGTACATGAACTAGTTGAACAAATTTCTTAATAAGAAACTAGTACTATCTAAAACTTCTACCCACTACTATCATAGACTCAATGGTTACCATGGCATTTTTTGATATTTTATTTGCTCTAGTTATTTTCTCAAACTATATGCTATCAAAATGAGAATTGACTTTGCCAACCATACTCTTGTAAATTATAAGCTTCTCATTTCTAGTTTGGTACTTGTATGTAGCGTAATTAATGATTAACTAAGAACCCCCATATATAATTAACTATTAAATATTCCATTGTATTATGATATAGAGTCCTATAATGAGTCCTTCATACTTGGCCATGTTGTTAGTTTAGTGAAAACCAATATGAAACTCCTTGGGAATGATATTACCCTATGGTTTTATAAATAAGATACCAACCCCAGATCCATGAGATATGAGTGAGCCATCAAAATATAATATCCAATGTTTGGACTCAAGATCTACTACTTCTAGAGATATAATCGATTCATATAGGAAATTGAAGTTGAATGGTTTTATATCTAAGATAGGGGTTTCATCAAGATGATCTATAAGAAACTTCCCTTAATGGATTTTTGGTTTTTATATTCAACATCAAATTCACTCAATAAAATTACCCTTTTGGCTATGCAACCTATCAAATTTTCCTTAGTTAATAAATATTTTAGTGGATTGATCTTAGAGATAAAAATAGTCTCATTATTGAGCATATAATGATGCAACTTGTAGGAAGTGAACACCATTGATAAACAATATTTTTTAATTATCATGTAGTCATTCTCATATATTTTAAGTGTTCTATTCAAATATTACACTGCATGTTATTTACCCCATACATCATACTTAGCTAATTGTGCCCTTAGGTCATACTCTATTGCATACAAGTAGAGTAGTAATGGTCTTCCTAGCATAGGTGGAATCAATACTAGTGATTTTTACAAGTAATTATTTAATTCTTCAAAGTCTAGGTGATAATTGTTGTGCCCTAACACACACCCCATTTTTAAGATTTTAAAAATAAGGGCCATTATTGAAAAACCCATACTGAGATAACTATGAGCCTAAATATTTGTAGCTAGGGTATTGCACATTCTCATAAGGTTTATTTCTACAAAATATAGCTTTACCAAAGTAAAATTCATAATAATATAAGCATAAAATGGTATTTTAAGTCATCTCAAACCATGGATTATCCATCATTTTTACTTTAATATGATTTTTAAATTAATTCATCTAATTTTTCTTGTCCTAGTATGATTATGTTGATTATAGAGTTAATATCCAAAGACCATCAATTTATTCCAAATCATGCCCATACAAAAGATCTTACTAATTGTGTCATGTGTCACCCTCACACTATTCAAGATTTTGGATGATTACCAAATATTAATTATTTTGAGCCCTCTGAGTCTCCTAAGCTCCAAAAATAGTCCATGTGTCATATCCATGCTAAATTGGAACTATAGGGACTTAATTTATTCATTAGAAAAATTTATAGTTTTGTGTTCCCTAAGCCTCTAATACTCATATTTTTTGAGTCTTTGTGCTTCCAAGATCACTCTACATGTCTCAATCATGTTAACACATAACTTTGGTAAGTTCAAATGGTTTTTCAGTATAAAACCTAATGTCCTAAGCCCCCAAGCTTCTGGAGCTCTAAGTGGCCAACCCATGGCATACTTACATTAATCCACATAGTTGATAAGATAAATAGTATTTTGGTTTCCAATCTAATTCTCAAAGATCCCAAGTCTTCAATATTTTGAGATAACTCCATGTGTCTCAATCACATTGACCCACGATCATGGAAAGCTTTTCACCAAAAGGAATACCCATCTAATGACCCAAGCTTCAATGTTTTTATTGATCTAAAATATCACCATGTGGGTCAATCATGTAACTCACTAATATGGGACTTGCCAAATACAAAAAATAAATACAAAGGGTTAGGTTAAAAAAAGCATGACATTGTTACTATCTAGGGAAAGTAAATCCAAAACATAAGAAAGAAGGTACAACAACATGGTAAAGAAGAAAGTTAACAAAAGTATAATATCTAAATTAAAGTGATGATTAGACATGAATAATTAAATAAATAATGTCATTTAGTGAAGAAGGGACACTTATCAACATTCAAAGAACATGAATTCAATAAATACACAATCTTGCAAATCATATATACAAAATTAGAAAATAATACATTCACCTTGATATTGATATAATCATTAAGCATTTGTGTTCTTGAGTTTCCTAATCCTCGAGTGATCTTTGATTTTATTCATTCAGAAAGCACTGAATGAACTAGTATCTAACTTCATAAGAATTATAACTACTACACAATAACAATGGCCTTGACATCAAAACAAGGTAAGAGATTAGTCCCATCCCCATTTTCATTTATGGGGTAAATAGAATATAGGTATATAGTGTTTGAAAGGAGTGATTTGAATTTCAAATTACCTCCTTGTTCAAGACTTTAAGAGGAGGTCGAGTCAATTTAGGCCTATTTTGTGAAGGATGAACTCTCCCTTGAAATTGAATAATACATAGATGACTTGATCCCAAGCAACAAATAATCCCTCTACCAAACTGCTACCAAGTCATAGGTAATTCTATACATTGAACTCTGTATTTTTTTTCCATCAATGGAATCATTGTGATTGATATTTTACATGTGGGGAAGGTCCAAATGACTTCTTCCTATATCTTAGGGAGGGTGTTTGACATGTACATTAGGCTTCCTCTCCCTAAAATTGCATACAATTAGGTCTCAACTAATGTATGGCTTGAGCATAATACCATGGAAAGGAAATTGAAGCAATTACTAGAAAAGGGCAAAACATTGAATCCCATGGGGTAAATTTCCACCAATTATATTATAAAGTTTAGACTTATAATTATTGAAATGGCAATATTGATTACGTTATATGGATTCTTGAGAATTGCATACATCTAAATCAAATGGGTACCATTATTGGAAATTATGTTAAATACTAAAAATTGTTAGCCCTGGTCAAGATTATAAGCACAAGATTTAAATCACAAATACATTAGTATGTGACTAGGTCACATTTTATAGTAGCTAACCAACCTAGGACAACCTAAAATTTATAGATGGCAAAATTCAAGGAATGGGAAAATCAAAAAATAATAAGGGATTATTTAAAGACCATCTTGTAGAATAATAATGTTTATGTTTCTTATGGTCACCAAACATATGAGCATGACCATGTTCTCTTTAATTCCTCAGATGACTCCCATGTATGTATCAAAATGAAGGATAAGAAGATATTCATGATATTGGCACAAGCTCTTGAATACAATCCTAAGGTCATATAAGAGGAAAACCAAAATACATAGAGACAAAAATTTCTTCTATCTCCACCTAAAATCTCTTCGTAACTATACCATCCTTCGTCTCTAGAAGAACAAGCCACAAAATAAGGGGAGATCATCCTAAGAGCTAGAGATAATCAAATCCCTAGTTGAGAAAGGAAATTTTAGATGATTTCTTGGTCCTTGAATTCCTTTTATAGCTCCATGTGGACAAATCCTAATAAGCCCTAAAACTATTGAAAACATAGTATCTAACCTAGACATCCAAAGGAAGAGCACCTTTATGATGACTATTTTGCCTCATCTTATCATTATTACACAAGCAAATTCATGAGAGTTATCATAATTTTATTTTTATTTAATTCTAACTCCCTCAAGCTCTCTTAAATCTTCTAGGTCTCCTTATGGAACCCATAAACTTTACACACCCTCCACTTCCTACCATGTTTATTAACACAACTCCTACACCATCTCATCTACCCTCTAATCCACCTATCTTTACCTACCATAGGAGTTCTAAAGATTCCCCTAATCCTTCCCTAGGAAGAATGTTATAAGAGAGGCCATCACTAGGTCTCCCTATTATTTAATAAGTTTTTGAGGAAGAAGAGAAAGACATAAAATATGTTATATATCTAGAAGAAAAGGAGGAACTAGAGTAAGTAATATCTATAACTGACTACACATTAGAATAATAAGACATGCATATTAAGAAAGCATAGCCAGATGATGAAGAAGCTAAACTTGAGAGAGTAAAATATTTGAGTTTAGGAACATATTAATAAAGAGACACTCTAAATAGGCTTACCTTAGATCAAACTCATATGGTCTTCAAGGTAATGTCTTCTATTATTTATTCATTACCTACTATATAAAGTCTAATTGTTAGTCTGCCTCCAATAATGGCTACTGTTACATCTTCCACTTCCCAAGTTACTACTAAAAATTTTGACCTTATTTTCATAAGGAATCTTAAAATTATCCATTTTGATAATTTGGTTAATGTGACTCTTTTTCAATAAACCACCAGAGCCTAGAAGAAAGTTTACCCATAATGAACTTCACAAGCTCCAATCATAGGCTTTGCTAAAAGCAACTATGACTATGGAATTAATGTATGGGGTAACCAAATTTTCTAGCTAAGGTGACACTAATAAAGGAATAATATACATGGAAAGTTGTGGGACAAAGCTTATGCAAGTGCCCATACAGATAATTTCATCAATTTGAGTAATATCTCTTCTAATAAATACTTCCCTTCCTATGACCTATTAGCCCTCTACATCCTCAAAAACTACCCAAAGATAAGATATAAGTGAATTAATAATCCCTTGATGGGTAATGGATATGCTTAATCTATAGGATCAAAGGTATAATCTAGTTATGGCCAAGCTCCCCACAGTTTATACAAGGTTTGACAAAGAGACGGGACCATACAAAGAGTGAGGAAGAGGAAAATAATAAAAACAAGGACAAAGGAAGAGATAGATTTTGAGAAAATGGAAAACTTTTTTCCACTTTCTAAGAGACCCAAGAGAAACCCTAATGACCCTCTAGAGTACATTGAGGATTATAATACTATTATTGATTCTAGTGGGTCTGCACTTAAATAAATCCACCAAATCACTAAGGAGGTCTTGAGGAGATGGACATAAATGAACATCATATAATCTCCTTAAAAATTAATAAATGAGGTATAAGGTGCATCTTCAAACATTTATGACATTTTTTTTCAACATTATAATATCCAAGGCAACTAGTCAGGCCTATAGAGTAGAGATGGTCACATTATGAAACACGATGAAGGGCAAGGAAAAGAGATTGAAATTCTTTGTCTAATGTTCTAAAATAAGTGCCTTTGATCATCTAAACTTGATGACCAACATGGAATATTTATAATGCCTTAATTATGTGATTTATAAAAGAGATGCCTCCCTAAACTGACACAAATCAATGAAGAATCTACTAAGTATTTTTGTAAGTCATGAAGCTGAAGTATTGAAAATTTTGGTTGATATGCAGGTAACTAGGGTGATCACATAGATAAGGGAGTTGGTAAATTAACCTAATTTTAAAAATCTACTCCACTTAGATATAGAATAATTCAAATAAGAAGTGTAAGGTGTAGTATATAAGACCAATACAGAATTAATGTAATTGGTACTTTTTTCAAAAGATAGGGTCACAAGCACTGAAGCCTTAATGAATGAGTTTAAAAGTTTTGGGGTAAAAAAAGATATATTAATGGCTAAAGATATAAATATTTTGAATCCCTTAATTTTGAATTTTGAGGCCATAGATAAATATTTTGATATTTCATATGCATTAGATAAAACATTGAAGGTAAAGGAGGTAGCTTTTAGATCTATAATGCATATAACTAGTAGTTAGTGCCCCCAACTTCACAGATCCCTTAATCTACACCATAGTTAAAAGCATAGTGTCTTCATCAGATAATTAAATTAGCTTACCATTATTATTTTAATTTTGGAACAATTAAGTATTTTCATGATTCTTATCAAAGTGGTACTTTGGTTCACCATCTATTATTGTACATGCATAATTTATTTTTGGGTGCAAAGTCTATTTTTGATTGTTATCATTATAACATACATCCTTTCATGAATTATGAACTTAAGGTTCTATATTTTTAGAATTTTAAAATTATATGAATCTTGAAGAGATGAATCCTTCCCCATCCCAAGATTATATATACATGTAACATCTTGGTCATAAAGGGAGGAGAATTTTAGCTATTAAGATTAATAGGAAATTCAAATAAGTTCTACTTGACTTGGTCTTGATGTGAAAATATTTATTCTTATCCAACTATGTGGATTAAATGGATGTTTAATCATTATGGTATATTAGTGTTTAAAATTATGTATGAGGTATTTAATTTGAATACAATCTTTCATTTTTAACAATAGCTAATTTGAGAATCTTTTGCATGTTTATCAATATCCTCTTGTAGATGTGCAATAACAATATGGAAATTAGGTTACCTTTAATGTATACATGTTTGAGTATGTTATGTTATTGTTCCCTTTGATTCTTTAACTATATTTTATTTTTTTTGTGTTACATCAGCTTACAATAGGTATTGGTCTAGATACCTTGTCCTGCTTGAGCTCAAATACTAGTCTTGAAAGGCTTTATCCTTGGATTTTCCATAGACCATCCTTTTTTTCCCTCAGTTTTCTCTCTTTTTATGGTTTATTTTATATTCCTATCCACCTTAGTTATAAATAATCATCCTTACACTCACTCAAATTGGATCTAAGTCCACCCATAACTAATTCACTCATGGTAAACATTCTATGTTGCTCAACCACTATTTCATCAATAGGTTTTAAAAAAATTGAATACCCTACAACTCATACCTTGGAGTGATTCTATTCATCAATCCTAAAATATTAAAATTTACCTTTTAAGTAACTTTATGGTTGTGTATAAAACCCACATCAATAGAAAATTTCAAATTGGTGTTAGAATGAGGAATAGAACCTAAATGATTAACAAGTTTAACCTTAGACAATAACTTATTACAATAACCTTTGGATATCCATAGAAAGGTTAGGTTTGATAGAGGCATTTATATTGGATTCAAGGTAGGTTAATCATCTTGAGGAAGATGGATTCATCTTCCAATAGTTTATATGGCCTTCCTTAGATCCCACCTCTTAATCCTCCACTTCGGCCTAATCCCCCATTATAATCCCCATTTTGGTTGACTGGATCAACTATTAATGTAGCAGGAGTAGTGCATGATTTTCCTAATAACCCAAAGAATAATCTCCCCTCTTTCTCTCCCTCAAGAGGAAGGATGGTGGGAGAACATATAAATGCCTTCAAATCTACATTAGGGATACTAAATATAACCCACAAGTACACATCTATCAAATCATTCCCTTTTACTTTACAATAAATAACATATGACTAGTTTTTAAACATTCTATAAGGTTTAATCACAATTTGGATGGAATTTGAAAATACCTTCGTATCCCTATTTAACCAAGTTACTAATGCAAGTTTCATCTATCAATAATTTTCTAGTATGAGAAGAGAGCCTAATGAGCCAATCTGAGCTTTTGATGCTCAATTTTAAAAGATGTATAGCATATTATAATCTACCTATTATCCTAATGATCCATTGGCCCTATAAATGTATAAAAATTTCCTACATTCCATGACTCTTATGTTTTTTCATAGGTTTGTCAGTATCAATACCTTACCTGTGGTCTACATGGAGGTAATTAATGTATACAAATAATTGTACCCTTAGTCTCAATCATTGCCTCCACTTTTTCTTATACCTATCTACCTAGATTTTAATCTAGTAACTAAAGTAACCCATAAATAGGTGGCACCAAATTAAACCTCAGTTTAAAATCAATTAACTAGAATTAGCTTACTAATTTCTTGAATAAGTCTTCTTCTAATAATCAGGGTCATATTCAACCTTTTATACTAATTAATAGTACTTTCACATAGGATAATAATCTTAAATCAAACAAGACCGATATGGAATCCATCTAGAGGATGAATTCCTCAACATGGAAAAATGTATGGATAATATAGATGGGAAAAAATACAACCAAAATAATCAATATTATGGGTTCCAAAGGTATAATAAGCCTTTTAATATGTCTGTGAATAATCAATAACATCAAGTTCCTTATAAAAAGATGCTAGAGATTAATATTATGGATTCAACTCTTCCAAACTGGTGCTAGGTCCATAAAACTATGAACCATGGGGAACTAGATCATATTGAGTTCTACACTTCTTTTGAAATCTTCTAGTATGAAGGCAAAAGTTAAGAAATTTCTAAAAATAACAAATATCCATCTTCATCAAAATATTCAAGAAAATCTAGCATGGATATGGGTTTTGACACTTATGACTTCCCCTTTCTAGGGGAGGATGATAATGAACCAAAAAATAACACATATGAGGTTAATGATTTCTAATAGTAATATGAGGTTAGGACTAACTACAACTTGAGGAAAAAGTGTCCTATGACTTATTGTATGCCTCTTAATAATAGTGCCACCACTCCTCCTGATTTGAATCCTAATAATAATCCATTAGTGCTAAGGAGAGAGAGTAAGTCTCCACCCAAGAGGGATAATCAACCTCCTCCTAATTAAAAGGATTAGTCATAGAGATTAGATCATCAAGTTAAGGGATGATATAATATTATTAAAGACATGCAAAATATTAAATCCAACATTAGTCTTCATAAGTTATCTTAGATCATTGAACAAAGACAACTACTACTCAAGGCCCTAACAAGGAGGACTTATGATAAGTCCAAGACTACCTATGAAAATATAATCATGTACAAGGATAGACCTAAAGTACCTCTATTCCTATTGATAGTTATAATGTTTTACAAGAATGTACACACCTACTTAGTTGATTTTTGGGAATCATCTAATATGATGCCTACAATTATTTTCCAAAAGTTGGGTTTGACTCCCAATAAGTCAAAAGAGTGGTATTATAATTAGATAAGTCCTCAATTCCATGTGTCAAACAATTAACAAACACACATATAAAGTTGACATTAGATCCACATGTATAATAGACTATTTATATATTGGTCATTGATATCCTAGAGGCATATAGCTTATTATTAAGTTGAGACTAGTCTAAAATACTGAATAGGTACATGACCATTGGTATCTTCCACATGTGGCTACCTTGAAAGGGGATACCAAATCAAATCAGGGTAAACATGGAGCCTAAAATGAAATACTTGATCACTAAGTACAATACAAAAAATGAGCAAGTCAACTTCATATTAACACATGTAGGTGTGTACATGCTCAACACCAAACAAAAATTGCATGAACAAGAATTTAAAAGTCCTCAATTATGGACTCTACTTTTTGATAGAGGACATTCAAAGTAATATTTTGGCATAGGCATGTCCCTAAAATACCTATAACTAAGTAGTTCCTTACTTATTATAGGATGAAATTCCCCTGAACCAATAACTAAGATGAATATGAACCCTTGATTTTAAGCCTATAATTTGCATTGAAGTAGAATGACAAATAACTACTAGTGTTTTGTGGTTCAGAGTTAGTTGTAATCTAGATCAAAAATAAGTATTAGTGAAAACTTACCTACCTAAATAATCACAAGCACTAATCTTGGGATTTTATTAAATCTTTTGAATCATTTGGCATCAAGACCATCCCAAGAGAAAAGAATCAGATAGTTGATTCATTAGCCACCTCCACCATTAATCTGGCACCACTTCAAGACTAGAAAATGCAGAAATTTTTAGTGGAATTGGTCTGATGCCCTTCTATCCTTGACAATGTGGATAAATTATAGGTATTTGATGATGGTCAATAAATAATATAGTTCTTAAATAATTCAAGATATTTTCAATCCTCTATAATAGATGAAGTATCCAACCTATGTAGATTGAATATATAGGAGAAGAAGGTAATCTACAGCTAAAATAAAGTTGAATTCCCTTAGGCATGGTTTCCTTGGAGAGATATTTTTACATCAACTATTAGGTTCCCTTTTTGGAGCAAGTATGTGGATCATGCCAACTAGACCAATCTTGGTATGAGGTAACCCTTGGAGTGGTTTCTCCCCCTTTTTTACATTTTGGAACTAGCTAGAGAAGTCCTCATGCATCTCGTGTCAGCTAGTGGGTAGTTGCATAACACCAACTTACATAAAGATATCCTTGCAAAGACTTATTCATATTAGCTTGAGAAGCATGGATGTTAGAGAATGGATCAGGTGAGATAGTGACCCCTCATTGATACATTAGTGTATGGCATGCAATCATCCACCTTGGATAACATAGTGGAGCTAGAAAACTCATAAAAGTTCATCACTCATCACATGCCCATTTGACTTGGAAAGGATATTCCTTTATGCCTATAAAAAGAGACTCACTTTTCAAGACAAGAGAGGTGATTAAGTAAAACAAAGCTCTGGTAAAATAGAGAGTGAACCATTAGTATTTCTTAGTATCCATATAGAAATTTAGATATTTGAATGTATATCCCAAGTTCACATGTGAGCCATCGAGCATGAATAAATATTAGAAGAACGTATGCTCTAGTTTTTTGTATTAAACTCTATTACTAAACTATAAGTTAAAGAATAAATGAAGTATTGATCCTTGTATTAAAATTTGCATAATGTTATGCTTGTGAATTAGTTTCATTTAAGTAATGTTGGAGTTGTTTACTTGAATATATTATGAAATGGAGGTTCATCCTTGGTCACTAATGGCATCCTTATACCATATAACAACTTTGGCTCACCTATAACATGACTAAAGGTTAGAGCTAGAATGTACCAAGGTTCCAAGACTCGCACCTAGAGACCTACCCCAAGAATTAATCCTTGACCCTAATCCATCCGTATGATTTGCATAAGTAACCAAATGACCATTAAGCTACTACTCAATAGCTTGCACCTATAAAATCTTGGTCTAGCTAGAGATGCACTCATACCTTACGACCTATGCTCTCATGAAGGATTATGCCTAATGACCTTTCTTTGAAGGACCTAGCATTAGATGGATACTTTAACTCCTATATCCAATGACTAAGTCCCTTTGAACCTCAAGTTGGACCATGATGAAACTAGCACAATTTGGGCTTGGTCCCTTTGTTGTTGTGTTTTGGGTGAGCTCATAAGGCTTAGGCCTTGTGTAAAACTAATTATAACACCATAACATGATTAAATTTTGTGCATTAGACCCTACTATCCTCTTTCCTATCTCTACTAAGTCTACAACTAACTTAACTTGATAGATAAGTACATGATCAAGTGTACAAGCTAGCCTAGTGAACTTTTCTACAACATATTAATTCTGTTTCTAGGACCTGTGTTGAATTTACTTACTACAATGGTGCAATAGAAATATGCTCTGACTATCACTCGATAACATTGAGTACTAGTTATAGTAAGAAGAATATAATTTTACATAAAGGCATCCTACATGCAAAGGATAGAAGCCATAGAAATGGGTGCAAGCCAACTTTCATGATGCTTTGTATGAGGTGTTATTTTTCAAGATACATAAGCATGTGTACCAATGGTTGGTTTCCTACACTACTACTAAAAGGCAAAGCTATGTAAAACACCTTGAGTGGACTGTAGAGCATGTAAAAAGGCTTGAGACTTTGGATGAAGTTTGGACATGTGATATGTATAAGTGAAGTGGTGCATTGAACAACTACATGTTGGAGTTCACAATGTTAAACATCTCATGCCTAGAAGAAGTAGAGTATGAGTTTATTCATTAAGTAATGGGTTCATTAATAATAGGTCTTAACATCAAACTAAAGAAGCTTCTAATGGATTACAATATATAATTATAAGAATGGAAGGCTAAATTCCCTACACATATGAGCAAGTACAGAAGGTGAGAAGGGGAAGTGTAGGTAAGGTGTAATGGAAGAGGAGCAAAAACCTAACACTTGAGAGCTCTAGAGGCTAAACTATAGTAAGTGAAGGTGTAGACTGATGGAGGACCTAGAACTTGGAAGTGCCAAGAGACCTATAGTAAGTGGGAAGGGCATAGGGAAGGATCCCTTAAATTATAGTACCATGAAGAGAGAGAGAGAGGAATAAGTAAGAGATCAGACTCAGTAGTTAGGTGAAAGATGCAATGGGTTCCTACAAGATGTGGCACTTGAGAATGCACTAAAATCACCTACCCCATTTAAACCTAAAGTTTAAGATCATGCTCTAAATTCCCCATCACAAGTTAGAAGAATGATAATTGAACCTATATTGACATCAAATTTGATAAGATTCAAGATTTGGATCAATAATTTGTGATTGAGCAAGTGATTTCATATGAGGAATTGAGTGAAGATATGGTGAATCTAGCAAGTACCAATCCAAAAACTGTGAAACTGAGTAAAAGCATTCCCATATAGATAATGTCAAATATATTGATTGGGAAATAGCTAGTAGGAAGTGGTATGGTGATATAAGTGAGTGGTATTGTGATAAAAAAGTTTGATAGTGTAACCAAAAATGTCAAGATCAATGCCACTACCTATAATTAGAGTCGTTAGAGTGCCACTTCTAACATAGATATAAGGGGGACATGCACCTCAAAATTTAGCACCACCCCCTCAACAATTTTACTATGAGATGGTGATGCACTTTCTCGAGTATCATGTTGTAGATAATTCCATAGAACATGTGATAAAATGTGAGTTATAATGGCATGCTTAGGGCATCACTTATCCTAAGTACAAGGCAACCCAATTCACATCCACCCTGCTAGATTGTGCCCATACTTGGTATTAAAATTTTGATCCAAACTAGGATATGGTTGACTATAATGTGCTAAAAGAAGCCTTATTAAAAGAGTTTGATATCCCTAATTTTGAGTAGTAGAGCATCATGATGCTCAAGTAAATAATCCAAGGGTTATCTGAGATCATTTTCATATATGATGCATGATTTAAAACTCCTCTCTAAGCTTCCATATGATATTTACCCCTCCTAAAACATGCAATGGTTTATTGGAGGCCTTTTGGTACTATTCAAAAGAGTGTTGTCTATGAAGAACTTCATAGACCCACTCAAAGCACTTAAATATGTGATCCAAGATGAGGTGGTAGGCAAAATAAATACTAGGATCATCCCATTCATGGAGGTATAGATTACGTCAATATCTTCTTAGCTATAGAAGCTGGTTGCTAGTTTGATGCATGACACTCACAGTGGATTATGGTGCACTAACTATGAGATGGAGGGGTATAATAATAAAAACTTCTCATGAATAAATATATGTACCTTACTTATCAAATCTAAAGTTTTTCGTGGGTCACATCATTCTTGAAACTATCCTTTATTATAGTGTACTACCCAAGTAAACACTACCATTTACTACAAAATGTGTGATGCTTATACACACTCAATATTAGACTATAAAGCCATCAATGAGATGCATTAAAACATGGATAGAGGCATGAGGCAAGAAACAACATCAGGTGGTGGTCAGGTGGGTCAAGGTAATGAAGGCTATGGCTAGAACCATATGGGCTATGGCAACTAGTGAGGCATACACAGTTGAGGAGGAGGATGTGGTGAAGGAAGATTACCACCATGATCATGCTATAATTATGGGTTGATTGAACATTATTAGTGTAACTTCCCCATCCACCCAACATGTAGGTATTATCAAAGACCACATATAGTAGAGGAATGCCCTAACTTATACAAAATGTTGAATCAAGGTTATCCTAGCATAGATAGAGGTGTAATAATGGTAAGGTGTGAGTCCAAAGATGAAAGGTGGGCTGCCAAGAAATAAAAAAACTCACAATAAATCACATAAGGTGTAAGACACTACTTTAATTGGTTTTACCACTCAACCACCCACCATGTTGAACCAATATATATGCTTAGAGTATGAAAAAATAAGATGCACTAAGTGCATAATGTGGATGGAGCCAAAATCTATGACATATTCTAACCTTGCATGGTAAAAGGACATTTTGTACTAATCCATGAGCATGATATAGAATTTTCAAGGCAAAATTCAATTGACCAAAGATTTATAGTCATATGACACTACTTCAGACAAAAAATAGGAGCACCAGGAGGTTGAAGTGTAGGAGTTGACTGAGATCCTGCACCTTCTACAAACTAAATGGGTGATGCCACTACTAAAAGACTTACTTCTAAAGCACATAGGAAACTAACTAGTGTAAGAGGCCACATTTCAAGTAATAGAGGTTATATCACCACATATGAGTAGGCATGTGAACTCAGCCACACTTAAAACACTGAGTATGACCAAAAATTATTGATAAATGCAACCATCAATGGGTGGTTAGTTTGTGAAGTACTAGTTGATACAAGTGTTGAGGTTAATATTCTAACTCAAAATACCTGGGAAAAGATGGGGTGACCACCCTTGAGACCTTCACCTCACATGTTTTTCATGGCTAACAAAACTTGAGCATAGTTAATAGAGATCCTGAAGGGTACCATTGTATATATCATGGGCACCAAGTTCCAAGCCAACTTTGAGGTCATCAAGTTAATAGAATAGGACAACTATCTATCTTTCTTGTGAAGGCCATGGTGATGTGCCAACAATGTATACATGCACTTTAAGAAGTGTTATATGAATTTTGAGAATGACAAGGAAAGTGTGGTGATCCCTATTTTAAGTGACAAAGGGCCCCCATATGTAGAAAATGTTGATATTAAGGATCAGATCAACTACATTCTATAACATCATAGTATAGGGTGCCAATAAGCTCAACCCTAATTACCAAGGCATGATCAAATGGGAGGATGGATAATTAGACTATTATAAAATTAATGTAGCCTATTAGTGATGGTTTGAAGAGGGCTATGAGTTTACTGGCTGAAGGTGCCACCTAATACATGCAGTCCAGCCAAGACCAATCAGGATAAGATTGGTTAGGATTCAGGACCTAAAAAATAAATAGATCCCCCATGCTCAAAATATGGAGAAAAGGTTATTCTAGCTTAGTAAAGGGAAACTTTTAGCATTGCCAAAGTATGAAGGGAGCTAGCTCATAAAAAAGTATGTCTAGGACATTAAAGCGTACATCCCAAAGGAGATAGATTGAATGGGTGCACTAGTACATACCTTGAAGAACATTGTTGCTTATTGGTGGGTAGTGTAGACACCTAGCTTACCAACTTAGCATGATGTGAAAGTAGTGATTTGCGCTAGGTTTTGTAAGAGTAACAAGGATTTAGACATACCCACTTATGCCAATAATTCTAACCCAATCATGCATGTGTATCTACATGAAGAAACCTAGATTGGCTATGATGACAATGCACCAAGAGGCCTATGGGTGTATGCCTTTTACAAGATTTTGAAAACATGGGCATGAGCATGATACATTATAAATTAGATGTATTATGAGATGGGAAATTGGGAGATGCTTAAGGAGAGGTTCATGCACACATTCTCTTTTTATTCATATAACTTAGATCTACTGGAGCCATTACAAGTCATCCATAGGGTATTTTTTGAGGACACTTCTATATTATAAGAGCACCTAAAGGAAATTTTTGGGAAAAAATAGCTACCATTCCTAACATTCTTTGAAGATATGGTGCTCAATAGTGACTCCAAAAAAAAAGATGATGAGACCTAGAAAGATCACAATTAGAAGGCTCTAATAGGTAGAAAAAAACTTGTGTACCTTGTGGATGATAACACCCCATATGATGAAGATCCAATGCATCTTCAAATTGAAACAATAGATAGGAAAAGGAAATTTGAAGACTCTCATTAGAAGATAAATGAACCCTACCATGTGTCACTCAAGACCACTAAAGTGGACATCAGCATAGAAGGTTAGCAAAAGATCACCACTATAGGTACTTACTAGTTTGAGTTAGAGTTGGCATGAATTATAGACCTTCTAAAAGAATTTCAGGACTTGTTCTCATGTAGCTACAAGGACATAAAGGTAACCCACCCTTCTCTTAGAAAAATGAGCATCAATCTAGTGGACAGTGTGAAGCCAATAAAAAAGCACCCATATCAAAGGAATTCTAATCTTTGTACTAAGGTAATTATGGAGATTGATGAAATTTTGTAACTAGCATCATCTACCTAATATAAGAATCTAAATGGGTGAGCTTGATGGTCATCATCATCACCAAATATGGGCACATATGTATTTGTGTCAACTACAGGATGTTAAATTCCACTTGCCTCAATGATCCATTATTGACCTCATTCATTAATGAGGTCTTGGATGGAGTCACAAGATATGAAATATACACTTTCATTGATGGGTTTTTGGGCTACTATTAAGTGAAGAAAAAGGAGGGGGATAAGCCCAAAACAAACTTTTTGACTAAATGGGGTTATTTCATCTATAATGAGATGCCCTTTAGACTCAATAATGTGCCAGTCATATTCTCCAGGGTAATGATCACTACCTTCAAGGAATTTATCCATAGGTTCTTCTAAGTAGATCTTGATGACTAGACTATGTATGGTCTTGTAAAAGATCACTATGATAATTTATACCTCATGTTTGAGAGGTGAAATAAACTTCATAGCTCCTTAAATATGAATAAGTTCATCTTTAAAACTCCATTTGGGACGTTACTCAGGTACATCATCTACAAAGATGGTTTGCTTATTAATCTAGTAAAGATAGCCATAATAATCTAGCTCTAGACTCCCTCAATGTAGAAAGACATTCATGCCTTTCTTGGTCATTATGGCTACTATAGGAATTTTATTCAAAGCTATAAAAATATTTTGATGCCTATAGAATAACTCTTGTGCAAGGATGGCCCATTCTACTAGGGTGAAGAGCAAAAGGAAGCCTTTGAGACACTAAAGCTAAAGTTAGCTAGTGTGCCAATTCTACAATTTCCTAACTAGATGACTCCTTTCCACATCTACATTGATGCTTCAGGCTCTACCAATGGTGCCATATTGGTGTAACTAGGTGAGGGTAAGATAGACCACCCCATCTCCTTTGCAAGTATAATATTGATGCAAGTAGAGAAAAATTATACCACCACTAATAATGAAGCACTAGTAATGGTTTATGCCTTGCAAAAAATTAGGAAATACCTATTGGTAACCCATTCATCTTCTTCATAGATCATGAGGTGATCAAGTACCTTTTGAACAAACCTATTTTACGTGGGCACATATGCAAATGGATTTTAATCTTCTAGGTGTTCTAGTTCTCTATAGTCATCAAACTTGAGAAGCAAAATTTGAGGCTAGATCATTTGTCCCACATCAACTCTGGTGATGTAGCAACATTGATTAAAGATGACATGTTGGAAGCTCAAATATACAAATTTCAATGCATTCCTAAATATACAGTGGAGATTGTGACTTTTTTAACATCTAGGTTTGTGCCATAGACCTTGTCCACTAAGGAAAAGAAATAACTTACAGTCTATGCCCCCCTTCTAGCTCATTAAAGGGGAGATGCATAAATTGAGTAGGTATGAATTTTTGCCTTGATGTGTTTTGTAACATTAATGGGAATCCATCTTACAATAAGTACACAAAGGAATCACAAGAGGCCATTACACTAGAGACACAATGGTGTGCAAGATACTATAGTAAGGCTTATGGTGGCCAAGCATGTTTCAAGATGCTGAGAAGCTGATTGAAGAAATATTGGTACTGCTCTATGATTCCAAATACTTCAAGCACCAAATCAAGTTTCAAATTTGGTGGATGGATCCCTACATCATCCATCACATCTTATAAATAGGTGCATACAAGTTGTACATGTTATCTAATGAAATGCCTCCTAAGCATTTCGATGGTAATTGATTGAATCCATATAGATAGTAGGATGCTTCTCATGCTATGGAAACATTGACTTCTTGGTCACTATTTAGTTTGAAATTGAGCTAACCAAAATAAAGTTTGGTGCAAGACAAACCATTATTTTCTATTTGTATTATCCCTTGTAAAGTGTATAAAGTTAATGAGTGGTGTAAGGTGACCAAAATAAAAAAAATTCTCAACACTTCACACATAATTCCAATCAGGTGATTTGAGCACTTGCACCCATAAGTAAATGAGGCCAAACATCTAAGTAGTGGGCATGTGAAGCTTACCAGGCACAAGCAAATGTAAAAAAGAGATACATGTGCATAAAATGAGTAGTATAAGGTAGGTGAAGGCCTAAGAATGATTTCTCTAAGACTAGATTCATAAGAAAAAAGTAAGGATGCTCAACTTAGTTGATCATAAGGAAAGAAGTGAAGACACTCAATTTAGTTGAGTATAAGGCAAACTAAAGACACATAATCTATTAGTGCACAAGAGAACCTAAAGAGAAGTAAAGTGCTAGATGGATAGTGAAAAGGATTGTATGGGGTGGGACAAGGCCAAAGAAAGATGATGCACATGAAATTGGCCAAGGAAAGAAGTGAGCTTAAAATAGGGGCATATCTAGAGAAGTATAACCAAGGAAGTTGAGTCATGTGCATGTGAGGTACTGCACCAAGGTTACCATAATAAAGGCAAAGGTCATGCTTAAGGAGACACGTGTAGATGGAAGTCATCTAATATAAATGGCATCCACCTAAAAATAAGTATGAAGTGACCATTTGAACTGCATGTCACTTCATAATTTTTTTTATTAAGAGTATTCAATGAAGTAGTAGAAACAACACAAAGATATGCATTTAATGCATATAAGATATAATATTTTTGAATATTTTTCATATTTTCACATTTTCCAATATGATCGAGGTGTTTACACCATTACACCTACATTAATAATGGTAGTTTACAAGTGAAGGGTATAAAAGGGTGAATAGAGGATTGGCTTTGGTTACCAAGTTTAAGCTAACTAAAAGACTTAGTGAAAACCTAGCGAGAAACTAGAGAGATAAAGTAAGAAAAAACCCAACATAGTGATCATTTGAGAAATTTAGGCACCTTAGAGTGAATGAAGGCACATAAAAAGAGAGTGTGTTCACATTGAAGACTGGTGTGAAGGATTGAAGAGAGGTTCATGTAGATAACCATGTTAAACCAAGAAGTTATCACCCAAGCTACCATTAACAACCAATGAAGCTTAAAGATGAAAAACATTTATAAAACCCATAAATATTAAAGCATTAATCATCATTTGAGGCTTTAGCAAGCCACACATCCCAAGGTTTAATACTATTAGATTTAGAATGGTGAAGATGAACAAGTTAAGCTCCACACTGACATAGATAGAACCCAAGTGGGTAAAGATTATTGAGGAAGAATCTATCACCAAGATAAAGGTATAGATAGTTGAGGTTGTAAACATCATAGTGGTGGATATAGAGGCGCTAACAAAGATGTCATATCAATACATGTAGTTTCTACTAGAGTTAACAATAAGAGAACCATGACACTCCTTTGTGGAAGTATTCTAGTTGAAATAATACAACCATCAAATGTTAAAGCCAATTTCAAGACTTGGTGCAAGACTGGATGGTGGATATAAGGTGTAAGACCCTAGATGGAGATGTCTTATTTGATGTCTTAATTATAGAAAAGCTAAAAGCCTCAGGTGTAACTCATCTCTATGAGTTACCTTGATTTTAAAAATTTGAAGAACTGATCCAATTATTTATCTTACACATCCACAAGGATCATGTATACTTCATAAGATGGTGCATAAGGATCTATATGTAGATGATAAGATGGATAATCGAGCTTCCAAACACCAGTAGAGATATCCATCAGCTAATGGATGATAATGAATAGGTGGAGTACATCATGAAGCTCCTAAATTACTATAAGGGGGGCTATACATTCCCAATCAATAAGTGTGAGGACCCCAACATGAGGGTGGTATCATGCCTTGTGAGCTCAAAGTTGTGTCTTGGTGGTTGATGAATAAATGCATCCAAGGCATATCTCTATATGGCCTATCATATGGCATAGGGTGTCTAGTTTAATATCACATAGTTTATTACTAAAGAATTGACTAATTATATACTAAAATTCCATAGTACCAAAGAGACCTTCAATTGGGGCTCCATCCTCATCTTTATTATGATGGAGGAGATTGAGATCCTTGATGGAAGTGAAGACAATTTGTGGGTGTTCACAAAAAACCATGAGTCCCTTACATAGAAACATAAGGACTACACCTACCCCACCACCTTCAACCCAAAATAAAAGACTCGCATAAAGCATTGGTGTGAGTAGTACATCAAAACCTTTGGATTAGAGTGGCCCATCCCCTAAGGGCTTCCCAAGAACATGTTTGACATGGTAATTTTTATCATGATGTAGCACTACTACATCATTTACTTAGAGTTGAAGGATATGAACAAGTTAGGATGGTTGAAGTTCCCCTTCACCTTCTCAGTAGAATACTTCCAAAATGTGGTACACTAGATCCCAAATGTGTAGAGGATGGAGATTCTAGTTAAGGAACTAGATGTAAAAATTTGAAAAATGAAGTGCATATTTCCCCATGTAGATGAAATCATGATAGAAGATGAAGAATATGCCTTAGATCACCTAGATATTGATCTAGTCTAAGATGTCACCATCCTTATATTTATCCATATGATCTACTATGTGATGAAGCCAAGGAAGAAGGATTCTAACATCAGGTCTAAAACTGAGTGGAGAAAGGACCCCCCCAGTCCAGGTCAGGGATGAAAGAACCCTACCACCCCTTGAGAAGAAAAATTCTTTAAAGAAAAATAAAAGGGAAACCTTAGAATAAATTGAGGAGTAACTAAAGTTGAAGATCCATTCAGAAGGGGAAGAAGCATCTACCTCAAAGTCATCTAAGAAGCATGTGTGCTTCATGCCAAAAGCCTCCCCCAACACAAAAGAGAAAAATAAGGGGAAGGATCCATCTTCAACACCTAAATTTATCGTATCTAAGGAAGAAAAGGAAGAGGAGCTGGAAGAAAAAGGTGCAATAGGCACCTATATTATACTTGAGGATAAGGAGTCCTCATCAAGTCAACAAACCCCTTCCCTACCACCTCAAATTGAGTGAGAAAAGTGAGTGTGAAGGTTGAGAAAGCTTGGATTCAATAAAGTCAAAGAATAGAGAATGCATAATTTTAAAGAACAAAAATAAGAAATGGTTAAGGTAGCAGTGCAAGAGGAGGTGATTCATATGGTGGAGGCTAAAGATTAAAGAAAAGAGGAGTACAAGGTGTTGATGGAGGAAGGCAGTCAAAAAGGAGAAATGGGAAAGGATCCCAAGGAAGTAACCCATTTAGGCATGCTAATGGAAGAAGAGCTATAGTGCCAATGGAAGGACATGGGACTCAACCAAGGTCATATTTATGTGGTGTTAAAATTTCATTGAAGAAATGAAAAGATGAAACCTAATGGCATGTCTTAGGCTGAAATCAATTGGCTAGAGGTCAAGGAATAAGGGAGAGACAAAACAAATGTACCATATAAACTATGAAGAGAAAGGTCAAAAAATAAAAGGCAAAGAAAAAAGAGATAATAAGAAAGGCCAAGAAGAGGGAGATAGAGGATAAATTAGCCTAGGAGGAAAGGGCATGCATGTTAGAGGAAAGGGAAAAAAATAAGGGTCCTACTAATGTAAATCCCAAAGAAGAGAAATTTCTAGAGATGACACCTAGAACCTCCACTAGGACAATAGAAGAAGCTACATAGTAGGTGTGCCCTAAATCTAAAGGGGAACCTGAAGATAAAGGAGGTGATACTAACACCTCAAAGAAGCAAACAAAAGAAACAAAGGCCATAACAAGAAGAAATGGATGAAGGGGAGAAGGCTACAAAAGAACCCCCATATACCAACATAACAGTAGGTCTAACACTAGAGAAGATGAGAAGAGAGAATAAGGAGAAGAATAAGGAAAAGAAGAAGGGGGAAAAGATGAAGACACTGGTTTAGGCACCAATACCAATGAAGAGGAAGAGTTGGGTGAGGATGATGAATATGAACCAAGAAACAGGGAAAAGGAATAGTAAGAGTTTAACAAGGATGATGACTTCTACATGATGGAGTTCATGGCTCCAAGGACTAATATGACCCTGATGTACCACTTGTTCTCTTGGGCATTGGATTTCTACATGGATGAGCCTAAATTTGAGGTTTTGATAAAGGCAATTTGGCATGCCAAAAATCATGAGGAAGGGCTTGATTACCATATTTTAAACCCCTATGTATGAACCCCATGTGCTCTACAAATTCACTAATCAAGATGGCATCCTCAATGGTGTGAAATAACATCATCAATGATGTTCACACTAGTTGCTAGAGAAAGATAGCAAAAAACACATATAAATATCTTGAAGAAACAAATCTCAAGCTCAAAAAGCTAATAAAACATGTAAAAGAGATAGATCCATCCCTCTTTGATGGTGTGGTTACCTTTAGGATGAAGGAATTTGATTATGTCTATGTGCTCATAAAGCAGATGATACCAAGGATAAGGCTAATGCTAAAGGACCAATAGAACCTTTATGAGGTCCTAAAGAAGGAGTTTAATAAAAATATGGACATTTTTAAAGACCTATTTGTTAAAATTTAAGAGGGCATCAATGAAGTTAACACAATATTTGATAACTTTTCTAATTAGGTAGTAGTCATCGATGTATGCCTCAAGAAGCCAAAAGAGGAGAAGGAATCTCTATTCCAATAATCCTTCATGGTAACCAGGATTGAGCATGTGCTGGTAATGGCCAAGGTCAACTCCCTTAGTACTCAATTGAGTACTTAAGGGTAGGACTTGGAAGTGGTATTTTTCACCTTCCAAACAAAGGCTAGTGAGTAGGGGGAGATATTGGATGGTGAGGTAAAACATGCAAAAGAAAGGCTTAAGGCCTTTAGAAAAGAGTTGGAAAACATAGACATGATTTATCTCAAGGTTTTATCATGGAAGTACATGGTTCCATTTAATAAATTAAGGGTTCCATCCAAGGATTTTAAAATTTCAAAATAGACATAAAATAAGGTGTAATCAATTTTTGTGCACCTAAGGTGTTAAAAGACTAGTCCAGGGTAGACTAGTAGTTTTGTATATAGTAATGTTGGGTCCCCTTTTTGGAGAAAGTATGTGGACCATACCAACTAAACCAATCTCAGCAAAAGGCAACCCTTGGAGTGGTTTCTCCCCCTTTTGTACATTTTTTCACCAGCTAGAGAAGTCCCCATGGATCCCAGGCCAACTAGTAGGTATTTGTATAGTGTCAACTTACATAAATACATCCCTACCAAGACTTGTACATGGTAGATCAAAAATCATGGATACTGGAGAGTGGATCATGTGAAATATCAACTTCTATCATCCACCCTAGATAGTGTAGTGAAGCTGATGAACTTGTGATAGCTCATCACTTCGCATGCACCCATCTAAATTGGCAAGGAGACTCCTTTTTGTTAGGATCCTCCTTAGAGTACAATTGATTACCTTTGTATAAGCAACTAAACACATAATTAAACTAGAAGTAATAAGTAACTAGAAATTAGAAACAACAAAGAATAGGAGATACGAGAAATAATACAATCTGTATTAAACTCTTCTAGAAGGAAATACAATGAAGAAATCTCTTCTTCCCACAACTCTTGGCTGTACAATAATTCTCCCTCAAGAGTTCTCTCTCTCAATCAATTACAATCAAAAATCAACTCAATACCAAGTTGTTGTTCCCTCCAGTGACAATCAACCCAATGGTTGTTGTTGCCTACCTCCAAGTGACAATTAACTCAACCATTGTTGCCTACTCTGACCGTAGATCTTCTCGATCTTGCACCCTACAGATCTTCTTGATCTTGCACCCTACATATCTAATTGATCTTTCTTACCTTAAAATATAGCCCCATGGGTCTCTTAAATAGATCCCAAACCAAACAATAATTAGAAACATAGACTCAAGACTAAACTTAGTGTTTACATGCAAACTAACTATTTTCCTAAAATTAGAATAGTTCTAGAAATGTACAGACAACTAATGTCAGTCTGAAGGTAACCGATGCTGGCTGATCCCTAACCAATGCCAGTTACTATGTAGTTGCAGATAAATGATGTCGGTTAGCCTGACCGATGTCAGTTACTGTGTAACCCAACAACCTCCACATTTGCACATTCAATGAAGCTTTTAGCTCCACAACTCAACAATCTCCCACTTGGAGATAAACAACTGCACCTGTACCTATACCTATACAACAACATCCTCTAATTTATTTCTAGCTTGTTTCTCCATCTTCAAGTTCAATCTTGAAGACCAACAAAATTTGAATGAAGATTCAACTTCTCCTTTGTTCCTAGCTTTGTTAGCATATCAGCAGGGTTCTTATTCATATAGATCATTTCCAGCTTCAGTTGTCCATCCTACAAGGCAACCCTTGGAGTGGTTTCTCCCCCTTTTGTACATTTTTTCACCAGCTAGAGAATTCCCCATGGATCCTAGGCCAACTGGTAGGTATTTTTATAGCGTCAACTTACATAAAGACATCCCTACCAAGACTTGTACATGGTAGATCAAAAATCATGGATACTAGAGAGAGGATCATGGGAAATATCAACCCCTTAGCGATAGATTAGTGTATGGCATGTGGTCATCCACCCTAGATAGTGTAGTGAAGCTGATGAACTTGTGATAGCTCATCACTTGGCATGCACCCATCCAAATTGGCAAGGAGACTCCTTTTTACCTATAAAAGGAGACTCACTTTTAAAGAAAAGTGAAGAAATTAAGTGTAGTGAAGCTTTCGTGAAATAGATAGTGAACCATTATTATTTATTAGTATGCATATATTAATTTAGAGATTTGAATGTATAGCCCAAGATCACATGTGAGCCATCGAGCATGAATGAGATAGGAAGAGTGTATGCTCTGGTTCTTTGTATTAAACTCTATTACTAAACTATAAGTTAATAAACAAATTAAGTATTGATCTTTGCATTATAATTTTCATAATGTTATGCTTGTGATTTAGTTTTGTTTAAGTAATGTTGGATCTATTTACTTAAATATATTATGAAATGAAGGTTCATCCTTGGTCACTAATGGCATCTTTGTGCCATATAATGACCTCAGCTCACCTATAATGTGACTAAGAATTATATTTAGAATTTACCAAGGTTATAAGATCCACAACTAGATTGATACCCTTAGAATGAGTCCTTGAACCTAGTCCATCCCTATGATTTTCATAAGTAACCAAATGACCATTAACTTACTACTCAATAACTTACGCCTATAAGAGATCAGTCTAGCCAAAGATCAACTTACACCTTAGGACCTATTATCTCATGAAGGATTACACTTAGTGATATTACTTTGAAAGACCTAGTGATGGATGGCCACCTAAACCCCTATAGCCATTAACTAAGTCCCTTTAAACTCTAAGTTGTGTCATTATGCAACTAGCCCAATACAAGCTTGATCCTTTCATTATTGTGTTTTGAGTGAGAGCACACGGATTATTCATTATATGAAACTAATTTCCATACAATATCATGATTAAATGGTGTGTTCTAAAACCTACTATCCTCATACCTATCTCAACTAAGTATAGAACTGACTTGACTTGATAGTTAAGCACATGATCAAGCATATAAGCCAACGTAGTGAACTTTTATACAACATCAACCCTCAAGCCTTGAAGTAAAAAAAATTAACACCAACTAAATGTAACTTCACTAAGGAAAACTTGGGGACTAACCAAGCTCCCCAATTAGTGAATATAGGTATAATCTATACTAAAAGTGAAAAACACAAGATGAAGGTATTAATTATAAATTACAAATATTTCATTACTTGGACATGTGATGACCTGAAGATCTTTTATCCTAGGGTCATTACCCACACCATCCCCTTAATTACATAACACAAACCATTAAGGAAGAGGTAGAGGCAAGTAAATTTTATCCTATAACTACTCATAGAGATTGAGGTACAAAATCTCATAGATTCCAAGATGTTTTTCCTAATTAGGCACTCAACTTGGGTATCCAATCTAGTACCAATCGAGAAATATAATGCTTAAATCAGGTTGTGTTTGGATTTAAAGAAATTAAACTAATTCTCTAAAAAGGATAATTATCCTCTACCTTCCCTAGATGAATTAATATATATAGTAAGTGGTTTAGAGATGATGACTTTCTTGGATGGATTATAAAGATACAACTAAGTATTAGTTAAGGTAGAAGATAAGATGAATACAACTTTCACCACTAAATGAGGGACCTTTGCATATAAAAGGATGTCATTCAACCTGATCAACATAGGGCCCACTTTCCAAAGACTGATGGATTTCAAATTTTAGGGACTAGTGGGGAAGTGTATCATCATCTACATGGATGATCTTATGGTATTTTCCAAGAATAGAGATGACCATGTAATCCATCACAGAAAGTCCTAGATAGTTGCAATAAGTATGGATTTTCTCTAAACCCTAAGAAATGAATTTTATGGGGTTAATAAAGGAAATATATTAGGATATATTATCAATAAATAAGGGATATCCATTAGACTATACCCTTTCCAAACCATCTTCAAGATAAGTCCACCTAACAGTAAGAAGGAGCTAAACTCCTTTGGCAAGATCAGCTTCATGAGAAAGTTTATTTATGGATTCATAGTTAAACGACATGATGAAGTAGGATGCATGGATTATGTGGATAATAGAATATAAGAAATAATTCTAGGATATTAAAATGGTGATTTATCAGGTCCTAGTCTTTATCATCTTAGATTTTCAAAAATATTTATATATTTATTCATTCACTTCAGAACATACTATTGTTGTGGTATTGACACAAAAGATATAAGACAATGAGAACCCCATTTCCTTTATGAGTACCAACTTGAATAATGTAAAACTAAAGTGTTCCATGATTGATAATAAGATATATTCATTAATCAAGGCCATCAATAAATTTATAAATTATATTCTATGAAATAAGACATATGCCATTATTCTTAACCTACTTGTAAAATTCACAATCAACCAAAATAAGCTAGGAGAAAGAAGAGGGAAATGGATGGTCAAACATCAGGAGTTTAACCTTGAAATTAGGCCAACTAAAATGGTAAGAGGCTAGGGCCTCATCTAGGTAATGATTAAGAATGACCCAGACATCCATGTCAAACAAATCAATGAATCCTAAGTAGTATGAGGAGAGTGGTTTTCACATATCACTAATTACTTGCTTATAGGGACCTACCCTCTAGAGTTGAGAAGAGAGAAAATGTGAGCCATTAATCTCAAATAAGATAACTTCATTATCAATAGAGTATAAATTTACAAAAATAACTATGGAGGCATTTACCTAAGGTAAATTTTGAAAAAGGAAGATAGAGACATTCAAAACAACCTACATTATAAGGTTGGTAGTGGGAACCCCTATAGAAATACCCCAGCCCATAAGATCCTAAGGATGGGTTAGTAATATCCTAAAATCTTCTTGGACACCCATAACCACATTAGAATTTTTCATAAATGGTATGTGTTTTAAGATAGTGGTTTAAACACTGTCATGCCTTTACATATAGTCATTGAATGATTCCCTTTCACCCAATGGGGCCTAAACTTAGTTGAGGTAGTAAATGTAATTTATTTAATAAGACACAAGTTATTTATTTTACCAAGTGGATAGAGGTTTTTTATAACAAAAAACCATGATCCATATATTTCATTGATCTACTATAGGAAAATATAGTCACCTAATTTTTCACACCCATTTCATTGGTTTTCAATAATGGTCTAGAATTCTAATATGTTGAATTCATAGAATGGGCCTACCATAATCAGATCACCCTCACATTTTATTTAAATCATTATCCATAAGGGAATGGAATATTTGATTTTAATAATAAGAACTTGATGGATACCATAAATAAATATGCACAAAATAAACTAAGAGAATGGCATCTCTTATTGAAATATGCACCATGGGAAGATTAAACTAGGCACATGAAAACTCTCAAGTCTTCACCTTTTCTAATGATGTATGGATGATAATCAGTCTTTAATATGACACTCAAGATAATAAATTAATAATTAATTCCTATAAAGGGGTCAACCTAATGCCTTGAGTCCTGGTCCATCATTAGTCTCATGATATCACCTTGTCCTTGTGAGTTGTGAGGGTTGTTCAAATAGTCCATGGTTTTGTCATGATACAACCTTGACTTGTCAGTCTTTATATCTCCTTCACATATTGATTCAAGTTTTGTCATGATTATAAAACATTACTAGATGGTTTTTTGTTACTTTAATGGGCCTCCAACATATGAAATATTTTATGGTGAAGGTGAAATGAGGAGGTGATTGATAGAGGCTCATAAATGCATTGGTTATGTCTGATAACATGAGGTATGTTCATTTTCAAGATTTCAAGGAACATCATGTAAGGTGTCTTAAGGTCACTTGAGGTTTCTTATAGGTCATAAAATTAATTTTTATGTATTGAAATGGTAATTCAATTGATATACCCTTTTAAGGTCATATATGTGTGCAAAGTCAATGTTTTTGGTCATAATGAGACCTAATCTGGACTTAATAGACCACTAATTATAGGTTATAGAGGTTTTTTAAGTAGTAAAAATTTATATAGTATGGACCAACTTAGGTGGAGTCATGATTTTGTAATGGAGTTCAACAATGTCAAGTGGATGGGAAAGCAGTAATTGTTAGTACCATGTAAGTTCAAAATTATCTCATATCTTACTCAATCTCATTTTTAGACTCAAATATCTCATCAAGTTTATACTTATACAATACAGAGGAAAGGGAATGGGGGCCTATGTTTATAACTAGAGAAACTACACTTACGCAGATTCCACCCATGGGAATTTTTTTAGGGATTGGTCTCATGAACTTTATGAAAATTCCTTAAAAAGTTAAGGAAATTATATGCTATCCTCATCTACAAAATCCAAGTTGGGTTAAATAGTTTTCAAATATTCTTACCTTACTTGATTAAATCACTCATGGATGTTATTTTATTAATTCTTGAAGGATCCTTCCATAGCATTCTTAGCACTTGACTCAAACGTGTGATCTCCTATGAATAGTAGACCTTCATGACTATATCTTGTCTATGATTGCAAATAGGTATGTGTAATGGATAGAGGTTTAATGCCTTCATCAAAGGTTGTGGGTTGGTTTGAAGAGTTTGTAAGAGTTTTTAAATTTTTCCAATGCCTTCTTTATTATTTTGGGGATCTAATGACCTCTCCTCACCTAAAAATATCATAAGGAGAAAAGACTTATAAATATTTGAAGACCACTATATAATAAAGACTATGTATAGCTCAAAAGCATCTATAGAGATTCAAATATAGCTCAAAAACATGGAAAGAGGAGTTAAATTGATGATGGATCATTCTCATACCCTTGATAATAAGCTTATGAACCTCCATGGTGGCCTCATAGACATAGAAACCATATCCCTTGTTTACAAACCCATGTAGTCCTTTTTAGAAAAGTTTAGTGTCTTTTTTAAAAGTTAAGGTTTTTCTTAGTTTTTGAGGTTTCAATTTAGGGCTACATATGTTTCATTTGTGCCTCCAAAATTCTATATTTTATTTTGTATGTGTATAAAGGTGTGAAAGTTTCATATGTTTGGTCTTAAAAAGATTATTATTCTCCATTCAATAACATTTTTCACATCCTTATTTTTTCAGTGTTTCCACTACCATTCATGTTGTGTTAACCATCCTTTCATACACCACACTCTATATATCTCCACTACCACCCTCTTCCATTCATCCACCCTTCACTCTAAGTTTAGTACATTCCATGGACCTATAGACTCCTTTAGAACCATAAAAAATAATGAAATCACAAGATTTTGGTCCCATATGGTTATATAGTTAACTAAGAATGCAAACGTGAACCTACAGTCATCCCTTTTAGGATTATTATAGTAGGGTCCCCAAGAGACACTATGTAGACTATTAAAGGCATGAGTATTTGTGTGATTATCATGTAATTTTCATATTAAAGAATTAAATGGTGATATGAGCTTCTCACACAATAGTTTCAATCACTATGTAGACCAACTCTTCTCATACAAGCCTAATAAACAAACTCATGTAGACAGTCATACTGAGAGGAGAATACATGTGGCATTATTATTGTATATTAATAATTTTATATTTCCTAGGATAAAATTCAATGTTCATAAAATAAAGATAAATTTCATAATAATTGAAAAAATTAGCACTTGATGGTCATCACCACTGAGAAGGCAGAGTAACATCCAAGCGGGCTTGGAACCACATAGGCATATGCAAACTTGAGCCCTAAGCATGAGGAGGGTAAGGTATGCAAAGAAATTAGTATTTGAAAACCTTTATCTAAGCATGATAATGACCTTGAGAAAATTATGGACACATCCATGATCACAAATACCTTATAAAATAATGATGAAGACCATACTCCTAATGTCCATGCTCAAGCACACAGTCAACAGGTAGTTTACTACCAGTCTAAACTAAAATGATGGTTTACAAAATTTTATGCATGGGAAAGTCTATAAAATAAATAAAAATTGTCATCATGACCCATTAAAGTTACCCATGCCTCCACTTGGTCTAGACAAATAGTGGGTATACCCACTATTTTATCTTGGGCCAAGCTTTGTTTGTGACATGTAGTCTTGGGTTTGAATGAACAAAATCATGCTTTGAAGGGTTGGAAAACATATTGGGGACCATATATAATCCTAAAATAATCAGATATTATGGTTAATATCTCCCATACACCCTTTAAATTTTTAATATTCAGAGCTATAATCAAGAGCCTTGGAGATAGGCCAATATAGTCAAGCATATAAGCCTAATCATAGGCCCTAGTGATATCTTGAGGTTCCTTAAAGATATTATAATAAGTTTAATGTTTAATGAAAGGTATATTATGATGTTTAATAATTTTTAAGAAGGTTTCAAGTCAAAATAAGTGATAATGTTGATCAAGGTGTCTTCAAACCTTGCTCGAGTCAATTATCCTATGCATAGTCAATTCAAAGACCATATTCAAATACTCACCCACTCCACCACATGCATGCTCAGGGCCAAATCTCATAGGGAATTTTATTTTTCCATATTAACCAAAGATACATGAAATATTGGTTGGAAATTGTATGCTAATATTTATGAATAAACCTTAAGAAGATAACCACTTAGAATTACTTGTAAACAACCCTAATGTCATCTTCCAACGTTCATATGTCTACACATCCTTTGCATGTGAACCTATCCCATTAATATAATATGAGGAGGTTATTTCCCTATAAATTCATGTAATTTTTTCTTGGTTTGTATGTCCATACTCTATAAACCATTATTAATATGGTGGACATCTCAAACCCTACACAAACCTCATAAGTAACTAGATGGTGGATTTTGGCCTCAAAACCCATCTAGATGAGAGAATTTGACCATGAAATGACATTTAAGGTCTCATAAGGTCCTGTGGCCATCATAAGAACCCATGTTTTGGCACTTTTAGAGGTAAAACTATATATAATTGTCTTAAAAGTGTTAGTTTAAAGTCAAAAGCAAAGAGATCGGGATTATTTGTGTGCATAATGAATTTGGAAAGGGAGGAGTTCTAATTTTTTTATCAATCCATATAATATACATCAAGGTGACTTCCATGAATGGTTCAATAATCATAAAGGTATAGGTATTATAATTCATTATTATATACACTCAAAGGGGGTTAAAAGGCTTGATGAAGTCAATGTTGCTACCTCTTAAGGTCCTTGAGGTAATGTTTAGGTTATATTTGATGCAATAGTTCCTTAAATCCTTAGGGTTTAGGCTGATGATCATGATTCAAGTCTGTAGATAGACCAATCCATAACCTCCATTATGACTGTGCCATCAATAAGTGAAATTGAGAATAATTTGGGAAGTACAAATGGTTCCAACCAAAATGTTTAAGACCAACAAATGTTTTAAAGTCCTTTAGATAATTTAGATCCTTGGATAAGTCATTATAGTAGACCATTATACCTATAGACACACAAAAGTAACTCAAAAGGAATATTATTCTCATAAATAACATCTTCAAATTCTCATCACAGCTTGTATTGTATACATGGGGAGTCCAACATTTTTGAGAAGGTGGGGAGGTCCATTTACTTGAATTTGGTGTAATTAGTTTAGAGATCCAAGCTTTGATCTCTATGAACCACCCTTAAGACCTCCAAACACTCCTAAACCTCCTTTAAACAATAATAATAGGAAAGATTAAGGAAAAATGCATTTAAACACTCAAAAATTGATTTTACAACACTTGTATCATGTTTCTAACTTAGAGGGGCTCATATCCATGGCTTTTGATTTTACAAAAACTTTACGATCACTTCTTGTAAATGAAATTTTTAAATGGTTTTAGGAATAATATGTGTTTTAGAGCCTAATAATGAGTTATAAATCATGAGAGAGGTAAGTTTAGAGCTTATTCGACCCTTATAATGTAAAAATTGTGTATATAAGAGCTTGAAAATAACTCTATTATCTCTATCAAAAATTCCAATCTGTGATGCAGTTCAAGTGGCATACTCATGTAGGACTACTATGTTTTTAGGCAAATAACACTTAATATATCTCAATTCCAATTCATAATTGGTTAACCTAAGAATTATCTAAGTCTTTTCAAATGATTTGATATCCTAGTTCAGTTGTTTAATCATTCAAACAATGGATATGAGCAAAATGTTGAAGGATAAGTAAATATGTCTACTTATATTATAAGTAGAAAATTTAAGTAGTCAAATAATGGAGTGGTATAATTGATGAAACATATTGAATCATTTGTAACTATAATCTAGGTGATTATTTCCCAAAATTTAGGCCATTATGATAGTTTAGAGGCACTTTCATGGACCATTTTGCATGCACATTGAAGGATAAGCTACCCAATGCCTCTAAGAGGTCTATCACACTCCATTTTCATTGTGTAATTACCATTTTATGGAATATTTGAGTATTTTAAGCATGTGTAAGGCTTTTATAAATTCAAACTTGGGATTTATAGCCTCTTGTATCTTCCCAAAACTCCAAAATGGACTCATTGAAGGCATATCAATGATTGAGGATAAGGAATGGGCCTCTTATAACTACCATACACCACTTTAGCCTAATTAATTACACCCCCCATGATTTTAACCTTCTCTATTCTCCTTAAAAATTTCTATTTAATCAGACATTAAGCTATGGCTTTGGTATCCCTCAGCTAAGTGTAACAAAGCTATGCCAAAATTGCCTTATACTCATTTTAATCAATAAGAGAATACTTACAAATTTGTTTTTAATGTAAGTGTGCTTTATTAAATTTTTATTTGTATAATGTATGTATTGTGTGATCATATTTATGTCCTTTCATGCACTTAACTTTAGGTTACTAGTCTATTTTAGGTTGTATGAAGTGTTATCAAGTAAGAGTGTTCTTGAAGTGTCATAAGTCTATAGTATCTTGTGTATATCTGGGACTTTCTCCTTTAACTTTTTTTAACCCACTCAACATCCATATGAAATATTCATTCCTATAACACCATAAATAAGTATGATAATTTATAGTCTCCATCATGTTTATTTATGGTTTCAAAGGAAATTTCTAAGAGTGGATCTCTAATCAATTATTGCATCACCACTTAGAGTAGGTTCTTCCATCAATATTAATCAATTTTCCCTTTTATTTGTGATAATATTAATTATTATAAATAATTTTATTGAATAATTATGGGATATATCCCCATAATAAATAGAGGTTTGACCTACATATTAGGTAACCTAGAGTATATAGGTCACTCTAATGTTGGTCTAGATTTGAGGTAGACATGAATAATCTTCTCCTCAGTTAGGGTGTAAACTAGATTAATAATAGTTAGATCATGCCTATTAGGAATAGATATAAAAGGCCTTTGATACCTAATTTGATAAGATTTATAATGTTGGAAGACATTTGGAGGACTAAGAACACTCAGTGGTAGACTAAAAAGTAGTTTCATATAAAAAATTTCCATTAGGTTAGCTTCAAAATGTAATAAGATTGAGTTTATTGAAATATATTTAGATTTTGAAAATATAAATAAGGTTTATATATTTAACTCAAACTTCACACCCCCCAATTCTCTCAAGTTTCCTAATTCTATCAATTCTATCCATACACAGTCTACTACAAGTCCACTAATCCTAATGGTAAGGCCTAGATTATAAGCATTTGTACACTTTAATTGTGAAATCCCTTTAATCTTCAACTAATTTGATGATATCCTAGCTTCTACCTTTAAATTTTTTCCATATTTCATAGGGTAAAAATCCACCACTCCTATAGAACACATAGTTGATATAAGAAACCTATGTTGAGTACACAACACCACCCAAGAAAATGTAGCCATGAGACTCTTAAAAACCTCTTTGAGAATAAAATATATTCAGTGGTATATAGGTCTCACACTTACCTACATAAACACTTAAAATTAATTTGGTGAGTGTCATTATAAACACTTTGAAGATAGAAGTGACCATGTGTCACTATTTAAGCAACTCACCTCAATTAAGACGACACCCTAAGAATCTATGGTTAATTTTAACTATAGATTTTAAAATACTTGGGATATAATCCTTATAATTATCAATCCTACACCTAATTATGCCTTTCTAAATTACCTAAGGGCCTTAAATTTTGATTTTTTTGTAATGATATAGTCCATGGGTGGGACCACATTACCAGAGGCATATGAAATCTCTATAAAAATAGAGACTTACTTTATAAAATTATGAAATTTTACTCCTATCACCATCATTACCCTATTTAATAATATCAAACCTAATACCCCCACCATTTATCCACTTCCTATTCCAAATAATCAAGATCAATTTAATGATACCGAAGTAGATAGGCTTGGAAAGATTGAAGGTTTACTAAAAGCAAAAAATAACAAGTTGGTAGCCTTAGATAGGTAGCAGCATACCTCTTAAAAACCCTATAAATCCCCTTATTAGGATCCATACCCATATTATGCTTATAATATACCCACTTATCCACTTAACCAACAAACCTAAGGTTAGATCATATAAGCTAGACCATACAAAAACTATAACCCCAATGATGTAAGCAGCTCAAGGACATTGGTGCCAACACAAAACAATCTTTCACAATAGGGTCAATGGTATGCTCCATGGGTAAATCAAGTGAAGTGGTGATGTATACAAGTAGGGAACATATAAAAATTCTTGTTTGTAGTAGGATCTTACATTATAAGCTCATCACACCATGCCTCATTTACCATAAGGTCTGTGAATGCCTCATGATGATATACCTATCATAACACTAGAAAAAATTCCAAGCCAAAAATTAAATTTTATCAAAACACTTACTAATACCACCTCTATACATTTACAATAAGGAGATCACACTTTTGAAGATGTGGCAAAAAACTTGGGGTAGAATGCAAAAAATCTAGATGATGCAGTTGTAGCCTATATAAGGGCTAAATGGAGAATGATTGATGATAACTTGGGGCATTCTGAGGACTCTCTAACACATCCTCAATTAAATCAACATCTTGATACTCAAAATATATTAAACAATACCTCTTTAACTCAATAAACATATCAAACACATGGGATGTAATAGAAGAGTCCATTCATTCCACAAGTTACTCAAGTCACAAGTAGTGCCTCCACTTACAAGTTGTAGCCCAAGAGTACCAATTATCCCTTCAACATTATGGAATAAATGAATAAATCCAATGTTATAATTCCTATGCAGGATGCTCTACTCATTTCAAGGTAGAAAGGCCTTATCCAAAAAGAACTCTTCAAGCTCTCTCTCATGAATAAGCAAGCTAACAAGGTGAGTGTGGTTTATGTTAATGGTAGTCATCTTAATGAAGTCAAATATCCTAAGGTTGTTAATCCACCTCCATTAAACTTGTCATTTATAATAGGATATTGTATTGTCCAAAATTTCATGATAGATAGTGGTGCTTCTACCTCAGTCATGCCAAAATCCATAGCTAATAAGCTAGAACTCAAGTCTGATCCTAATGAGAAAAGATTCTTGCAATTATATGGGTCCCCCAAAAATATAGTAGGTGTTTTAAAGGATATCAAAATTATGGTAATAGCTTGCCCCAATTTCACTATCTCATAATATGTCATGGTTATTGATCTACCTCTATACGTTGGCCTATGTGTATCTAGATATTTCACTATAAAGACTAGGGGATACCTTTCATTTGACTAGTCATACATGGTTTTTAGGACCAGATATGGGACTAGGGTCACTATTAGGTTTAAACCTATTTATAGGTTCCACTTATAACCTTATATGCCTAACCTCTCTAATGTAAACTATACTATAATATAAGAGGATGAAAATGTAAATAAGAGCCAAAGGATCATCTTGATGGCATATTAGATCTACTCCTTAATGAAGGTAGTCAATAACAATGGATTTTACCCCTATAAAACCATTGAAGAGGTAAGCCTAGGAGTATATTGTATACATGAAAGAGTTGTTGTTCCTAGTCTCAAAATCCCAACTCAAGAGCATGATGTTATATGGACTTTGTTCTTTGATAGATCAAGGCCAAATAATGGTAGTGGGGATGGAGTAATTCTTGTTTCCTATTCAAATCAGAATTAATACTCAACATTGAGGTTTTAATTCAGTTGTACTTAAAACATAGTAGATTATGAATCCCTTATACATGGAGTAGAAGAAGCAAGGAAGAGAGGCATGAAACTTCAACAAGTAAAAGGTGATTGTTAGTTTATATTAAAATAAGTGAGGGGTGTAAATACAATCAATAACCATCTATTTAAATATTAAAATAACCAAGTATGGGACCTCTTAGTGTACTTATTAGCATTTGACATCCATTCTATACCAAGCAAATACAATCACCATGCACAAAGACTTGTATTTATTGGTGCCCAATATGAAATTTTAGATGGAATCAAGGGTAATAAAGGACAATAACATGTCAAGGTCATATACATGACATCTATACTTGATAATGAGGTGAGTTATAAGGTCTTTGATAGTGATGAGTAGATTATTCTCTTTTTCATTCAAAATGCATAATTATGTCATAAGAATCAAGGTAAGTTGTAACATCAGTTTAATGAACAAATAGTGATATTAAGGACTAAAAATTTTCCCAAGGTATTGGTGACACGAAAGATCATATTCAATGAATATGATTAGATGAGAAGAGATAAGTTGAGTATCTCAACTAAACAAGAACATTATGAGAAGATAATCATCTTTAACGACAAGATACTAAAGTTGTGAAAAGTATAAAAAAATAAGAGAGAGTTTCCTTGATTTCCTTATTTAAATAATATGATGATGTTTTTTCATGACAATATGATGATCTAAAATCCTTTTACCCTAATCTTTCCCAACATACCAGAGAATTGGAAAACAATGCAAAACTAGTAAGGTAAAAGTAAAGGCTAGTCAATCCTAAGTTGAAAGAGCTCATGAGAAGAGAGTTGTTAAAATTTATTAAATATAAGATCATATTCCCTATTAATCACTCCTAATGGGTAGAAAACCTTGTGCCTGTGAGGAATAAGAATGTGGAGATACACCTATATGTTAAATTTAGGGACCTTAATAAGGTATCTTTGAGGGACCATTACCCACTGCCCTCCATGGATTAGATCCTTAATAAGGTTAAAATATCTTAGAGGTGTTCCTTTCTTGATGGTTAATCTAGATACAATTAGATCTTAGTCAAGGAGGAGGATAGACATAAGAATACCTTTACTATAAATTGGGGCACTTATGCATATATGAAAATGCCCTTTGGATTGTCCAATGTAGAGGAAACTTTCTAAAGGGAAATGTATGTTTCATTTGATGGGATGATTAATGAGATTGTGTTCAACTATATTTATTACATCACTATGTTCTCAAAGAATCCAATAGATAACATGACATATTTGAAGCTAGTCTCTGATATATACAGGAAGTTTAGAGTGTTCTTGAATCCCAAAAAATGCATCTTTATTATTCATGAGGGTGGATTGTTGGGACATGTGATGTCAAAGGATTATCTTTGTATATACCTTGAGAGGGTTTAATCAATATTGGTCTTACCCCTACCCAAGAAAAAGAAAATTTTACATATTTTATTAGGAAATATCAACTTCATAAGGAGATTTATCCTAGGTTTTACATGATTAGTTAAGCCTCTTACTCACATGCTTAAGAATCACAAAGAGTTCACATGGATAAAGTAAGGAAAGAGGAGATTTGAGGGCATAAAATAGGCCATATATCAATCCCATACACTCCTTAACCCTAACTTTGACAAAGAGTATTTCTTATATGCATTCTCTACATCAGATGTATTTTTTTCTATGTTTATGTAGTAGAATGATGAAGGCTTAGAAAGACCAATTTCCTTCTTTAGTCAAGCCTTAGAAGGATATGAGGAAAGATATACATTTTTGGAGAATCATGTGCTTGATTTTATGAGTGGATTGAAGAAATTTAGGCACATAGTGTGTAACAATAAGGTCATAGTTATGGTAGTGCACCCAAGTATTAATGAATTTATACTCAAAAGAGATTTGAATGAGAAGAGAGATAGGTGGGTAAAAAAGTGCATGGAATATGACATTAATGTGAGAGTGACCAAGTTAATTAGATTTATATACCTATGTGATCATATTTAAATAAAGTTAAAGGAAGATAAAAACTAAAGTGTTGGCAGTCCATGACAGTCAGTAGGTAGCTACAAGTACCACTCCCCTCAGCTAGACCAATGATGTGTTAAAATTAATTAAAATAGGCCAATGTCCTATAGGCCTGGATAAGACAAAAAGAAGGCACTTTTGACTCAAAACCATACCCTATGTCCTAATAGATGTAGTGTTCTTAAATAAATATATAATAGGTATGATTTTGAGATATGTTGAATCAATCTAAGATGAAAATTTACTCAAACATTTTCATGACAGACCTACTAGTGGGTACTTTGATACCAATACCATAGCCTAGAAACTTTTAGAATAAATTGTTTATTTATTCACATACTTGGGTCATAAGGTGTTCAAAGTGTACCATGTTCACTAGAAAATATAAGTTAACTACCCTTCCCTTGCAACCAATCCAATTTGAACAACCCTTCATGTAGTGGGGCTTATATTTCATAAGAATTATCCATCCCCCTTCCATTATTTGAACACATGGGTCATAATAGCCACTAACTACTTCACAAGGTGTGTGGAGGTAACTGCACTTAAAAATGCCAATGAAAACTCAGTCCTAGATTTATATGATATTCTTGTGATCATATTTGGTGTGCCTTCAATAATCATCTCTAATAATGCCTTGGCCTTTAGAAGTACAAAGGTATGTGAGTAGGACCTTAGCCATGACATCTACCTCACGGCATCCTCCAACTATTACCCATAGGGCAATGGACTAGAAGATTCCATAAACAAAAATTTGAGAAAGATCATCAAAATAACTATTGTCACCCAATCTTTCACCTTAGAGGAGTTTTTTTAGGCCTCCTCTAGATTTGGGAAACATTTGAATACTTATAGGTATGTGGGTCTACCTATAATAAAAGTATACCTCTAGGTTTAAGGGCTAGCTCACTTAATTTACTTTGAAGTGCTTATCACGTAAACTAAATGTTTTTAATGGTAAAATGGATAGAAATATGAATTAAACAAAGCTAATATAGGGGGTGATACACAATAAATATTTCCATAATGCTATCATATTTATTTCACTAGGAAACAAGACCTATAAACTAGCTTCAAAGTCCTAAGATATCTTAACATAAGTATTTTAATATAGAGGTGATATGCATGAGACAACTCAAGGTAAGTAAACTAGAGATCACATTGTTATATCTAAAGACACTTTCACACTTAAAGGGATGAAAACACACTAGCTACACTCTATACGAACTATTAAGATGAGAAATCATTGTACAAGACATGAAAAGATAAGAGTAAGAAAGGATATAATCACTACACCTCACCATACATCACTTTGCACACTTACACAAAATTTTCACAAACTCAAAACCATATTTCATTTATTATTCAAAGGCATAATACAACATCAAACTAGCAAGGCTTCAACATACATGGTGTGGAATTATAATACAAGAGCCAAAAATGGCTATTACTTATAAAATTTGAGAGAGGAAATAAGAGAATGAAGTATAAAAGTCACAAAAACACTTATCAAGCTGAGAGGAGTTACATCTAAAATAGAAAGGAATATGGAACAAACCATGCAAGGTCTACTTTGACAAATGTCCCTCAATGTATGAAACTATTGAAATAAGGTGTAGGACTCTTCAATTTCTTGCCTAGAAACTACCTTCATTATTTGATATTCCATGAGCACTACATAGTAGACTAGGGATAGATGAGATAATTAAACTATGATGGAGGGGTTATAAACATGCTCCAACATGAATTGGATGTGTCCCTAATCATTAATATTCTTATATCCAAGTGTTCTCACTACCTATAGTCATAATCACAATTCTTTCACTCACCCTTCACACTAGGCACCAAGGTGTGCTTCATTTTCTCAAACCAGTCCATACAAGGGAGCGTATGACACTTTTCAAGCATCTTTGTGTCTCTAGATTCATCAAGGAGACCTTAAAAGGCCTCCCAATTAGAGTTGTCACCTTCTCACCAAGTGATCCTTCTTTGTTCATTATAACTTTTTCATGACCTTATTTTTAACTTAAAGGTCCTAACACATTGTATGGATCCCCATGAAGGTGTTCCAATGTTATAAAATGTTCATCTAGTGTTATAAGTGAGATTATACCTCTTTTAGGCATTAGGCCTAGTTAAAACCTAATATCTCTATCTGCATCTATAACTACTCACCATCACTTTTGATTTTTTTTTATTGTGATGAGTATCCTATGTCTATTCATGCTTGACATATCTCCCTACATCCTCTTAAAAAATTCTAACATTCCCCGACTCATCTTATTACCATTTTCTTATTCATCCTACATGGCTTACCTCTCTGGGATTACCCTCGATTTGAAATAGAATAGAAGGAATATCCTCCATTTTATCATGAAAAACAAGTATATGATACACTTGAATAAGTGATGAGAGAACTCTATTGAGATTTTTAGGGTTGTTTCATACTCCTATCACCCTCAAACACCTTAAAATCCAAGATAGATTTTTGAGGTACTAATTATGTGTAGGGTTAATGAGTTTGATTGTAGATTACAAGTTGAAACCTATCCATGACATATTTACATACTAAGGGAGTATCCTTAGGTTTTTACTACCACTATGGAGTCATTTAAAACATATCTAACCCTTCAACATTTTCCAAACACTCAATACATACCTTTAATTTTTCCAAGCTTAGTTGCATTCAACTATGACTATGTTTCTACTCAAGGAAGGGATGCCTCTAGTTCAGAACTCATATGTTCAAAGCCTTGTATAATTACCTAATACTTTCTTGAAGTTATTAGGGTATATTCCAACTCATTTTGGTCCACCTAATTCTCAATGACCATGAGACAATAACATCCTGCCTTATACTAATTCACTGTCACACTATAGTCAGACTATAGGTGGAATTTCTTAGATCAAAAGGATACCTATAGGATGTCATACATAGTCCATTTATTATATAGGAATTTTGTAAATCATTTTTTCCCATTATATGATTGAAATATACCCATATCATGATTAAGACTAGACCAATGCACTCACTATCAGTTATAACATGTCACCCTTCTTTAACCTATAGGTGTACTCTTTTGGGCCAAAAAGGGGTCCTATAGGTTGTCATACAAGTCAGAAACCATGTACTCCAATTCGTTTCAATGTTTATTTGATCCAATAGTCTATGTCACCTCAATAAGGTCATTTTCCATGTGTATACACTCTTGTCATACCACCTTAGACTATAAGACCATTTGAAGTTCTAAATATTGCAGAAATCATTGAAAACCTATAGTGAAGAATTGTCTACAATGAAGGCCTCCTAACATCATACTCCTTTGGTTAAACACCCACTCTCCTTTCCAAGATTTTACCCCTATATGAAGGCTACAAGATGGATACATTCAACTTCATCTAGACTCTATGTCACGTTATCATATAGTAACACCAAAAGTAGTTACAGCTATATTTCAGAGTTTCAAAGGAAACTTGTCCCTAAACCTCATTCTCCACAAATGTATATGACCCTCAAGTCTGCTTTCTACTCAAAATCTCAACTTATTGACTTTTATGTCATTTTCAACCTTATAAGACCTTAATTAAAGTCTCAAACATGTTTAAACATCTTTGTGAAACATTTTTAAGTCTATGTGGGAGCCACGTATAGGTGAACATGCAGTATGCAAGGAAGTGATGATGAGATATGGACAATATGCATGGAATATAATCTTATAGATAATTATTATACCCTTTCATAGTATTTAAATGAACTATTTTAACCATAAGGGACTTGAAACTAGAAAAATTATTTGTTTCAATGTGATTGACCTCCTTGAGGTCACTTGTAGGTATGCATTAATGTTACACACTTGTATATATAGCTTGAACTGATTGTTATAGTCCATCATATGCCATTTGAGAAGCTTATCTTGATTAATCATGTAAAACTAATGTACCCAAACTCTTAATAAAATTTATTTAATATTCATGACTGTGCTCAAATCCTTCATATATTTGACTCAAATGATTGTATGCAGAAAACTTGACTATGTGGCATGTTCTTGATTGTAGCTTTATGTGAAACCTTTTGAAACTAAAATTGGAAGGAATTAGGAAGATTTTATGATATGGTATACATGAAATAAAACCTATCATCCTCATATAAAACAACCAAAAGGACAAGAATCTCTACAATTGGTTTAACATGCCTATAGGGTGTGGGGATTAACAAGTAAAATGAGATAGTTAACTTCTTAAGAATGGTTCATAAAGCATAGGAAACCATTATTATAAATAAAAACATGAAAATGAATTATAATAATTTTAATATATACCACCAAGATCTTTTGACTTGAAATCTCTCCTATTGGTCATACCATCAAAAGACTTGTTAACTAGTTTTGTATGTCTAGTGGAGTGATGAAGAATAAGAATGGTTTTAGTATTTTTTTGAGAATTTAAAACTATATAAATCATTTAGATGGAATTATTTAATATTAAGAGTTACTATATGATCTTGAAACATGTGTCACATTCTTGTATAAGTCGTACAACTGCCAAAACCTCCTTTTTCACTTATTTTATTAATTACATTCCTGTATAAGTCATACAACAGCCAAAACCTCATTTTTCACTTATTTTATTAATTTTAATTAGGAACCTAATTTTTTTAGATACTAATAATATTATTTAAAATTAATATGATATATTAGATGTATAAATATATTTAGGAACACTTGTACAACTTGGTAAATTGTAAAAACTCCATTAATGACTCAAATATGACCCTTAATTAATTAAATGATTTCTGACTATATTTAACTATGAACAAGGCTAATAACACATAAAATTTACCATTAAATAATTTATAACATGATAATATACCCATATATCAAGTTTTGAACTATATGGGGTTGACTCATTTTGACTTGTGGTCAAAATAGCCAATAAAAACATATAAGGATAGTTAAAGGGAGTGGCATTCAAGGGTGAGAAATACCTTATGGGTAGATATAGTTATACCTAATAGGTCTATTTTATACTCTACATAACTTATTTTCTATGTTAGAGAGGCAATACTACCTATTTCCCTTGAATTTTCTACCTTAAAACTTGTTCATCAACTTGAGTTGTTGGAAGATGATGCATTGGAAGTAAGGATGAATGAGCTGAGACAATTATAGGAGACATGGGATAGTTCCATGCATATCATTTAGTATAATTAGCATCAATTCAATAATTAATTTGAAAAAAGTGATTCATCTAGGATATTATAATAAGGAGATGTAGTCCTTAAGTAGGATGAGGACCATGCAAAGTTGGGAAAACACTCCAAATTTGATAGCCTTTGGAGTGGACCTTATATCATCACTAGAAACAAGGAAAGTAATGACTTTAAAATTTATATAATTAATGGTGAGGAACTACCCATCCCTATCAATGGGAGTTTCTTAAAGTTATACTATTAGTCCTCATCATGGTCCCCTTGTACATAAGTATCTAGAGTTTATCTTTTCCCTCCAAGTGCTTTTGTACATGTGTTATGCTTGTTACTTAGTCTTATTATTATTATTTGTGTGTTTTATTTCATTATTCTTATGTGTTACTTTATTTTTTCTCATTTTTTCAATGTATGAAAAGTATAAGGTAACCTCCATGTGTAGTCATGTTCCATTGCCTAAGTAATCAAGAACAGGGTCAAAAAATTCAAGAGTTATTTGACCAATAGGTGGTCAAGCTAGCTAAGTTACCAAAAATGTCAACCAATTTATATTTATTTATCTATAAATGGGTCAATATAATTCCTTTATTCCTATTCCATCACTATTCTCATGATTACACCTTGTCCTTTTGAGTTGTGAGGGTTGTTCAAATAATCCATGGTCTTGTCATGTTAAAACTTTTCTTGGTTAGTGTTTATATCTCATTCCCATCATGATTAAAGTGTTTTCATGATGATAAATCATGTTTATATGGTTCTTGGTTACTTTTATGGCCTTAAACATATGAAATATGCCTTGGTGAAGGAGAACTAAGGAGGCAGTTTGATAGAGGCTCATAAACACATTGGTTCTATCTGATAACATGAGGTATGTTCATTTTCAAGCTTTCAAGGAACATCATAGAAGGTGTATTAAGGTTAATTTTATGTTTATTATATTTTATAGAGATATTTTTATGTATTGACATGATAATTCAATTGATATACCCTTTTAAGGTCTTATATATGTGTAAATTCAATGCTTTTGGTCATAATGAGACCTAATCTAGCCTTAATAAACAACTAAGTCACCCCACATGCCTCTAATGTACCTCATGAACCTCATAAATCCACCATTAGACCATTTTATATCTCATTAAATTCATTAGTACCATGGTCAATGCCTAATTCCTCCTAAATGGGCCCCACACATGCCAAATAATGACTTTTTAACTCCCTCAATTTGCACCATCAGTTTCAAAGTGCCATATTACTCTTATTTTACATCCAAACCACCTACTAATGATTTTTAGTTCTGAAACAAGAAGAATTGCATAGAAAATGGTAAGTTATAAAGGTTTCTTAAGTAGTATAGATCCATACAATATGAATAAGCTCAAGTGGAGTCATGATTTTGTAGAAGGAGGTTGGAAATGTCAAGTGGAAGGGAAAGTAGTGTTTTTTAGTACCATGGAAGCTAAAAATTGTCCCATCTCTCCCTCAAGATCATTGGAAAACTTAGAAGCTCCTTAGATTTATACTTGTAATGTATATAGGAGAGAGAATGGGGACCTAAACTCATAACTAGAGAAACTAAACTTTGTCATCTTCTGCCTATGGCTGTTTACCTTGGGATTGGTCTCATGAACTTTATGAACATTCCTTAAGATGTTAAGGATTTTATATGTTATCCTCATCTGCACAGGCCAAGTTGGGTTGAATGGTTTTTAGGTATTCTTGCTTGGTTTAATTAAAATAATCATGTTTTTTGTTTTCTTGGGTCTTAAAGTATCCTTCCATATCATTCTCATCACTTGAATCACATGTGTGAGATCATATGAATAGCATACCTTCATGACTACCTCTTGTGTGTGTGATTTGTACATAGGTCTATGTAATTGATAGAAGTTTGATGCCTTGATCAGATGTTATGGGCTGGTTAGAAGAGTTTTTAAGAGTGTTTTAAGGTTTATAATACCTTCTTGATCAATTTGGGGGTCTCATGACCTCTTGTCACCTTAGAATATCCTAAGGAGAAAAGACTTGTGAATATTTGAAGACCACTGTATGACAAAGACTATGTGTAGCTCAATGACATATATAGAGATTTAGATGTAGCTTCACAACATGGAAAGAGGAGTTGAATTGATGATAGATCATCCTCATTCCCATGAGAACAAGATTTAAAATCTATTTGGTGGTCTCATAGACCTATAAACAATCTCCCTTGTCTATAAACCCACATAGTACTCTTTATCAAAGTTTAAGGTCTTTTACAAAAGTTAAGGTTTTTCTAATTTTTTGAGGTTTCAATTTAGGGATATGTATGTTTCATTTCTACCTCCAAAGTTACATGTTTACTTAGGTATGTGTATAAATGTATACAAGGTTCATATGGTCAGTCTTATAAATATCCTTATTATCCATTCTACACCATTTTCACATCCTTGTCTTTCCACAGTGTTTCCACTACCATTCATGTTTTTATATCCTTATTTTCATATGCCACACTCCATATATCTCCACTACCACCATCCTCCATTCATCCACCCTTAAATTCAAGTATATGACATTACATAGACCTCCATACTCCCTTATAACCATCAAAAATAATGAAATCACAAGATGTTGGACCCATATGGTCATATAGTGAACTAAGAATCCAAATGTTCATATGCAGCCAACCCTTTTAGCTTATTACAATAGAGCACCCAAGAGACATTATGTAGACTACTCAAGGCATGAGGATTAGTGTGAGTATCAGGTAATTTTAATCCTAAATAAATTAATGGTGATATGAGCTTCTCACATAGTATTTTCAAGCACTATGCAGATCACCTCTTCTCATATAATCCTAATTATCAAACCCCTATAGACAGTTATATTGATAAGAAAATACTTGTGGCATTGCTAATGTATATTAATTTATTTATCTAGACTAGGATAAGATCTAATGTTCATACAAGAAATATAAAGTTCATATTGATTTAAAAGAGTAACACTTTATGGTCATCAATATTGAGAAGGTAGAATAACACCCGAGCAGGCTTGAAACCACACAGACATATGCAAACTTGAGCCCTAAGCATGAGGAGGATAAGGTATGCAAATAAAAGAGTATTGTAAAAGAATAATATAATCATGATATTTAACCTAAGAACATGATGGACATATCCATGATCATAAATACCTTAGGAAATAATGATCAAGACCATACTCAGAATGACCATGCTCAAGCACATAATCAATAGGTAGTTTACTACCAGTCTAAGCCAAAATGGTGGTTTAAGGCCTTTATAGGCATCATAAAGTATCAAAAATTAGTATGAATGGTCACTATGACACATTAAAGGTACCCATACCTCCACTTAGGATAGATAAATAGTGTTTATACCCATTATTTTGTCTCAAACCAAGCATTGTTTATGATAGGTAGTCTTGGGGTTGAATGAACAAAATCATGCTTTGAAGGGTTTGTAAACATATTAGAGCCCATAAATGGTATTGAAAAAATTATATATTATTTTTATTAGATATTATACCTCCTCCAAAGGTTTAACATTAATACTATAGTCGAGAGCCTTGGAGATAGGCCAATACAGTCAAGCATATAAGCTTGCTCATATATCTTAGTTCCATCTTGAGGTTCCTTCAAGATATTATAACAAGTTGAATGGAAAATGTAAGGTGTATGATGATGTTTAATAATTGTTAAGAAGGTTTAAAGTTTTAATAGGTGATAAAGTTTATCAAGGTGTCTTTGAACCCTAATTGACCTAGTCAACATATGCATAGTCAATTTGAAGACAATCTTCAAATGCTCACCCACTCCACCACATGCATGCTCAAGACCAAAGCTCTTAGGTAGGTTTAATTCTCCTTATGAACCAAATATATATGAAATATTGGTTTGAATTTTGGGTCTAACCTTTATTAATAGACCTTAAGAATATAAACACTCATAATTTTATGTAAAAAACCCTAATGTCATCTTTCAATGTTCATATATCTACACATACTTTGCATGGGAACCCAACCTATTCATGGAAGATTAGGAGGTTAGTTCCCTATAAATTCATGGAATTTGTTCCTAGTTTGGATGTTCAAATTCTATGAACCATTATTAAGATGGTGGATGTCTCAAACCCTAGAAGTAACCTAATGCTAGAGTTTGTCCTCAAAACTCATCTAGATGAGATAATTTAACCATGAAATGACATTTAATGTCTCCTAAGGTATTTTGGCCATCACAGTGACCCATTAATTAGCATGTGTAGAGGTCAAACTATATAAAATTGGATTGAAATTACTAATTTGATCTCAAAACCAAATAGATTGGAATTATTTTTTTGCATAATTATGTTAGAGAAGGAGAATGAGTCTTAGAGTATCTGATCAAGCCCTCCATTAGCCATCAAGGTGACCTCCATGTTTGGTTTAATAGGCATAAAGGTATAGGTATTGGAATTGATGGCTATATACCCTTAAATGGGGTTAAAAGGCTTGATAAATTTATATTGGATGCAATAGTGACTTGAAACATTAGGGTTTAAGCTAATTATCATTATTCAGGTCTACAAACAAACTAATCCACAACCTCCACTATGACTATGCCATCAAGAAGTGAAGAAAATAATAACACTAATACATTTATAGGTGAATAAATCTAAATGTATCTCAATGAAAATGCATAAGGGGTTAACCTAAGAATGATATAAGTCTTTTCAAATGAGTTGAGATCCTAATTCAACTATTTGATCATTCAATCAATGGATATGAGCAAAAAGTTAAAGGATGGGAAAATAGGTCTACTTATCTTGTAAGTATAATAGTCTAATAGTAAAAAAATGGTGTGGTAATATTTATGAACCATATTGAAGCATTGGTAACTATCATCTAGGTTAGTATTTCCAAAAATTGAGGCCATTATGATAGGTTAGAGGTAATTTCATGGACCATTATACATGCACATTGAAGGAGAGGTTGCCCAATGCCTCTAAGAGGCCTATCCACACTCCATTTGCATTGTGTAAATAACATTATAGGGAATATTGGGATATTTTAAGCATGGTTAAGTCTTGGATAAAGTCAAACTTGGGTGTTATAGCCTCCATATCTTCCCAAAATGCCAAAGTGGATTCCGTAAAGGTATATCAATGCTTCAAGATGAGGAATGGGCCTATTATAAATACCATATGCCATCTTAGAATTAATCATGACATCCCCCATGCATGGAATCTTCTCTCTTCTCCTTAAAAATTTAAATTTAAGCAGGTATTGAGCTTTGCTTTAGAATCCATTGGTTGGGTGTAGAAAATATCTACCAAAATTACCTTGAACTCATTTGACTCAATAAAAGAATACTTTCATATTTCTATTGAATTCTAGTCTACTTTATGAAAGTTTGATTTACACAATGTATGAATTATGTGATCACATGTAGGTCATTTCATGCACGTAACTTTAGGTTACTAGTCTATTGTAGATTGTATGAAATGTTAGCAAGTAGGAGTGTTATTGAAGTATCATAAGTCAATAGTATCTTGTGTAGATCTAGTTATTTTTCCCTCAAGTTGTAGAACCCTATCAACCTCTATGTGAAATATTCATGCTTATAAAACCATCAAGAAGTCTAATAATTTGTTGTTTCCATTAGGTTAATTTTTGGTTTCAAAAGAAATGACTAAGAGTGGATCTATAATAAAATGGTGCATCACCACTTAGATTAGGTTATTTCATCAGTTTTCATCTCTTTTCCCTTTTCTTTGTGATAAGATTAAGTCTTAGAGAGAATTGTAGTGATAAATTAAGGGATCTAACCCCATAAAATCTAGAGGTTTAAACTTCATATTAGGCAACCCATACTCTATAGGTCACTCCATCATTGGTCTAGGTTTGAGGTTGACATGAATAATCTTTTCCTCAATAAGGGATCAACCTAGATTCCTAACAATGTTCCTTTGGGATAAAATGCATGAAAATAAAGGGAAGCATGACAAGTTCACTCCATTATGGATTGTACCATATTATATATCTAAAATCTTGATAAAAAAATGACTTCAGGTTAAAATACCTCCAAGGTAAGGATCTCACCTTTCCAATCAATGGACACTTCTTGAAGCATTATTTCATGGCTACCCCAACTGGGAATGCATCAGAGTGAACTATGAATGGAAATTTAGAGTATGAGTAGATTATATTTCTACTTTATAAATTAGATTTCATGATTTCTAGATTAAATTTCTTATTTTATACACTTGTTTTCCTTTATAATAGTTTTGTTGCTTTTGATAGATTAGTTTCATGCATTCTAAACTAGTTTCTTAAAAATTTTGTAACTATCTCAAATAATTTATTGAATTGCATCCAAGATAATATTCCAAAATAAAAGGGGATGATACTTAGAGGTAACACAATAGGTAATCACATAAATATATTCTAATAAGTACTAGACCTTATCGAATTGAGGTATGTATTATGACTAAATTTTAGCTTTATTTATACTAAATAATCCTACTTAGCTTTTGGTCCTTACTCTGATATACTAATGTAAATTAAAGAAAATCTTCCCATTTCCAAAGATACATTGCACTCTCCTATGTTAAGACTTTTATAGAATATGATAAACTTAAAGCCGAATATACAGTGATAGGGAGATGTTGACATATAAGTTTTTTATACATATATCCAAAAGCGGTTAGAAACCTTCCTCTCTCTCAAAAAAAAAATAATAATAAAATAAATAAAATTTATAGAGAATTGGTGATTCAAGCAAACTCTATCAAGGTTATGGATGCCTGACTAGCAGTAGATAAAGGCTTCAAGTATAACTAGAGGTATATTTTTATGTCTATAGATGCTTGAATGGTAGCAGAGTAATTCCTAGGATTTATTTTTCATTGATTGAAAAGTCAAAGTTAAGGTGAAACCTATAGTTTTTATTTGGACCTCTGTCAAAATATTCGTTCCCAAGTAAATTTAATTTCAAATTATCACACACCTATTTGAGGACTTTGAAGGTTTGTATGTTGGATTAGGAAGTAAGAGTTTTGATCTATAAATTATATTTCATTATTCTTTCTTAATTGACATTTAAGTTATGTTATAATATGTTTATGAAATTTGAGATTCTAAAAATACTTAGGAGTATTTTCCCCTATGAGTTGCCCTTTATTGTGCCCTAACACACACACCATTTTCAATATTTTAAAAAGAGAGGCCAATTATTTAAAAACCCATACCTAGGGAACTATGAGCTTAAATATATATTACTAGGTTATCATGAATTTGTCATAAGGTTTATTTCTACAAAATCTAGTTTTACCCAAGTAAAATTCATAATAATCTAAGCTTAAACTAGTATATTAAGTCATCTCACACCTTGGATTGACAATCATTTTTACTTTAATAATATTTAAAGACTAATAGATATAATTTTCTTGTCCTAGAAAGATTATGTTGATGATTGAGTTAATAGCCAAAGACCATTAATTTCCTCCAAATCGAATCCATAATTAATATCTTATGCAATTATGACATTTGCCACACTCACACCATTTAAAATTTTGGATTATTAATAAAAATTAAGTATTTCAATCCCTTGAAGTTTTATAAGCTCTAAAAATAGGCCACATAGCATATCCATGCTAAACCAAAACTATGAGGACTTTAAGTGTTCATTGATTAAATTTATAGTTTTGTGTTTCTTCAGCCTTTAAGTTTTTGAGTTTCTAAGTATTCAAGATTATAAGATTACTCCATGTGTCTCAATCATGTTAATGTACTAATATGGTAAGTTCAAATGGTTTTTTATATATAACCTAATGTGCTAAGCTTCTAGTGCTCTGAGTGTCTAATAAGCCGCATACTTACATTAACCCATGCAGTTAAGAAGTTAAATAATTTTTTGGTTTCCAGTCTAATTCTCGAAGCTCCTATGTCTTTGAGCTTCTGATATCACTCCATGTGTCATAATCACATTGACCTATGACCATATAAATATTTTTATCAAAATAAATACCCATCTAATACCTAAAGCTTCCATACTTCTAGTGCTCTGAGATCTCACCATGTGGCTCAATCACTTAAACTCACTAATATGACACCTCCCAAATACAGTGAAGAAATCCAAAGGGCCAGGTTAATAAGTACATGACATGTGGCCCTTTTATAGGAAATTAAATCTAAAACATATGTAATAAGATACAATAACATGGTAAAGAATCAAGTTAAAGAATCGCTGATAATTGTTTTAAAGTGATGACTAGACATGAATCATTAAGCATTTGTGTTCTCTAGTTTCCTTAGCATCTAACAAGCCCTAATTTTCTTCATTCATAGAGCAATAAATGAACTAGTATCAAAACTTTTAATAATTACAATGACTACACAATATCAATGGACTCAACATCAAAACAATGTAAGAACTAATTCTTAACCCTATTTTCATTTATACAGTCATCAAAATATAGCCATATAGTGTTTGAAAGGTGTGTTATAAATTTTAAATTCCATCACTACTTAGCACTCTATGAAGAGGTTGAGTCAATTCAAGAATGTTATTTGCAGGATGAGCTATCCCTTTAAAAGAAATAATGCACATATGCCTTACTTCTAATCAACAAATAATCCATCCATCAGGCTACTACCAAAATAGAGGTAATTCCATGCATTGACTTCTTAGAAGTATTGTTCATCAATGGAACCATTATGGGTGATATTTTAAATGTGATAGAGGTCTAGACTACCTCTACCTATATCTCAGGGAGGGAATTCAAAAGTTATCTTAGTCTTCCTCTCCTCTAAACTTCATATAATCAGGTCTCAACCAATGTATGGCTTAAGCATAATACCATGAAAGGGAAAATAAAGTAGTGGATTTAAGAGGGATAAATATTGAATCCCAAGGGGGAAATTTCCACCAATTGTATTATCTTCATAATTTCCACAAATGACAAATCTCAAATAAAATGTAAATAATCTCATAAAATTTCCTTACCTTCTTTTAATGATCCAAATGATGTGTTGATTGACATGCTCAGATTGTGCTAAAAAATTATTCATTAATGGGGTTTGGCTATCTCCATCTCCTTTTGGCACCATGGTTCACTTAGATTTTGATTTATGTTGATTTAAAATGCTTGGCTTGGCTTATTTTTGGCATTATAACACTATTTATTTCCTTCATGAATCATATCCTACATTATAACATTACTCTATCCAAGATCTCTAAATGAATATCTCTAGGCTTGTATTTATGGGCTTTGAAATCAACTTATAATGAGTTAAATCCTAACCTAGGTTTGTTTAGTTAACTCTAGTAGGGTTAAAATGTGTCAAATGGTCATGATTATCATGGAATAAACATGGGTGGGATATTTTGCATTTTAGACAACTCACAAAAGCTAATGATGAAAACCTAAGATATTCATTGATTTTTGAATTTCCTTTTTGATAATTCATTTAATTTCTCATGGATAATTAAATTAGGATTTGATAAATATTTAAATGTTAATTAATATCTTTTAGTCATTTAAACATTTGTGTAAGATTTTATTTAATTGATTTGGTTATTTACTCTATTTAATTGATTTTTGGGACAAATTGATTTAATTACATGTGATGAAGCCAAATTTGAGACATTTAGAAATTCTTAGGATATATGTTAAATTATTGGTAAGAATTGGTTTAAAGTTGGGTAAAAGGCCATTGGTGGCCAATTTTATATGTGTATAGTTTGCCCCTATCTGGGAAGGCATTTCAAGTTGTAAGAACAGTAACATAATATCAAAGAATAAAACTGTTTTGTGTGCTTATGACTTCAACAACAATGGGTAAACTTTAGGGTACCCCCTTAAGCAAGTGTTTGTAAAAGAGGTTGGTAATTAGACTCTTAAAAGAAGAAAATGAGTGGACTAAATAAATGAAAAGTGAAGGAGTGACAACATAATGATTTGCCCAAAAATGGTCAAAACCATTGATAATGTAGGTGGGGCAGTGTAAAATGGTTTACCAAAAGGTAGTTATAATCATTGTACCTTGATAGTGGCAAACATGGTATGATAACAAAATAATTTTCCCAAAGGTGATTATAATCATTGAGAATATGGAGCTACCCTAGTTAGGATAGACAAAAAGGATAAAAACATGCCCTAGTTGGGCAAAATAAAGTGAATGAATTTCCCAAAGTTTTTTATAATCATTAAAATTCAAATTGGTGATGAAAAAATGAATTTCCCAAAGGTGGTTATAATCATTAATAATATAGGCCGGATGGTGTACAATGGTTTACCCAAATGTAGTTATAAGCATTGTACCCTAATTATGGTAAACATGATTGATGGTTGATGATTGAAAACATGATGATGACAACTTAGTACAGAGGATAAATATGAATTGGGATAACCTTATAGTATGGAGATGCTCATCCAAACTAATAAAGGATGAAATTATTTAATTATTTAATTACTCTATTTTGGATATGAGTTAGATTAGATTAGGATTATTTTTGGTGCTAGTGGTGAGAAGATGTTGATGATACATTATTGTGTATAATTCTTGAAGCTAATTTTTTCTATAACACATGATGGTAGGAATCATGATAGAATAACATGAGGACTTTGCTGAAATACGCATAAGTACTAACTACCATGATCCAATACTCAAGGGAAAATAATGCACTAATGATAATAACCATGATGATAATGTTGACATATGAATATGGATGGATTGAAGAATAAGTGTGCTTGAAATCACCCAATGAACATAGATAGACTAAATCAAGGCAATATTACTAAAATGAAATAAATAAGAACTCAAAAAAACAAATAAATAAACAATAGTTAGTCCCAATGTTAGTACAAACAACATGACACAAACAAGATGATGAACATTTCCCCTAGAAAATAGATGATAACTTAACAAACATACATGATAGGGGAGTATAATAAAAGGAAGATGGTGGTTGAGCTATCTCCATATGCACTAGGCAAGTGGACACTTGCTACATAGTTCTATAGATGATATATCCAACAAAATTTAGGCCGAATGTAGTTCTCTTAGGAAATGGCATAGAATAAACTGATGATGATAAAAAAACAAACATGATGGATGTGATAAAAGAATATGAATGAACTTAAAAAATGGTGAGAGAATAGGATAAAAGGCCAAAAATGATGGGGAAACTAAGTGAAAAGTCATTTCTTGTGACTTAGTAAGGGTTCCCAGAATCCTTAAGGTAAAGAAGTGGTTAATGTTTTTTTTTTTTTTTTTTTCTAAATGGTTTTACAAATGTTTTTGGACTTTTGGAGTATATCAACTCAATAAAGAATGACAAGGTACTAAATGTTCCAAGCTCACAAAATGGTGAGAGTGTATGAAAAAGGGGGACTGAGCTAACCTCAACAAGTATTGAGCATGGCCTACATAATCCCAAAATGTCCTCAAGTCATAGTAGTTATACCTTAAAGCTAAGTAATTTGACTAGAGTAGTAGTCAATTCAAACAAAATAGGCATAGTTGGCATAGTGGGACAATACGACATAGGAATGGAAAGTTGGTATGTCAAGGAACAATAAATAAATGTTGCCCCTAGTTTTCCCATAGGTATTTATAACTAAGATACAATGGATCATATCAATGGTACTAATATACCCATAGGAAGGTATAATTAGTAGTAAGATCGGTGAGACACTGATTTACCCCTATAGGATTATATAATTAGGATTACATTAATAAACATGATTAAAACATACAAGAAACAAAATATGAAATTTCCAAAACTTTTATCTTACTACTTCAAAATATTACCTCTATCTGGAATGATTAAAACAACTACTAAAATTGACCTAATTCTTTGTGTTGAAAAAGTGAAACCAATGGATGAACTAAGGTCAAATGGGTTAGGATAGGATGGATCCAAAACATGTTAGGTCAATATAATAGAATGGTAGACCAAAAAAGTGATAGGAAAAGTGATTGGATGGTATAATGATAAGAAGGTTTCCCCTAAGTGGTAAAGTGATTGGTTGAGTATGTGATAATGGAAAAAAGGATAGAAAATAACAATAATAATGTATATGGTTTTAGCTGATGATGTTTGTTTGTTATTGATGTATTTGGCTTGGGTATGGTAAATGGCACGGTACATGTTTTTGGATGATTATGGTTGTTGGTTTTTGATTTGTTTGGCCTTGGGTATGTAAATGGCATGGTACATGTTTTTGGTTGATGATGGTTGTTGGTTTTTTATGTGTTTGGCTAGGGTATAGTAAATGACATATGAAAAATGACATAATACATGTTTTTGGTTGATGATGGTTGTTATTTTTTGATGTGTTTGCCATGTGTATGGTAAATGGAATATGAAAATGACATGATCCATGTTTTTGGCTAATGATGGTTGTTGATTTTTATGTTTTTGGCTTGGGTGTGGTAAATGATTATATTATTCTTATTGATGTGGAGATGCACATCTTGATAAATAAATAATACAACTAAAATAATCAATCATGTAAATTACTAGCCCACACCTCATCTAAATAGCTACTCTATAATAAACCTACTATAGAGTTGGATTCCAATAATGATGTTGTGATCTTCATTAGTCATTGATTTTATTTCCTTCAAACATCAAGACAAGTTATCTTTATAGCCTCTATAAAGGAAAGTGTGACCATGGATATTAAATAGGGATAAACATTATTTGATAGGTTTAATTGGGAAATGGAATGTCATTTAATAATGGAATGTGTAATGGTTGGAATATAATTAAAGATCAAGGTTTTCAAGCACACATAATGTTGTTGATTTTGGATTTGGCATAACTTTGGATTTGGTGGGATTAAATACTTATGAATATTATATCAATAGGACCACTAGATTCTTCTATTGTTTGGGCCCAAGAGTAGTTATCATATGAATAAGCTATAGATGGGAAAATATATTGATTTGATCTTTGGTTTTGTCTTCATGAAGTAGTGAAGAAATTTTATGCTTAGCTATTGGAACCTTAAAGAGGTTTATAATAATAAATTTTTCTTGATTTCCCCATAGCACCTCTAAAAATATTTCAGTAAGGAACATTAACTTTTGAATTTGATTGTCTTCTAGTGCCTTCAAAAAGGTTTCACTAGAGGATGTTGAGTTTTAACTTTGATTATCTCTTAGGACCCTTAAAAATGTTTCACTAAGAGATTATTATTTTTATAAATGAATGTGGTCTTGGTGTCCTTGTTATTCTTCAACTAATATGTCACCATGGATGTAGTTAATTAAGGTATGATTCTATCGGTCTCAATCAACACTTGTGGGACGTGGAATTTCAATGTAATGGCTATGTTAGTAGGTGGTAATGGAATGGGATGAGGCAACATAATCCTCATAGAATATACTAGGAGAAATTGTGTTGATGTTTAATTAATCATCCTAAAATATCATAGAAGGATCACAAATGTATTAAAATTGATTTGTAAGACATGTATAACCAATATTATAATAACCATGAACATATTCTAATTCTAAATCTAATTCCAACTTAATAGACTCTAAATCCAATGTCAAGATCGATGTTGATTCTACTTTTGATGTTAAATTTAATGTTAGTTCAAGAATAGAACCTAAATCTAATTATGATTCTTCATCAGGTGTGGATGCTTCTATAAGGATGATTTGTTAATTTTTTGGTTTTATAGAAGTAATGGCTTATGAATGCATAATAGGCTCCATAAAAACTTGTTTGTCAAAGTGAGACTCCTCAATAATAGTTATAGGATTAGTAGGTGATTCATCATAGGTTGACTTGTCACAAATAGTTGGTTCTACAATAACATCTTGGATTAGTTGGTTTTCTTGGTCTTGGTTTATGATCATTTATAAAACACCAATTTTGAATACAACTTGGTCTTCGAATGATTGGCTTGGTTGAAGTACTAATTAGCTTGATTAGGGTATTGATTAGCTCAATTGGGGAATTATAAAGTGGGGAATTATTTGCATTGGATGAGGAATGATATATGGTTGGATAATGGTAGGGCATTGGGGAGCATGATTTCTCACATGAGCCACAAGATAAAGTCCTATAATGGTAGAGATAGGGTGTTGTGAAGCTTGGTTTCTATCATGAGCAAAAGGACAAAGTCTTATAATGATATGAATAGGGTGTTGTGGAGATTATTTAATTGGACATTCCAAAGCAATAGGTCCTATTATATAATTCTAGGGTGTTTTAGATATTGATTACTTGCACAAGCTAAAGGATAAAGTCCTGGTATGATATGTGCAGGGTGTTGTGGAGCCTATTTGCTCACATAAGCCAAAAGATGAGGTCTTGGAATGATAATTTTAGGGAATTATGAAGCTTGATTACTCACACAAGATAAAACATCAAAATCCTCCTCAAAAACCATATCATCCTAGTTGGTAAATTAATTTGGATTGTAAACAGGCGTTTGACTTTGTTCCTCAAATAGGTCATGATTGTAGTTAATTTCTATGTCCATTCTATCATAAATTGAATTGTACATGACTCTACCATAAGTGTAACTATAAATTTCTACATCAATGAATAAATCTCTAAAATAAATAGGTTCTAGAGTTATACAAACTCTAAAAAATAATGTCCAAATGACAAAAAGTTCAAACTTGGTCTAACATGGTCAAAAAAGAAGGGTGACATTGTATCTACAAATAATGGTCTAAAAATGGAGTTTTATCTCCAAAATATTTTGTGATAAAACTTGACATAAAACAATCTAATGTCAAATTTCATACACATAAAAGGTCAAGCATCTGAATAAAAACTAGCATGTTAAACTTTATGTCCAAAGTGTTCCAACTAGGTCTAAACTAGGAAAGGGAAATGTTGCTAGGAGTTTTGTCCAAATACAGAGTCAAAATCTAGGCTCAAACAAGTTGTGATATGACTTTTTGGCAAACACAACATCAAAATCTAGACTTTAAACAAAGACGATGATGAGATTTTAATCTAAAAATATTGAAACACTTTGACATAAACCTAACACACAAATTCAAACATAAACATGATCAGTAGGTATAAGGTACAAGGAAAAAGGCACTTGGATAAAGGTTATGTTCTCCAAAATAAAGGCACAAATAATGATGAGGATAGGATCTATGAACAAAAAAACAAGCAATAGTTTTCAAATTTGGGTAATCAATTAGCCTAAGTTATGTAACCCAAAAGAGAAAGATTTGTGTATCAGCCCTTGTAAAATGAGGCTTAAATAGATTTCAATCAATGTTTGAATTCAAACTTGTTAAATTTAATTAAAAAACTCAAGTCTTGAACACTTAGTATTTAGTTGACCAAACAAACTAAACAAATTTGAACAACATGACCATGATAAACAAAGATGTAACAGGGCTAAAATGATTGGTTTTTAAATAATGATAATTGAGATAAAAGAAAAGACAATTCAATTGAAACAATTCAAGAAACCTAATGATTTCAATGCTCTCAAAATATGTGATTATTGTTGTGTTTCAAAGACTTGTAAGGCACAAGACTTGGTATGATTTGGGAAACACAATGGTATTCATCTTAATCAAGAGCCATACTTAATGTTTTTCACATTAAAGTTTTCTATGTTAAATCAAGATGTCAAATGGATGGCATAACACCTCCTCAAAAATGGAGTAATTTTGGACACAAGACTTGTTCATGCCATGGTTTAAAAAAAGACAATTTTTATATTTAACACACCAAATAATAAAATATTAGATGACCAAAATAAAACTAAGTATAATCATCCTAGATCCTATCAAGGTGTGGCAATGTGGGGTTGATTAAAACTTAAAATCACTTTTGATCAATGAGTTCTCTAAAAGGGATGAGGGGAGATCTTACATGTGTTATCCTTTTTTCAAAACAAATAAACATGGCATAAAAGTGAACATGCTCAAAAGCATGAAAACTACATGTTTTAATGTTCATTTTAAGGAACCAAAAATTAAATGTGTTGTGAAGTTTGGCCCCTTTGGTATTGATGTAAACTTGCTAATACATTAAAAAACAATTAAGGCATAAAAAAAAACTAAGTTATTTTTAAATACCCAAAAGATGATGTGAGCAAGATTGACAACATGTTTATATTTGATTAGGTTCATTGGTATGTGCCAATTGAAATGTTTTGATTAGGTTCATGGCCCCTTGGCATATTGAAAAATTAAAAATAACTTGAACAAACATAAACTAAGAAAAACACAACCATGTTCATTTTAATCACTTAAGTCCAAATGTTGAAGTTTATCATAATTCATTTTAAACACCAATGTCTAAATGTGTAAGATCTAACATGTTCATTTTAGAACCCAATTTGAAATGTGCAATATTAACTAGATTCCTTTTAAAACCCAAAACAAAATGTTTGATTAGCCTAAATAAGAAAATTTGGTGTTCAAATTGATCCTTAAATCTATAATTTTTAGATAATAACCCCCTTCTTTGAATAACTTTCTTGATTGGGAAAATGATGTTTGATTTTTAGCTCTTGGATTTTTTATTTAGTTCACACAATGATCATGGATGGTCATAGATGATCAGTGCCAATTTAGGTAACCATCGTTGGTTGGTCTATGAGAGAATCATTTGTTAGGAATTAAAAAAAAATAAACTAAATTTACTATTACCACAAACAATATCTCAAGCTATGCAATAACATGCATCATGGAAACATTCCTTAATTTACCATTATTATGAAAGCATAAATGAGAGAACAAGATAATAAAACATATAACATAGATCCAACGTGGTTTACTCAATGTGTTCTACATCCACCAATGAAATTTATCAAATAAAAATAATAATCTAAATACTAAGACTATAATGAACTCTCACAGAGATATAAAAATCTTTGGTAGAAAATGTTTATCAAATAGTTACACTTTTACCTACATCTGCACAATGTTTTATCTCTTAAGTTATTAAACCACACCCTCTAATGAACACCTACACTTTAAATCTGATCTTTAAAGCCACACCCTAAAAATAAACCATCAACATCTAAAAGCCACACCATACCTTATTTATATATATATATATATATATATATATATATAGAAAATGAAGGAAAATCCATCATGCTTATCCAAGATAAGAGTTATCCACTCAAGATGACTTAGTTACACATCACCAAACTTGTCCATAAGTCCATCCAAGAAGGAACATGCTAAACTTAGGGTCTCCACTTTTCAAGGGAATATTTAATAACACCATGTGATCATAAATAACTCCTTACAATAACGAAAACATTCCCTTTTATAATAAACAACTAGCTCCCTCAATACAAGGAAGTGAACATGGGAAAGTGCATCTAACAATTAATTCCATAAACATGGAAACATAAAAATATAAATATACTTATTCCACTCACATGTGAAGCAAGGTTACAAAAAAGGTGGAGTTTGGAAAACTATGCTCCCCACATACTTGGATCTCTTTAGGCCCCTAAAATTTATTCCTATGGTTATGTGATAGCTCCAAAGGGATCCACACTCAATAATCTCCCACTTAGAGACTGTTTCTCTTGAACAAAATCTATCACTGCTCCATGACCACTAAGTCCAACTAAATATGAAGATAGTCGCAACTTACCCAATGTGACTACCTTGGTCATCATATGCATAGGATTATAACTAGTATGAATCTTCTCTAGCTTCACCATGTTTGACTCCAAAGCTATCGTGATGAAGTGTTAATGTAACTGAATGTGTTTCATCCTTGAGTGGAAAGTGGAGTTATTTACCAAATGAATAGAACTCTAACTATCAATATGTAGTCTCCTAATTTCCTACTCATGCCTCAACTCCTAAAACAAATACTATAGCCAAACCATCTCCTTTATAGCTTGTATGGTAGCAACATACTCTGCATCTATGGTTGACAAAGCCACAACCTTTTGTATCTTAGAAATCCAATTAACTATTGTATCTCTAATAGTAAATATACAACCTATCATACTTCTACTATCAATATCCCCTATCATATCTGAGTTTGCATAGCTATGAAAAGTGGTTCTTGATCTATCATAACATAATAAAAAATCCATGGTTCCTCTCAAATAATGAAGAATATATTTCACTACCAACTAATTCTCATAACATGGATCACTCATATACCCACTCACAATAACTACTTGGGAGATATTCAAACTAGTACAAACCATGGAATACATCAAACTACCAACTGTCGATTAGTAAGGTACCTTAGACATCTTAATCTTTTCAAATTTCATCTTGGGACACTACTCCTTTCATAATCTAAATTATCCTATCAAAGGAATACCAATAGATTTAGCATCCAATATGCTAAACCTTTCTAAGACTTTCATCACATACTTTGATTGGGATAAGTTTAGCTTCCTTTCCTTCTTTTCATGAGAAATCCTCATACCAAGGATTTGTTTTATAGCACCCAAATCCTTCATATAAAAGGTGTCACTAAGCTATTTCTTGAGAATATGAATATGTTATATGCTCTTTCTTGTAACTAACATGTCATTGACATATAAGCATAATATAATAAAGGACCTATCATCAAAATGTTTGATGTACATGTAATGGCTAGAATGACACCTTTGATGTTTTTATTCCAACATAAAACAATAAAAATTATTATATCATTGTCATGGAGCTTGTTTCAATACATACAACCTCTTCTTTAGTCTGCACACATAGTTGTCCTTCCTTTTGACCTCATATCCATATGGCTACTTCATATATAACTCTTCATCCAAATCACCATGAATAAAAGTAGTTTTCACATCTAATTGTACTAAGTGCAAATCCTCAACTGTAATTAAACTAGGAATAGTCCTAATAGATGTCATTTTTATAATAGGGAGAGAAAGTATCATCAAAATCAATACCTGATTTTTGTCCAAACCCCTTAACCACAATCTTGGCCTTATACCTTTTTCTCCCTTCATCTTCTTCTTTTATTATTAAGATCCACTTGTTTGGAAATACACTCTTTCCCTTGGGTAGCCTTACCAAATCCTACATTTGGTTCTATATGAGAGATCTATGCTCTTCATCCATGGCTTGTTCCCACTTCAACTTGGAATCTACTTGCATTGATTCCTCATAACACTCTAGTTCTCCATTGTTAGTGAGTAATAAATAATTTGAAAAAGGAGAAAAATGTTCAAATGTTCTTCTTACCCTAGAAGACCTTATTACCATAGGAGTTTGGGGTCCTTGAGTAGAACATTATTTAACTAAATCATTAGATACTTTGTCATCCGTAATGTCATCCAATACTATGTACTCCTTTTGTTCCTACAACTGATCCTTATGCATCACTTTTTCATTAAATACTACATCTCTAGACCAAAATATTTTCCTATCTTTAATGTTCCATAAACAAAAACCAAGGTCAACCTCAATATAACCAAAAAATGTGCATTTCTTTGATTTAGCCTCTAACTTGGTCCTATCCTCTTTCTTAATGGGAATAAAAGCTTCACATCCAAAGACTCTAAGAAAATAATAATCAACATTCTTACTAGACTAAACTTGTTCAAGAATGCCTCCATCCAAAGGCACAAAAGGTCCTCTATTAATCAGATATACTATCATGCTAACTACTTCTACCCAAAATTCTAAAGGCAACCCTGCATGTAACCTCTTGCTCCTAAAACATTCTATTATTGTTATATTCATCCTTTTAGATACCCCATTCTATTTTGGAGTTCTTAGAACCATCCTTTGCCTATGGATTCAATTATTAGAATAATAAGAAAAGAAAGTATTACTACAATACTCACCTCCATTATTTGATCTGAGACATTTCAACTTTAAGGCTTTCCACTTCATAAAAGTGTCAAATAAATCAGATTTCCTTTTAATACAATAAACCCAAAATTTCCTAGTTGCATCATCAATAAAAGTAACATAATAATTAGATTCATCAATAAAATATACCTGAGCTAGTCCCCATACATTTGAGTATACCAAATCTAACTTGTGATCTTTATTTATGGGTCCAACCTTCAGGTACTTAACCTACTTCTATTTCTCATACACACAATTCTCACAAAATTCTAGATATAGATCTTTTAGTCCATGCAACTTATCTTTTAAGATCTCCATGCCCTTATGGCTCATATGACTGAGCTTGTAATGCTAAATAATTTTATTTCTATCTAAAATAACTAAATCAATAGAATCAACACTACTATTCAAATACAAAGTACCAACTTTATTAATTCTCAAAAGCACAAGAGCACCTTGGGTAAATTTACAATAATTTTTGGTTAAAAATACTGAACATCCCTCACTACCCAATTGCCCTACTGAAACCAAATTACATCTAAACATAGGCATGCGTCTAAAATCCTTAAAGATCAATGTGTTCCCATTCTACATATTAACCTAAAGACAACATTTACCTACTATCTCACTTGGTTCATCATCACCAAGATAAACATGTCCTACATTCTCTTGAACATAATCAATAAAATAATGCTTATGTGGGGTGGCATGAAAAGAATCCCCTGAATCTAAAATCCAAGACTAAAAAAAACTATCCATAAAAATAATTAAGGAATCTTGACATGATTTAACTGATGTCACATTTACCTCATTCATTTCCTCCTTGTTGGCATTCTTATCCTGAAGTAACCAACAATCCATCTTTGAGTGTCCACTCTTCTCACAATGCCATCATATCATCTTGGATCTAGATCTAGTCTTAGATCTACCATTTGAATTTCCATGATTGAATTTTCTCTTGTCCTTTTGCCTCCCTCTAGTATCAATAGATAAATCATTGCTTAAGGATGATTCACCAATGCTTTTCCTTCACATCTCCTCACTAAGGATCACACCTACAACATCCTCAAAATTCAAGCTTCCCTTGGAAAGCACTGCATTAATCATAGTCATAACCAAACTATCCAAACTATTAGGAAAAGAGCATAATATTATCAAAGCTATAACTTCATCATCAAACTTAATTACAGCTAAAGTGAGCATACTTACAACTATATTAAAATAATTTAGATGATTAGCTATTGAACCATTCTTAGACACTTTCATGTTAAATAATCTTTTCATAAGAAATTTTTTATTAGAATTTTATCCATGAGATCTTTGGTGTTTTTTTCATTAGAAATATTAAATGCAATAGAAGATGTAAGGCATAATAATGGATCCTAATACCTTCCTATCAAGTAATGACCAATCCATATCACTTCTACCTATAGGTTGTCTCCTTTCCCCTCTAAAGGGATCTAAAATTCCTTTTGATATAGGTAATCTTTCATCTACATTTTACACAAACCAAAATTCTTACCATCAAACTTCTACACTCCGAATTTGATCTTTTATCCTATAGCTCCCACTCAAGCTAATAAAATTCCTATGATTTACCACTTCAATATAAAACAACCAATGGCTTTGATACTATTTGTTAGGAATTAAAAAAACTTTTAAACTAGATTTACTAGATCTAAAGCTATGAAATAACATGCATCGTGAAAACATTCCTTAATTCACCATTATTATGAAAGCTTAAATGAGAGAACAAGATAATAACATAGATTTAACATGGTTCATCTAATGTGGGATACATCTACCAATGAAAATTATCAAATAAAAATAGTAATACAAATACAAGGACTATAATGAAATCTCACAAAGATATTAAAAACTCTTGTAGAAAATGTTGCATAAATAACTACACTTTCACCTACACCTACATAATGTTGTATCTCACAAGTTACTAAACCACACCCTATAATGAACACTTACACTTTGAAAAATCCCTACACTATGATTATGATCCTCAAATCCACACCTTGCAAATAAACCATCAACCTCTAAAGGCCACACCACACCCTATATATATAGCAAATGAAGCCAAATCCATAAAAAGAGGAGAAAATGCATCATGCTTATCCAAGATAAGTAGTATCCACTCAAGACAACATAGTTACACATCACTAAGCTCATCCTCAAGTCCATCCAAGAAGAAACATTCCAAACTTAGGGTCTCCACCTTTCAAGGGCACATTTACCAACACCATATGATCATAACCAATTCCTTGTAACAAGGAAGGCATTCCTTTTTACAATAAATAACTAGATCCCTCAAAATAAGGAAGTCAACATGGGAAAAGACACAAAAACTAACTCCATAAAATAATGAAACATATAAATTAAAAATATATTAAGAATATTCCACTCACATGTAGAGCAAGGTAGCTCTTTAGGCCACCAAAATGTATTCCTATGGTCATGTGATATCCCCAAAGGGATCCACACTCAACATAATTATCGATCATAAGAATCAATGCCAGTTGATTAAGACCCTCATTGATCACCTATGAAACTAAAGGCAAAACTAAGATGAAACACAAAACATTAAGTTAGGCCTAGTTAGATGAAATTTGATAAAAACCTATAAGATAAACTTAAGTCTAGTGATTTAGATGCCTTTGAAACTTAGAAATCAATAATCTAAATGATAGAAAGAATCAAAATGGAGGCTTTATTAATGGTTTCCCCTATAACCTGATTATCAATGGTTTATATAGAATAAGGGCCAGTTGGGTATAATCATGGCTAATTTGGGCCAAACTGTTGTTAGCTATACCTAACCATCATTGGTCTTTATGTAAATATACCGAATAAACAAAAATCAAATCCAGCCAAAACAAGGTTATAAAATAAATTTTAGAGAGATTCAAATAATAAAATAAAGATTTAAAAGTTGAATATTGATGTTCTTGGTATGTGGGATGCATTGGGTCCCACCAGGCATGCCATTTGTGATGTTAGGAATTTGACAATGGATGGGAGGTTAGATCAAGTGTTTATCTCCATTAAAATAAATGAAATTAAAAACACACTAATAAATCATAACACCTCCATGCCTAGATCAAAGGGGGACATTGGTGAATAGACAACAAATGAAAAAGCTCAACTAAAATGTAATAATCTTTCAAATTTTCCTTACCTTCCTTGAATGCTCCAAATGATGTGTTCATTGGCATTCTCAAATTGTGCTTAAGAAGTTTTCATCAATGGGATTTGGATATCTCCATCTCTTCTTAGCACCATGGTTGGCTTGGATTTGGCTTGATGTTGCTTGAAAATGGCTTGGCTTGGCTCAATTTCGGGATTATAACACTATGTATTTTATTCATGAATCAAATATTGTATTATAACATTACTCTATCCAAGATATTCAAATGAAGAGCTCTAGGATTGTATTTATATGATTTGAAATCAATTTGGAATGAGTTAAATCCTAACCTAGGCTTGCTTAGTTAACCCCAATAGGGTTAAAAGGTGTCAAATGGTCATTATTAGAATGGAATAAGCACGGGTGGGATATTTTGAGTTTTGGAAAACTCATAAAAGCTAATGATGAAAACCTAGTATATTCATTGATGTTTGAATTTTATTTTTGATAACTCATTTAATTTTTCATCAATGAATTTAATTAGGATTTGATTAGGATTTTCATTTAAATTAATCCATTTTAGTCATTTAAACATTTGTGAAAGATTTGATTTAATTTATTTGGTCATTTGCTATATTTAATTTATTTTTGGGATAAATTCATTTAATTGCATGTGATGAAGCCAAATTTGAGATGTTTCAAAATTCTTTGGCTAGATGTTCAATGATTGGTAATAATTGTTCCAAAGTCAAGTAAAAATCCATTGGTGGCTAATTATATATGTCTATAGTATAGATTCTAGAGCTTTTCATGCATCCATGTCAAATGAGTATCATTATTGGACATTTATAGTCTCCATCATGTTTATTTATGGTTTCAAATGAAATGAATAAGAGTGGATCTCTAATCAATTTTTGCATCACCACTTAGAGTAGGTTATTCCATTAATATTCATCAATTTTACCTTTTCTTTGTGATAAGATTAAGTCTTAGAAAGAATTGTAGTGACAAATTAGGGGATATATCCCCATAAAATATAGAGGTTTGACCTGCATATTAGGTAACCTAGATTTTATAGGTCACTCCAATGTTGGTCTAGATTTGATGTAGACATGAACAATATTCTCCTCAATAAGGGTGCAACCTATATTCCTAATATTTCTAGCATGCCTATTAGAACTAGCTATCAAAGGCCTTTGAGACCTCATTTGACAATATTGACAATGTGGGAAGACATTTAAAGGACTAAGAACACTCTGTGGTAGACTGGAAGGTAGCTTCATATAAAAAGGTAACCAGATTAAGTTTATTGAACTATCTTTAGATTTTATAAGGAGAAAGAGGGTTCATATATTTAACTCAAACCCCACACAACCCAATTCTCCCATGTCTTCTAATTATATCAATTCTATCCATACATGGTTTGCTACAATTCCACCAATCCTAATGGCATGGCCTAGATTATAAGCATTTGTACCCTTTAATGGTGGAATCATTTTAAACCTCAACCAATTTGATGATATCCAAATTGTTACCTTAAAAACTTTTCCATATTTCATAGGGGAAAACTCCACCACATTTATAGAACACATAGCTGATATAACAAACCTATGTTTAGTACACAACATCACCCAAGAAATGTAGCCATAAGACTCTTAAAAACCTCTTTGAGAAGCAAATATATTTATTGGTATAGAGGTCTCACTCTTACCTACATAAAAAATTTAGAATAATTTGGTGAGTGCCATTGTAAACACTTTTAATATAGAAGTGACCATGTTTAACTAGTTGAGCAACTCACCTCAATTAAGAGGGCACCCTAAGAATCTATGGTTTATTTTAAGTATAGATTTCAAAATACTTGGGATATAATCCCTATAATTATCAATCTTACACCCAATTAGGCCTTTATATAGTACATAAGGGCCTTATATTCTGATGTTGTTGTAATGATGAAGTCCGTGGGTGGGATCACATTACCAGAGGCATATGAAATCTCTCTAAAAATAGAGAATTAATTTATACAAGTAGGAAAGTTGACTCCTAGCACAATAATTCCCCTATTTACTAAGATCAAACCTACTACCCCACCATTGTTCCATTTCCTAATCCAAATATTCAAGATCAATATGATGGTATCAAAGTAGATAGGCTTGGAAAGATTGAAGGTTTGCTAAAAGCACAAAATAAAAAATTGGTAGCCATAGATAGGTAGTATCATACCTCTTACAAACCATATCAAGACCCTTATTAGGATCCATACCCATATTATCCTTATAATAGACCTCCTTATGCACTCAACCAACAAGCCCAAGGTCAGATCACACAAGCTAGACCATACAATAACTATAAACCCAATGATGTAAGTAGCTCAAGGACATTGGTTCCAACACAAAATAATCTTGCACAATAGGGTCAATGGTTTTATCCGTTGGGAAATCAAGTGAAATGGTGATGTCTAAAAGTGGAGAAATATATCATAATTCTTTTTTTCAGTAGGATCCTACATTATAAGCTCATGATACCATGCCTCCTCCACCACAAGTTCCTGTAAAACCTCATGATGATATGGCTATCATGACACTAGAAAAAGTTATAAGCCAAAAATTAAATGTGAGTTCAACACATACTGACACCATCTTTGTAAATTTCCAAGAAGGAAATCACACTTTTGAATATGTGGTAACAAACTTGGGGTAGAATGCATAAAATCTAGATGATGCAATTGTAGCCTACATAAGGTATAAAAGGAGAATGATTGATGATAACTTAGGGCAATCTAAATAATTTACAAAACATCCTCAATTAACTCAACATCTTGATACTCAAAGTATAGTCAACAAGACCTCTTGAACTCAGTAAATATATCAAACACATGGGAAGTAATAGAAGATTCTATTTATTTCATAAGTTACTCAAGTCACAAGTAAAGCCTCCACTTCCAAGTTGTACCCCAAGATTACCAATTATCCCTTCAAAATTTTAGACTAAATGAATAAATCCAATGTTGAATTCCCATGTGATCTGCTCTACTCATTTCAAGGTATGAAAACCTTATCCAACAAGAACTCTCCAAGCTCTCTCTCATGAATAAGAAAGCTGACATTCTACTTGTTAATCTCCCAAGGTTGTTAATACACATCCATTCTACTTGTTAGTCATAATATGAGATTGTCTTGTCCATAATTGCATGATAGATAGTGGTGTTTCTACCTCAGTCATGCCAAAATCCATAGATAATAAGCTAGAACTCAATTTTGATCCCAATGAAAAAAGAGTCTTGTAATTAGATGGGTCCCCCACAAAGATAGTAGGTATTTTAAAAGAAATCAAAATTATCTTAGTAGCCTACCCAATTACACTATCTAACAAGATGTCATGGTTATTGATCTACCTCCATACTTTTCCTTATGCCTATCTAGATAGTTCACTACAAAGACTAGGGGATACTTTTCATTTGAATAGTCATACATGGTTTTTAGGACCATATATAGGACTAGGGTCACTATTAGGTCTAAACCTTTTTCTAGGTTCTACATATAACCCTATATACCCAGCCTCTCTAATGTAAACTACAATATAATATAAGAGGATGATAATTTTAGTGAGCAAGAGCCAAAGTATTATCTTAAGGGCATATTAGATCTAATATTTAATTATTGTAGTCTAAAACCATGGATTTGACCCCTAAAATACCACTGAAGAGGTAGGCCTAAGATTATATTGCATACATGAATGAGATGTTGTTCCTAGTCTCAAAATCCCAAATCAAAAGAATAATGGTATATGGATTTTATTATTTGATGTATCAAGGTTAAATAATGGTAGTGGGGATGGAGTAATGATTTTTCCCCTTCAAATTATAAATACTAATCAACATTGAGGTTATAATTTAGTTTTACTTAAAACATAAGAGTATGAATCCCTTATACATGGGCTATAAGAGGCAAGGAGGAGAGGCATCAAACTTCAGCAAGTTAAAGGTGATAGTGAGTTTGTAGTGTAGCAAGTGAGGGATGTTAATACAATCAACAACCATCTATTTAATTTTTACATTAACCAAGTATGGGATGTCTTGGAGGAACAATTAACATTTGACGTCCATTCTATACCAAGAGAATCTAATCACCATGTAAATAGACTTGTAGATATTTGTGCCCAATATTAAATTTCAAATGGAATCAAGGGTATTCAAGGAAAATCACAAGTCAAGTTCATATGCAGGACATCTGTACCTGACAATGAGGTGAGTTGTGAGGTCTTTGATAGTGATGACTAGATTATTTTCTTTCTTATGCAAGAGGCATAATTATGTCATAAGAATCAAGGTAAGTTGTAACATCAGTTTAATGAACAAATAGTGATACTAAGGACTAAAAAATTTAACAAGGGATTAGTGACATTAAAGAACATATTCAATGAAGATGATTAGATGAGAAGAGATAAGGTGAGTATATCAACTAAATAAGAACATTATGAGAAGATAGTCATCTTTAAGGACAAAATACTTAAGTTGTGAAAATTAAAAACAACATAAGAGAGAGAGTTTCCTTGATTGACTTGTGTCAATAATATGATGATGTTTTTTTATGAAAATTTGAAAGTCTTTGACCCCAAGCTTGCCCAACATATCATAGAATTGGAAAATAATGTAAAACAGGTAAGGAAAAAGTAAAGGCCAGTCAACCCTAAGTTGGAAGAGCTCATGAGAAGAGAGTTGTTTAAATTGATTAAATCTAAGATCATATTCCCCATTAGTCACTCTTGATGTGTATAAAACCTTTTTCTTGTGAGGAAGAAAAATGTGGAGATATACCTATATGTTGACTTTAGGGACCTTAATAAGGTGTATTTGAGGGACTATTACCCATTACCCTCCATGGATCAGATACTTCATAAGGTTAAAATCTCTTAGAGTTTTTCCTTTCTTGATGGTTACTCTGGTTACAATTAGATCTTAGTCAAGGAGGATAGACATAAGGATACCTTTACTACAAATTGGTGCACTTATGCATACATGACAATACCTTTTGGACTATCTAATGTAGGGGAAAATTTTCAAAGGGAAATGGATGTTTACTTTGATGGATTGATTAATGATATGGTGGTCATATATCTTGATGAAATCACTATGTTCTCAAAGGATATAATAGACAAAATGACATATTTGAATCTAGTTTTTGATATATACAGGTAGTTTGGAGTGTCCTTGAATCCCAAAAATGCATCTTTATTGTTCATGAGGGCAGATTTTTTGGACATGTTTTGTCAAAATATGGTATTTATATAGACCTTGAGAGGGTTTAATCAATATTTGCCTTACCCTTACCAAATCAAAATAAATGTTTGCAGATATTATTATGGAAGGTCAACCTCATAAGGAGATTTATCCTAGGTTTTGCATAATTAGTTAAGCCTCTTACATGTTTATGAATCATAAAGAGTTCGCATGGATAAATTAACGAAAGAGAATATTTAAGGCCATCAAATAGAGTATCTCTCAAGCCCCTACACTCCTTAATCCTAACTTTTACAAAGAGTTTTTCTTGTACTCATTCTCTACATCAAATTTAATTTTTGCTATATTTTTGAAGTAGAATGATGAAGGCTTAAAACAACCAACTACCTTATTTAGTAAAGAATTATAAGGATATGAGGAAAAATATACCTTTTTGGATAATCATATGATTGTTTTTATGAGGGGATTGAATAAATTTAGGCACGTAGTATCTAACAATAAAGTCCTATTTATGGTAGTGCACCCAAGTATTAATGATTTTATAATCAAAAGAGATTTGAATGATAAGAGAGCTAGGTGGGTAACAATGTGCATGGAATATGAAATTAATGTGAGAGTGAAAAATTTAATCAAAGGTATATACTTATGTGAGCATCTTTAAATAAAGGTAAAATAAGATAAAAATAATGTGTTGGCAATCTATGATGGTCAGTAGGCAGCTAGAAGTACCACTCCCCTTAGCTGGACCAATGATTTGGTCAAATTAGTTCAAATAATCCAATGTCCTATAGGATTGGATAATACCAAAATAAGACACTTTATACTAAAAAACATACCCTATGTCCTAATAGATGTAGTGTTTTTTAAGAAAGACATATGAGGTATGCTTTTGATATATGTTGAATCAAGTGAAGATGACAAACTACTTGAACAATTACATGATGGACCTACTAGTGGGAAATTTTATACCAATACCATAGCCTCAAAAATCATTAGACATAGATAATTTTGGAATACATTGTTTATATATTCACATACCTGGGTTAGAAGGTGTTTAAAGTGTACTATGTTTACTAGTAAATATAAGTTATCTATCCTCCCATTTCAACCAATCCAATTTGAAAAAACCTTCATGCATTAGGGATTATATTTAATAGGAATGATCCATCCCCCTTATAGTATTGGGAGAAAGTGGGTCATAATAGCCACTAAATACTACACAAGGTGGGTGGAGGTAACTACACTTAAAAAGGCCAATGAAAACTCAGTCTTAGATTTATATGATATTTTTGTGACCAAATTTATTGTGACTTCAATAATCATCTCTAATAATGCATTGGACTTTAGAAGTAATAAGGTTTATGAGTAAGACCTTATCCATGACACCTACCTTTAGACATCCTCCAATTATTACCCAAAGGGCAATGAACTAGCAGAGTCCACAAATAAAAAATTGATAAGGATCATCAAAAGAACTATTGTCACCAAATATTTCACCCTAGAGGAGATTTTTCAATCCTCCTCTAGATTTGGGAAACATTTGAATACTTATAGGTATGTGGGTTTACCTATAATAAAAGTAGACCTCTAGGTTTAAGGACTAGCTCCCTCAATTTACATTGAAGTACTTATCACCTACACTAAATGTCTATTTATGGTAAAAGGGATATAATTATGAATTAAACAAAGATACTATATTGGTTGATATACCATAATTATTTCCATAATTCTATCATATTTATTTCACTTAGAAACAAGACCTACAAACTAGTTTTAAAGTCCTAAGATATCCTAACATAAGTATTTCAATATAGAGGTGATATGCATGAGACAACTCAAGGTAAGTAAACTAGAGATCAAATTTTTGTATCCAAAGACACTTTAAGGGATCCAAAAACATTAGTTAAACTCTATATGACCTATTAGTGTGAGAACTCAGTTTACTAGACATGAAATGATAAGAATAAGAAATGATAGAATCACTAGACCTCACCATACATAACATTGAAAACTTAGAATTTTTTTTCACAAACTCAAAACCATATTTCATTTATTATTAAAAACAAAACTACAACATCAAACTATCAGGGCTTCACCATACATGGTGTGAAATTATGAGATAAGAGCCAAAATGGCTAGTACTTATAAAATTTGAGAGAGGGGAGAAGAGGAAGAAGTCTAAGAGTCACAATTGTCAATCTGAGAGGAGCTACATCTATAGGAGAAAGTAATATGGATAATACCATGCAAGTTATACTTTAGAAAATGTTCCTCAATGCATGAAACTCCTGAAATAAGGTGTAAGACTCTTCAATTTCTTTCCTATAAATTGCCTTCATCATTTGACCTTCCATGAGCACTCCATAGTAGACTAGGGATTTATGAGATCATTAAACTATGATGGAGGGGTTATAAATTATCTCCAACATCATTATATGTGTCCCTAATAATTAATATTCTTATGGCTTCGTGTTTTCACTACCAATAGTCATAATCACCCTTCTTTCACTCACCCTTCACACTAGGCACAAGGTGTGCTTTAGTTTCTCAAACTAGTCCATACAAGGGAGTGTATCAAACTTTTCAAGGGTCCTCATGTCTCTAGATTAATCAGGGAGACCTTAAAAGGCCTCCCAATTAGATTTATCACCTTTTTACCTAGTGATCATTCTTTGTTCATTATGTTAGTTTGGACTGGCTAAAATGAATGTACTTGTCTAGGTACTTGTGTGCTTTGATGAAGTAATATATGGATGTGGGGAGTTATATTAGGTCTCACCTTACCTCCCAAAGTGATTTTCATCCTTTGAAACCCTTTTATACCTACACAACACATAAATATATCAATAAATGCTATTTTTCACCCTATCTATATAAGTAGGGTAGGATCCAAATTGATGGGAAGAAGCCTAGTTTAATCCTATATAAGTTCCAATCATTTCCTTGGCCAAAATATCTTATTTGTATGCCTCTCCTTCATATTTACAATCAGGTCCTTATTAAGGGTTTTAGAGGGTTTAAATTATTTTCCACCATTAAGGATTATTCATAAATGTTTGGCATTGGAACCCTAAAAAATTCCAAAAAATGCAAGTCTAATACCCTTTCCAACATCCCCTATATCCATGAGCTCCCATCTTAAGCATCAGTACTAATGTGAGCTCCAGACTTGGCTTCTCAAGCCCTTCAAGGCATTTTTTGTAGCCTATCATGCTCTCTAGTCAATAAATGACTTTCTCATGACCTTATTTGTAACTTAAAAGTTCTAACACACCTTATGGATCCCCATTAAGGTGTTCCAATGTTCTAAAATGTTCATCTAGAGTTAGAAGCGAGACTATAACTCTTTTAGGAATTAGGTCTAGTTAAAACCTAATATCTTTGTCTACATCTATAACTACTCATCATCACTTATGACTATTCTTTATGATTTTGATGAGTCTCCTAAGTTTTTTCATGCTTTACCTATCTCCCTACATCCTCTTTCAAAATTCCAACAATCCCTAATTCATCTTCTTACCATTTGATTATTCACCCTTCATACTTTACCTCTCTGGGAGTGCCCTTTATCTAAGATATAATAGAGGGAATATACCCCATTATATATTGTAAAATAGGTATATTATAGGCTTTATCAAGTGATTATATCATCATATATAAATTTTTATGGTTTGTTCATACTCCTATCACCCTCAAACACCTTAAAATCCAAGATAGATTTTTGAGGTGCTGACTATATGTAGGATTAATGAGTTTGACTATAGATTACAAGTTGAAACCTATACATGCCCTATTTATATAATATAATAGTATCCTTATGTGTTTACTATCACTATGGAGTCCTTGAAAACATATATAACCCTTCAAACTTTTCTAAACACTCAATGCATACCTTCTATTTTTCCAAGCTTAGTTGCATTCAATTGTGACTATGTTTCTACTCAAGGAAGGGATCCTTATTGGTGAGAACTAATATTTTAAAATAATTTTACATTTACCTAGTAATTTACTTAATTAATTAAGGAATATTACAACACATTTGATTCCACCTCATTCTCAATGACCATGAGACAATAATAGGCTGCCTTATACTAATGCACTGTCACACTATAGCTATACTCTAGGTGGCTTTTCTTGGATCAAAAGGATATGTATAGGATGTCATGCATAGTAAATTTATTGTTTAATACTTATATAAATACTCTTTTCTCATTATATGAGTGAAATATACCCATATCATGCTTAGGACTAGACCAATGTGTTCACTATCAGTTCTAACATGTCACCTTTCTTTGAAACCTATAGGTGTACTTATTTTGGGCCAAAAAGGGGTCTTGTATATTGTCATGAAACTCAAAAAACTTTTACTCCAACTCTTTTCAATGTGTTATTTGATCCACTAGTTTGTCTCACCTCAATAAGGTCATTTTCCATGGTATACACTCTTGTGATACCACCTTAGACTATAAGACCATTTGAAGTTCTAAATATTGCAGAGAATATTGAAAACCTACAATAAATAATTGTCTATAATGAAGGCCTAATAACATCAAGATCGCTTTGGTTAAACACCAAATATCCTTTCCAAGTTTCTACCCCTATATGAAATATATTAGATGGATACAATCAGCTTCATCTAGACTCTATGTCACATCATCATATAGTAACACCAAAATTAGCTAAGGCTCTATTTTAGAGCTTTAACGGAAACTTGTCCCTAGAACTCACTCTCCACAAATGTATATGACCCTTAAGTCTACATGCTACTCAAAATCTCCACTTAAGGCATCTTCAACCTTATAATAAATTAAGGAAGGTCTCAAACATGTTTAAACATCTTTGTGAAACATTCTTAAGTCTATCTAGGAACCATATATAGGTGAACATGCAGTATATAGGGAAGTGATGATGAGATATGGACAATATGCATGGAATATAATCTTATAGCTAGTTATTAGACCTTCTCATAGTCTTCAATTGAATCATTTTAACCATAAGGGACTTGAAACTATACAAATTATTTGTTTCAATGTGATTGACCTCCTTAAGGTCACTTGTAGGCATGCATTAATGTTGCACGCCTATGTATATAGCTTGAATCAATTATCACAGTCCATCATATGCCATTTGAGAGGATTATATTGATTAATAATGTAATAATAATTTTCCCAAGATCTTAAGAAACTTTGTTTAATCTTCATGACTATGCTCAAATCCATCATATACTAGACTCAGTTAACTGTATGAAGAAAACTTGACTATGTGCCATGTTCTTGATTGTAGCTTTATGTGAAACCTTTTTAAACTAAAATTTTAAGGAATGAGTTGATTTCTATGATATGAGAGACATGAAATGAAACCTATCACACTCATATAAAACCACTAAAAGGACAAGAACCTCTACAACTAGTGTAACATGATTGTAACTAGCAATGGTGGTCTTAACCTATAACTTGAACTATTTGGATCATCAAGTCACCTCCAAACATGAAAATAAATATGTGATACACCAGATAAATATGTTTAATTCTTATATAATCATTTTCATCAATTTATGTGTATGGATTATGTCAAACAAAAGCAAAACCTATAGGGTGTGGGGATTAGCAAGCAAAATGAGATAGTCAACTTATTAAGAATGGTTCATAAAGCATAGGAAACCATTATTTATAATACTACCATGAAAATTAATTATAAAAAGTTTACCATATACCACCAATATAATTTGACCTATTGGTCATATCATCAGAAGACTTGTTAACTAGTTTTGAATGTCTAATGGAGCGATGAAGAATAAGAATGGTTTGGTTATTTTTTTGAGAATTTAAAAGCTGATAAATCATTTAAATTTAATTATAGAAGCTTAAGGGTCACTACATGTGACTGACACGTGTGCCACATTCCTTCATAAGTCATACAACTGCCAAAACCTCCTTTTTCACTTATTTTCTTGCTTTCAGTTAGGAAACTACAAGTTTTAAATAGGAATAAAATTATTGACCAGGAATATGATATATTATATGTATAAATATATTTAAGAACACTTGGAAAACTTTTTAAATTGTAAAAACTCCATTAATGACTCAAATATGACCCTTAAGTGACAAAATAACTTAGGACTAGATTTAACTATGACCAAGGCTAATAACACATTAAATATCATAAAATTGACCATGACACAATTTATAACATTATAATAGACCTATTTATCAAGTTTTTAACTATAAGGGGTTGACTTATTTTGACTTATGGTTAAAATAGTCAATAAAAACATCGAAGGATAGTGAAAGGGAGTGGCATACAAGGGTGAGAACTACCATATGGATAGATAGAATTAAACCTAATAGGTCTACTATATACTCTCCATAATTTTTGACTATGGTAGAGAGGCAAGACTACCTATTTCCCTTGAATTGTCTACCTTAGAGATTACTCATCAACTTACTCTCTTAGAAGATGATGCATTGTAAGGATGAATAAGTTGAGATAATTATAAAAGATAGGGGATTGTTCCACATATATAATTTGGTTTAATTAGCATCAATTAAAGAATATATTTGACAAAATGGATTCATCTAAGATATTCTAACAAGGAGACGTAGTCCTCAAGTGGGATGAGGACCATGCAAAGTGTGGAAAACACTCCAAATTTGATAGCCTTTAGATTAGACCTTACATCATCACTATCTACAAGGAAAGTAATGACTTTAAAATTAATAGATTTAATGGTGAGGAAATACCCATCCCTATCAATGGGAGGTTCCTAAATTTCTACAATTAGTCCTCATCTTGGTCCCCTTGTACATAAGTATATAGAGTTTATCTTTCCCCTCCAAGTGCTTCTCCACATGTGTTATGTTTGTTCCTTAGTTTTTTTTAGTAGTTGTGTGTTGTGTTTAATTATTATTGTGTTACTTTATTGTGTCTCATTATTTCAATGTATGAAAGGTATAAGGTAGACTCCATGTGCAGTCATATTATATTTGATAAGTAATCAAGAACAAATTCAAAAAATTTAGGAGTTATTTAACCAATAGGTGGTTAAGCCAACTAAGTCACAAAAAATGTTGACCAATTTCTAGTCCTAGAACTATAAATGGATCAAACTATTGTTTGAGTCCTATTCCATTATTAGTCTCATGATTGCGCCTTGTCCTTATGAGTTGTGAGGGATATTCAGATAATCCATGGTCTTGTCATGTTACAACTTTTCTTGGTTAATCTTTATATCTCCTTCCCATCATGATTAAAGTGTTGTCATGATGATAAAACATGATTAGATGGTTCTTGGTTACTTTTATGGGCCTCAAACATATGAAATATGCCTTGGTGAAGGTGAACTAAGGAGGCAGTTTAATAGAGGCTCATAAATGCATTGGTTATATCTAATAACATGAGGTATGTTCATTTTGAAAGAACATAATATAAGGTATCTTAAGGTTCATTTGAGGTTTATTATAGGTCATAGAGATATGTTTTATGTATTGACATGATAATTTAATTGATATACCCTTTTAAGGTCTTATATGTGTGCAAAGTTAATACTTTTGGTCATAATGAGACCTAATTTGACCTTAATACACAACTAAGTCACCCTACATGCCTCTAATCTACCTCATAAACATCATCAAGCCACAATTAGACCATTTCATATCTCATTTAATCCATTAACACCATTTTCAAAGCCTAATTCCTCCTAAATGGGCCCCACACATGACAAATAATGACTTTTCAACTCCCTCAATTCAAACCATCAGGTATAAAGTGCCATATGAGTCCTATTTTCCCTACAAAACACCTACTAATGATGTTTTAGTTCTAAAACAAGAATAATTGTAGAGAAAATGTCAAGTTATAGAGGTTTCTTAAGTAGTACTAATCCATACAATTTAAATTAGCTCAAGTGGAATCATGATTTTGTAGGAGGTCGACAATGTCAAGTGGAGGGGAAAGCAATTTTTGTTAATACCATGGAAGCTAAAAAATAAATTTGTAATGTATAAAGGAGAGAAAATGGGGCCCCAAGCTCATAACTAGACAAACTACACTTTTTCATCTTCCACCCATGGGTATTTACCTTGGGATTGGTCTCATGAACTTTATGAACATTCTTTAAGATTTTAAGGAATTTTTATAATATCCTCATATGTACAAACCAAGTTGGGTTGAATGGTTTGTAAGGATTCTTGTCTTATATGCTTAAAATAATCATGGTTTTTTGTTTTCTTAAGTCTTGAAGGATCCTTCCATAGTAATCTCAGCACTTGACTTACATGTGTGAGCTCATATGACTAGTAGACCTTCATGACTATCTCTTGTGTGTGATTTATAGATAGGTTTTTGTAATTGATAGAGATTTAATACCTTCATCATAGGTTATGGGCTAATTTGAAGAGTTTGTAAGAGTTTTTTAAGGTTTCTAATGCCTTATTGATAAGTTTGGGCATCTCATGACCTATTTTCACCTTAAAATATCCCAAGGAGAAAAAACTTGTGAATATTTGAAGACTGCTATATGACAAAGACTATGTGTAGCTCAATGGCATCTATAGCACTTTAGATGTAGCTTAAAATCATGGAAAGAAGAGTTTAATTGATGATGTATCATCCTCATGCCCTTGATAATAAGAGTCTAAATCTCCATGGTGGCCTCATAGACCTAAAAACCATCTCCCTTGCCTACAAACCCACATAGTCCTTTTTAGAAAAGTTTAAGGTCTTTTACAAAAGTGAATGTTTTTTTGACTTTTAAAGGTTTCAATTTAGGGATATGTATGTTTCATTTATACCTCAAAAGTTCCATGTTTACTTAGGTATGTGTATAAATGTTTATAACGTTCATATGGTTGGTCTTATAAATAATATTATTATCCATTCCATACCATTTTCACATCCTTGTCTTTTCACAGTGTTTCTACTACCATTCATGTTGTGTTAACCCCATTTTCATACACCACACTCCATATATCTCTACTACCACATTCCTTCATTCATCCACTCTTCAATCCAACTCCAGACCATTTCATAGACCTTCATACTCCCTTATAATCATAAAAACTAATGAAATCACAAGATGTTGGAACCAGATGGTCATATAGTGAACTGAGAATGCAAATGTGTACCTACAGCTAGCCCTTTTAGCCTTAATATAATAGGGTCCCAAAGAGACACTATGAAGACTATTCAAGGCATGAGGATTGGTTTGAGTATCAGTTAATTTTCATCTTAAATAAATGAATGGTAATTTTCACTATGTAGACCATCTCTTCTCATACAAGCCTAATAACCAAACCCCTATAGATAGTTATACTGATAGGAGAATATATGTGGCATTAATAATGTATATTAATGTATTTATCTTGATTGGGATAAAATTAAATGTTAATAAAATAAATAAAAATTTCATATTTATTGAAAAGAGTAACACTTTATGGTCATCACCTTTGAAAAGGTAGAGTAACACCCAAATAGGCTTGAAACCACATAGGCATATGCAAACTTGACCCCTAAGCATAAGGAGGATAAGGTATGAAAAAAAGAGTATTTTTAAATAATAATCCTGCATGATAATGACCCTTAACACATGTTGGACACATACATGATCATAAATACCTTAGGAAATAATGATGAAGACCATACTCAGAATGAGCATGCTCAAGCACACAGTCAACAGGTAGTTTACTACTAGTCTAAGCCAAAATGGTGGTATAAGTCCTTTATATAAATCTTAAAGTATCCAAAATAATTAATAATGATCATTATGAAACATTAAAGTTACCCATTCATTCAATCAAGATAGATAAGTAGTGGGTATACCCATTATTTTATCCCAAACCAAGCTTTATTTATGACAGGTAGTCTTGGGGTTAAATGAAAAAATCATGATTTGAAGGGTTTGAAAGAATATTGGGACCCACAAATGGTCTTAAAAAAATTATCTATTATGTTTAATATATATTATACCTCTTATAAAGGTTTAACATTAATAGATATAGTCAAGAGCCTTGGAGATATGCCAATACAGTCAAGCATATAAGCTTACTCATAGATCCTAGTTCTATCTTGAGGTTCCTTCAATCTATTATAATAATTAAAATGGCCAATGTAAGGTGTATGAGGATGTTTATTACATTTTAATAAAGTTTAAAGTTTAAATAAGTGATAAATTTGATCAATGTGTCTTTGAACCCTAATCGACCCAGTTAGCATATGCACAGTCAATTCGAAGACCATATTCAAATGCTAACCCACTCCACCACATGCATGCTAAAGACAAAATATCTTGGGTAATTTTAATTCTCATTATGGATGAAAAATACATGAAAAATTTGTTGGAATTTGGGGTATAACCTTTATGAATATACCTTAAGAAGATAACCACTCATAATTACATGTAAAAAACCCTAATGCCATCTTCCAATGTTCATATCTCTTCACATTTTTGGCATGGGAACCCAACCCATTCATGGAAGATTAGGAGGTTATTTCCCTATTTATTTATGGAATTTTTTCCTATTTTTGATGTTCATACTCTATGAACCATCATTAAGATGGTGGATGTCTCAACCCTACACAAACCCTATAAGTAACCCAATGGTGGAGTTTTACCTCAAAACCCATCTATATGAGATAATTTGACCATGAAATGACCTTTAAAGTCTCATAAGGTCCTTTAGACATCACATTCACCCATTGTTTGGCATGTGTAGAGGTCAAACTATAAAAAATGGGACTAAAAGTATTAGTTTGAACTCAAAACCAAATAGATTGGGATTGTTTATGTGCATAATTAAGTTGGAGAGGAAGAATGAGTCTTAGAAGATCTGATCAAGCACTCCATTATCCATCAAGGTGACCTACATGATTGGTTCAATAAGCATAAAGGTACATGTGTTGGAATTGATGTCTATATACCTTTAAAGGAGGTTAAAAGACTTAATCAAGTTAGTGTTGCTACCCCTTGAGGTCCCTAAGGTAATGTTAAAGTTATATTAGATGCAATAATGACTTGAAACCTTAGGTTTTATGCCAATTATCATGATTTAGGTCTAAAAATAGACTAATCCACAACCTCCACTATGATTGTGCCATCGCTAAGTGAAGAAGAGAACAATTTGGGAAGTATAAATGTTTCCAACCAAAATTTTAAGGGCCATCATAGTGTTTTAAAGTCCTTTAGATAATTTATATCCCTAGAGAAGCCATTATAGTATACCATTCTACCTACAAACACTTAAAAGTCACTCAAAAGGCATTCTTTTCTCATAAGGAGCATCTTCAAAATCTCATCACAACTTGTATACTATGAATAGTGAGTTAAATAAGTTAGAGAAGGTTGAAAGGTCCATTGACTTGAATTTGGTGTGATTGGTTCATATATCCAAGCTTTGATCTCAATGAACCACCCCTAAGACATCTAAACACTCCTAAAACTCCTTTAAACCCTAATAGTGAATTTTAGTATGGTTTAAGGAAAAGTGCATTCAAACACTCAAAAATTTCTTATCCAATACTTGGATCATGTTTCTAGCTTAGATGGGATCATGTTCATGGCTTTTAATGGTACAAAAATTATATGATCAATTCCTAGAAATGAAGGTTTTGTAGGGTTTTGGGCATAAAATTTATTATAGATCATAACCATGAGTTCCAAATCATTGGATATGTAAGTTAAGATCATATTCTATCCTCTAATGCAAAAATTATGCATAGAAGTGACTCTAAATAACACTACTATCTATATCTAACCTATGAATCTATGAAATAGTTTAAATAGCCTAGTTATGCAAGGCTAATGCATTTACAAGTGAAGAACACTGAAGATATGTCAATGAAAAATCATAATGGGTTAACCTAAGAATGATCTAAGTCTTTTCAAATGAGTTGAGATCCTAGTTAAACTATTTGATCATTCAATCAATGGATATGAGTAGAAAGTTGAAGGATGGGAAAAAAAGTCTACTTATCTTGTAAATAGAAGAGTCCAACAGTAAATAAATGGTGTGGTAACATTTATTAACCATATTGAAGCATTGGAAACTATCATCTAGGTGAGTATTTCCCAAAATTAAGTCCATTATGATAGGTTAAAGGCAATTTCATGGACCATTCTACATGCACATTGAAGGAGAGGCTACCCAATGCCTCTAAGAGGCCTATCCAAACTCCATTTGCATTATGTAACTAACATTAGAGGGAATATTGGGCTATTTTAACCATGGTTAGGTTTTGGATAAAGTCAAACTTGGGAGTTATAGCCTTCATATTTCCAAAAATACCAAAGTAGACTCGTTTAAGGTATATCATTACTTGAGGATGAGGAATGGCCTATTGTAACTACCATATACCACCTTGGCCTTAATCATGGCATCCCCCATGCATGGAATCTTCTCTCTTGTCCTTAAAACTTTATATTTAAGTAGGTATTGAAATCTAGCTTTGGCATCTATTGGTTAGGTGAGGTAAAGATCTACAAAAATTACCTTGTACTCATTTGAATCAATAAGAGAATACTTACATATTTTAGTTAAATTCTAGTGTGCTCCATGAAATTTTGATTTTTAGAATGTATGCATTATGTGATCATATGTAGGTCCTTTCATTCACCTAACTTTAGGTTAGTAGTCTATTGTTGGTTGTATGAAATGTTAGCAAGTAGGAGTGTTCTTGAAGTATCATAAGTCAATAATATCTTGTGTAGATCTAGGCCTTTGTCAATCAAGTTGTAGAACCCAATAAACCTCCACATGAAATATTCATGCTTAGAACACCATAAAGAAGTCTGATAAGTTATAGTCTCCATTAGGTTAATTTTTGGTTTCAAATGAAATGACTAAGAGTGGATCTATAATAAAATGGTGCATCACCACTTAGATTATGTTCTTTCATTATTTTTCATCTCTTTTCCCTTTTTTGTGATAAGTTTAAGTCCTATAGAGAATTGTAGTGATAGATTACATGGTCTAAACCTATAAAATCTAGAGGTTTAACCTACATATTAGGCAATCCACAGTCTATAGGTTACTTCTATGTTGGTCTTGGTTTGAGGTATACATGAATAATCTTGTGCTCAATAAGGGATCAACCTAGATTCCTAACAATGTTCCTTTAGGATAAAATACATGAAAAGAAAGGGCAGTATGACAAGTTCACTCCATTATGGATTGGACCATATCAGGGATATAAAATCTTTGGAAAAAATGCCTTCATGTTAAAATACATCCAAGGTAAGGATCTCACCTTTCCAATAAATGGACAATTCTTGAAGCATTACTTCACAGCTACCCCAATTGGGAATGCATCAGAGTGAACTATGAATGGGTATTCAAATTATGAGTATATTATATTGTATTCTTTCTATATTATATTTCATGCTTTCTAGATTATATTTCTTATTTTATATACTTGTTTTCCTTATTTATTTTGATATATTAGTTTCATGCATTCTAGATTAATTTCTTAAAATTTGTGTAACTATCTCAAATAATTTCCTAAATTGAATCCAAGAGAAAATTACAAAATAAAAGGGGATGATACTTAAAGGGAACATAATAGGTACTGACATAAATATAATCTGACAAGTACTAAACCTTCTAGAATTTAGGTATGTATTATTACTAAATTTTAGTTTTATTTAGACTAAATAGGCCTACTCATCTTTTGGTCCTTACTCTGATATACTCATGTAAATTAAATAAAAGCTTCCCATTTCTAAAGATACACTCCACTCTCCTATGTTAAAACCTGTATAGAATATGATAAACCTAGGGCTGAATATACAATGATAGGGAGATGTTATAATATAAGTTTTTAATACATCTATCCAAAATTATTTACCAACCTTCCTCTCTCTCTCAAAAATAAATAAATAAATAAATAAAATTGATAGAGAATTGGTGATTCAAGTAAGCTCTATCAATGTTATGGACACCTAGATAATATTAGATTAAGGCTTCAAGTATAACTAGAGGTATATTTGTTATGCCTATAGATGTTGAATGGTAGCAGAGTAATGCCCAAGCTTTATTTTTAATTGATTTTAAATTCAAATTTTAGGTGAAACCTACAATTTTTATTTGGACCTTTGTCAAAATCTTCATGCCCCAGGAAATTTAATTTCACAATATCACACACCTATTTGAGGACTTGTAAGGTTAGTATGTTGTCTTAGGAAGTAAGATTTTTTTTCTACAAGTTATATTTCCTTATTCTTTCTTAATTGACATTTAAGTTATGTTATAATATGTTTATGAAATTCTAGATTCTAAAAATAATTAGGAGTATTTTCCCCTATGAGTTACCATTTATTGTGCCTTAACACACACACACCCCATTTTCAAAATTTTAAAAAGAGAGGCCAATTATTTAAAAACCCATACCTAGGGAACTATGACCTTAAATATATGTGACTAGGTTATCATGCATTTGCCATAAGGTTTATTTTTGCAAAATCTAGTTTTACCCAAGTAAAATTCATAATAATCTAAGATTAAACTAGTATCCTAAGTCATCTCACACCTTGTATTTCCTAGAATTTTTACTTTAATAATATTTACAAACTAATGGATCTAATTTTCTTGTCCTAGAATTATTATGTTGATCACAGAGTTAATAGCCAAAGACCATTGATTTCCTCCAAATTGATTCCATAACTAATATCTTATGCAATTATGACATGTGCTACCCTCACACCATTTAGAATTTTGTATTATTACAAAATATTAAGTATTTTGAGCCCTTAAAATCTCCCAAGCTCTAAAAATAGGCCACATGGGATATCCATCCTAAATAAGAACTATGAGGACTTCACTTGTTCATCAACAAACTTAATAGTTATATCTTTCTTGAGCCTCTAAGTTTTTGAGTTTCTGAGCCTTCAAGATTTTGAGATCACTCCACATGTCTCAATCATGTTAATGTACTACTATGGTAAGTTCAAATGGTTCTTTAGTATATATCTTAATGTCCTAATCTTCTAGTGCTTTGAGTGTCTGATAGATGGCATACTTACATTAATCCATGCAGTTAAGAAGTTAAATAATTTTTTGGTTTCTAGTTTAATACTCAAAGCTCCTAAGTCTCTAATATTTTGATATCACTCCATGTGTCTCAATCACATTAAACTATGACCATAAAAAGATTTTCACCAAAATAAATACCCATCTAATGCCTCAAGCTTCCACACTTTCAGTGCTCTGAGATATCACCATGTGGCTTAATCTTTTAAACTCACTAATATGGAACCTCCCAAATACACTGAAGAAATCCAAAGGGCTAGGTTAGTAAGTACATGACATGTGGCCCTTTTAGAGGAAATTAAATCCAAAACATAATAAATAAGGTGAAATATCATAGCAAAGAATCAATTTAAATAATGGCTAATATTTATTTTAAAGTGATGACTAGACATGAATCATTAAGCATTTATGTTCTCTAGTTTCCTTAGCATCTAAAAATCCCTACTTTTATTCATTCATGAATCACTAAACAAACCAATATAAAAATTTGTAGGAATTATAATGACTACATAATAGTAATGGCCTCAACATCAAAATAACATAACAACTTAGTCTTGACCCTATTTTCATTCGTGTGATGAATAAAATATAGGGATATAGTGTTTAAAAGGAGTGCTATAAATTTTAAATTCCCTCACTAATTAGGACTCTAGGAGGAGGTCAAGTCAATTCAGTCATGCTCTTTGGAGGATGAACTCTCCCTTAAAACTAAATAATACACAGATGCCTTACTTCTAATCAAGTAATGATCCCTCCACCATGTTACTACCAAACTGGAGGTAAGGCCATGCATTGGCCTCTTAAAAGTATTGTTCATCAATAGAACCATTATGGGTGATATTTTACTTGTGATAAATGTCTAGACTACCTCTACCTATATCTCAAGGAAGGAATTTGAAATTTCCCTTAGTCTTCCTTTCCTCTAAACTTCATACAATTCGGTTTCAACAAATGTATGGATTGAGAATAATAGCATGAAAGGGAAGCTAAAGAAGTGGTTGGAACAGGTCCAAAGATTGAATCCCAAGGGGGAAATTTACACTAATTTTATTATCTTCACCATTTCCACAAATGACAAAGCTCAACTAAAATGTAAAGAATATTGAAAAAATTACTTACCTTCTTTTAATGTTCCAAATGATGTGTTCATTGGCATGATCAGATTATGCTAAAAAAATATTCATCAATGGGGTTCGGCTATCTCCATCTCATCTTGGCACCATGGTTGGCTTGGATTTAGCTTGATGTTAATTGAAAATTCTAGGCTTAGCTTAATTTTGGCATTATAGCACTATGTATTTACTACATGAATCAAATCCTACATTATAACATTACTTTATCCAAGCTCTCCAAATTAATATCTCTAGGCTTGCATTTATAGGCTTTGAAATCAACTTGGAATGAGTTAAATCCTAACCTAGGTTTTGTTAGTTAACCCCAATAGGGTTAAAATGTGTCAAATGGTCATGATTATCATGGAATAAACACGGGTGGGATATTTTACATTTTGGATAATTCATAAAAGCAAATGATGAAAACCTAAGATATTCATTGATTTTTGAATTTCCTTTTTGATAATTCATATAACTGATCATGGATGAACTAAATTAGGATTTGATTAGTATTTGCATGTTAATTAATCCCTTTTAGGCATTTGAATATTTGTACAAGATTTTATTTAATTGATTTTTGGGATAAATTGATTTAATTTCATGTGATGAAGCCAAATTTGAGATTTTTATAAATTATTAGGACAGATGTTAAATTATTGGTAGGAATTAGTTTAAAGTCAAGGAAAAGGCTAGTGGTGGAAAATTTAATATGTCTACAATTTTCCCCTGTTTAGGAAGGCATTTCAAGTTATAAGCATAGTAACATATTATCAAAGAATAAAAATGTTTTGTGTGTTTATGACGTCAATATAAATGGAAAAAATTTAGGGTACCCCCTTGAGGGATCATTTGTAAAATGGGTCAATAAGCGGTCTCTCAAAAAAAGAAAATGAGTGGACTCAAAAAATGAAAAGTGATGGGGTGAAAACATAATGATTTTCCCAAAAATGGTCAAAATCATTGAGAATGTAGGTGGGATAGAAATGGTTTACCCAAAGGTAGATATAAGCATTGTAACTAGATAATGGAAAACATGGTATGATAACTCAATGATTTGCCTAAAGGTGATTGTAATCGTTGAGAATATGGAGCTGCCCTAGTTAGGGCAGAAAAATAGGATTAAAAAATGCCCTAGTTGGGCAAAAGAAAGTGAATGATTTACCCCAAATTTAGTTATAATCATTAACCCTTAAATTTTTGATAACATAATGACTTTCCCAAAGGTAGTTAGAATCATTGATAATGTGGGTGGAATGGTGTACAATGGTTTGCCCCAAAGGTAGTTATACACATGATACACCAATTATGGAAAACATGATTGATGGTTGATGATTGAAAACATGATGATGACAACTTGGTATAGAGGATAAACATGAATAGGGAAAACCTACTATTAGGTAGATGCTCATTTAAACTAATAAATGTTTAAATTATTTTATTATTTAATTACTTTATTTGGGATATGATTTGGATTAGATCAAGATTGTTGTTGGTGCTAGTGTTGAGGAGATGTTGATGCTACATTGTTGTCTAGTCTTATTAAAGCTAATTTTTGCTATAGCATGTGATGGTAGACATCATGATAGAAAACCATAAAGACTTGGCCAAAATATACATAAGAAATGACTCCCATGATCCAATACTCAAGGGAAAATAATGCACTAATGATAGAAACCATGATGACAATGTTGACATATGAACATGGATGGATTCAAGAATAGGTGTGTAAGGAATCACCTAATGAGCATAAAAATAATAAATCAAGGAAATATTACTCAAAGGAAATAAATAGGCACACAAACAAATAAATGAAACAAACAAATAAATAAACAATAGTTAGTCCCAATATTAGTACAAACAACATGACACAAACAAGATGATGAACATTTCCTCTAGAAAATAGATGACAAATTAACAAACAAACATGATGGGGGAATAAAAGAATAGGAAGAGGGTGGATGAGTTGTCTCTAAATGCACTAGGAAAGTGGACACTTCCTACATAGTTCTATGGATGATATATCTGACAAAACTTTAGGTTGAATGTAGTTCTCTTAGGAAATGGGATAGAAGAAACTGATGATGATAAAAAAGCAAACATGATGGATGTGATAGAAGAATATGAGTGATCTCACAAAATAGTGAGAGAATGGGATAAAAGGCCAAAAAGGATGGGGAAACTAAGTGACAAGTCATTCCTTGTAACTTAATAAGGTTTCCCAAAATCCTTAAGGCAAAGAAGTGGTCAATGTTTTTGTTTTTTCTAAATGGTTTTCTAAATTTTTTTGTAATTTTGGAGTATATCAACTCAATCGAGATTGAAAAGATACTAAATGGTCCAAGATCACAAAATGGTGATAGAATATGGAAAAGGGGGACTGAGCTAACCTCAATAAGTATTGAACATGGCCCACATAATCCCAAAATGTCCTTAGGTCATAGTAGTTCAACCTTATAGTGAAGGAATATGACTAGTGTAGCAGTCAATTCAAATGAAATAGGCATAGTTTTCATAGTCATGCATTACGAAATATGAATGGAAATTTGGTATGTTAAAGAAAAATAAACAAATGTTTCCCCTAGTTTTCCCATAGGCATTTATAACTAGGATATAATGGATCATATGAATGGTACTGATTTGCCCATAGGTAGGTATAATTATTAGAAAGACTAGTGAAACATTGATTTACCCTTGTAGGTAGATATAATTAGGCTCACATAAACAAACATGATTGAAATAGACAATAAAAGAAGTATAAAATTGCAAAAACTTTTGTCTTACTACTTCAAAATATTGCCTCTATCTGGAATGGTTCAAACAACTACTAAAATTGACTTAATTATTTGTGTTGAAAAAGTGAAACCAATGGATGAACTAAGGTCAAATGGGTTAGGATAAGATGGATCCAAAACATGTTAATTTGATATAATAGAGTGGTAGATTGGAAAAGTGATTGGATGGTATAATGATAAGAGGTTTTGCCCTAGGTGGTAAAGTGATTGGCTGGGTATGTGATAATGGCAAAAAGGATGGCAAATAACAATAATAATGTACATGTTTTTGGCTGATAATGGTTGTTGGTTTTTGATGTGTGTGGCCTAAGTATGGTAAATGGCATATGAAAAAGGCATGGGACATGTTTTGTGTTGATTATGGTTGTTGATTTTTTATTTGTTTGGCATAGGTATGTAAATGGCATATGAAAATAATGTGGTACATGTTCCTGGCTAATGATGGTTGTTTATTTTTGATGTGTTTGGCTAGAGTATGGTAAATGACATATGATAACAACATGGTACATGTTTTTGGTTGATGATGGTTGCTTGTTTTTGATGTGTTTGTCTTGTATATGGTAAATGGCATATGAAAATGACATGATACATGTTTTTGATTGATGATGGTTGTTGATTTTTATGTTTTTGGCTTGGGTGTGGTAAATGATTCTATTATTCTTATTGATGCAGAGATGCACATCCTAATCAACAAATGATACAACCAAAATAATTAATCATGTAAATTGCTAGCCCACACCTCATCTAAATATCCACTCTACCAAGAACCTATCATAGCATTGGATTCCAATAATGTTGTTGTGATCTTCATTGGTCATTGATTCTATTTCCTTTAAACATCAAGACAAGTTATCTTTATAGCCTCTGCAAAGGAAAGTGTGACCATAAATATTAAATAGGGATAAACATTATTTGATGGGTTTGATTGGGAAAAGGAATGTTGGTTGATAATGAAATGTGTAATGGTTGGGAAATAAATGAAGATTAGGGTTTTTAGGCATACACAACATTGTTGATTTTGGATTTGATATAACTTTAGATGTGGTGGGATATAATACTTATGAATATTATCTCAATAATACCACCAAATTCTTTTGTTATTTGGGATTGAGAGTAGTTATCATCTGATTAAGTTGTATATGGGAAGCTATATTGATATGTTCTTTGATTTTATCTTCATCAAGCAGTGAATAAATTTTATGCTTAGTTATTGAAACCTCAAATAGGTTTATACTAATGACGTTATCTTGATTGTCCCATATCACCTATGAGAAGGTTTTACTAAGGAATATTAAATTTTGACTTTGATTTTCTTCTAGTGTCTCCAAAAAGGTTTCACTAGAAGATGTTGAGTTTGAACTTTGATTATCTCTTAGGACCCATAAAAAGGTTTCACTAAGAGATTATAATTTTTATACATGAATTTGGTCTTGGCCTCATTTCTATTCTTCAACTAATATGTCACCATGGATGTAGTCTAAAAAGGTGTGATTCTATCAGTCTCAATCAACACTTGTGGGAGGTGGAATGTAAATTTAATGGCTATGTTAGTTGGTGGTAATGGAATGGGACGAGGTAGTATAATCCTCATAGAATATACTAGGAGAAATTATGTTGATATTGAAGTAATAATCCTAAAATATCATATAAATATCATAAATTTATTTAAATTGATTTACAAGACATGCATAACCAATATTATAAAAGCCATGAACATATTCTAATTTCAAATCTAATTCCAACTCAATGGAATCTGAATCCAATGTCAAAATTGATGTCGATTCTTCTTCTTTTGATGCTAAATCTAATGTAAGTTCAAGAATAGAACTTGACTCTAATTATGATTCTTCATCAAGTGTGGATTCTTCTACAAAGATGTTTTGTTGAATTTTTTTTTATACAAGTAATAGCCTATGATGGCATAATGGGATCCAAAAAAACTAGTGTATCAAAGTAAGACTCCTCAATAATAGTTATAGGATTAGTATGTGATTCATCACAGGTTGAATTGCCACAAATGGTTGGTTCTACAAAAACATATTGGATTGGTTGGTTTTTTTGGTCTTGGTTTATGATTGATTGGCTTAGTTGAGGTACTGATTGGTTTGGTCAGGGTATTGATTGGCTCAGTTGGGGTTTTATAAAGGGGGTAATTATTAGTATTAGATAAGGAGTTATTTATGGTTGGATAATTTTAGGGAATTGGGGAGTGTGATTGCTCAATTGAGCTATAAGATGAAGTCCTACAATGGTAGTGATAGGGTATTGTGAAGCTTGGTTTCTATTATGAGCCAAAGGACAAAGTCTTAGAATGATATGAATGGGGTGTTGTGGAGATTATTTACTCACAAAAAGCAAATGAATAGTTCCTATTATGATATGTATAGTGTGTTTTAGAGCCTGATGACTTGCACAAGCTAAAGGATGAGGTCTTCGTATGATATGCCTAAGGCATTATGAATCTTGATTGCTTGCACAAGCCAAAGGATGATGTCTTGGAATGATAAGTTTAGGGAATTATGAATCCTAATTACTCACATAAGCCAAAGCATCCAAATCCTCCTCAAAGACCATATCATCCTAGTTTGTAACTTGATTTGGATTGTAAATAGGCATATGACTTTGTTTCTCAAATAGGTCATGATTGTAGTTAATTTATATGGCCATTATATCATAAATTGGATTTTACATGATTCTAACATAAGTGTAACTAGAAATATCTAAATTAATGAATAAATATCCAAAACAAATAGGTTCTAGAGTTGTACAAACTCTAAAAAATAATGTCCAAATGATGAAAAGTTTAAACTCGGTCTAACATGGTAAAAAAAGAGGGGTGGAGTTGTATCTCCAAATAATGGTCTAAAAATGGAGTTGTATCTCCAAAATGGCCTATGCTAAAATTTGGCATAAAATTGTCTAACATAAAATGCCATACACATAAAAGGTTAAACATCTAAATAAAAATTGGTATGTTAAACTTTATGTCCAAAGTGTTCCAAGTAGGTCTAAACTAGGAAAGGGATATGTTGCTAGGACTTTTTTCCAAATATGGAGTCAAAATCTAGGCTCAAAAAAATTCTGATAAGACTTTTGGGTAAATGAAGTGTCAAAGTCTATACTTTAAGCAAAGATGATGATGAGATTTTAAATTAACAATCTTGAAACACTTTGACATAAACCTGACACACAAATTAAAACATAAACATGATCAATTTTTATAAGGCACAAGATAAAAGGCACTTGGAGAAAGGTTGTGTTCTCACAAATAAAGGCACAAATGATGATGAGGACATGATCTATGAACAAACAAACAAGCAATAATTTTCAAATTTGGGTAATCAATTAACCTAAGTTATGTAACCCAAAAGAGAAAGATATGTGTATTAGTTCTTTTATAATGAGGCTTAAATATATTTCAATCAATGTTTGAATTCAAACTTGTCAAAGTTAATAAAAAACTCAAGTCTTGAAAACTTAGCCTTTAGTTGACCAAACAAGCTAGACAAATTTGAATAGCATGAAAATGCTAAAAAAAGATCCAACAAGGTTCAAATGATTGGTTTTTAAATAATGATAATTGAGACACAAGAAAAGACAAGTCAAGTGAAACAATTCAAGTAACCTAACAATGTCAGTGCTCTCAAAAGATGTGATTAATGTTGCGTTTCAAAGACTTATAAGGCACAAGACTTGGAATGATTTGGGCAACACAATGGTATTCATCTTAATCAAGTGCCACACTTAATGTTTTTAACATGAAAATTTTCTAAGTTAAAGCAAGGTGTCAAATGAATCGCATAAAACCTCCTCAAATAATGGAGTAATTTTGGACACAAGACTTGTTCATGGCATGGTTTAAAAAAAGACAAGTTTTAGATCTAACACACCAAACAATAAAAGAGTAAATGACCAAAATACAACTAATTATAATCATCCTAGATCCTAACAAGGTATTGTAATGTGGGGTTGACTAAAAATTAAAATTTATGACCGTCTATAATGATCCCATGTGTACAAACTTTCACATTTGAACACAAGAGAAGCAACACATCAATTGGTTTATTATGAAAAGGTCTTGTCCTTTTCAAAACCACTACATCCATTTATTTCTTAGTGTAGTGTGATATCTTGATTGAACATACATTTTGAGCTAACTTACCACTAATGGAGATGGTTTAATCGTTCAAACCATCATCTCAGTGGGTGATCCTAATTTATATACCCCCCAAAGAGATGGGTTGAAACATTATTGGGAGATGAAACCTAGGTTAATGCTTCCCTACATAGGTCATGAGAGGTAATGATACCCCCTTCAGAAACCAAATGCATGAAAATAAAATATGAGTAGAAAGGATGTAGGGTAGCTTTTAGATCACCCAATACTATGTAAGTTTGGGGAGAGCCTAAGTGACTTTATTTTTACACCTTGGACTAGGCACAAAATATAATAGAAAATCACTTTTGATCCCATGAGTTCTCTATAGGGGATGGGGGGAGAGCATACACATGTTATCCTTTTTTCAAAACAAACAAACATGGCATAAATGTGAACGTGCTCAAAATCATAAAAACTACATGTTTTAATGTTCATTTTAAGGCACCAAAAATGAAATGTGTTTTGAAGTTTGGCCCCTTTGGCATTGATGTAAACTTGTTAAAACATTGAAAAACATCTAAGGCATAAAAATGAACTAATTTATTTTTAAATACCCAAAAGATGATGTGAGTAAGATTGACAACATGTTTAGATTTTATTAGGTTTGTTTTTATGCACCGATTGAAATGTTTTGATTAGGTTCATGGCCCCTTGGCATATTGACAAATTCAAAATAACTTAATCAAAAAAACTAAGAAAAAACACAACCATGCTCATTTTAATAACTGAAGTCTAAATGTTCAAGTTTATCTTAATTCATTTTAAGGATCAATGTCTAAATGTGTAAGATCTAACATGTTCATTTTAGAACACAATTTGAAATGTGCAAGATTAACTAGATTCCTTTTAGAATCCCAAAATAAAATGTTTGATTGGTCTAAATACGCAAATTTGGTGTTCAAATTAATCCTTAAACCTATAATTGTTAGATAATAATCCCCTTCTTTGAAGAACTCTCTTGATTGGGCAAATGATGTTTGATTTTTAGCTCTTGGGTTTTTAATTTAGTTCGCATAATTATCGTGGATGGTCATAGATGATCAGTGCCAATTTAGGCAACCATGATTGGTTGATCTGTGAGAGAATCATTTTTTAAGAATTAAAAAAACTTTTAAATTAGATTTACTGTTACCATAAACTAGATCTAAAGGTATGTAATAACATTCATCATGGAAATATTCCTTAATTCACCATTATTATGATGAGAGAACAAGATAATAACATAAAAAACACAAATCTAACGTGGTTCACCCAATGTGGGCTACTTCCACCAATGGAAGTTCTCAAATAAAAATAGTAATCTAAATACCAAGACTGTAATAAACTCTCATAGAGATATAAAAAACTCTTGTAGAAAAGCCTACAAAAAATAGTTGCACTTTTACTTGTACCTACACAGTGTTGTATCCCACAAGTTGCTAAACCATACCCTATAATAAACACCTATACTTTGAATCTGATCCTCAAAGCCACACCTTGTAAATAAACCATCAACCTCTAAAGGTCACACCACACCCTGCATATATAGATAATGAAGGAAAAACCATGAAAGAAGGAGAAAATATATAATACTTATCCAATATAAGCATTATCCACTCAAGACAACTCATTTACACATCACCAAACTTGTCCACAAGTCTATCCAATAAATAACATGCCAAACTTAGGGTCTCCAACTTTCAAGGGCACATTTACCAACACCATGTGATCACAACCAAATCCTTGTAAAAAGGAAGGCATTCCCTTTTCTAATAAACAACTAGCTCCCTCAAAATAAGGAAGTCAACATGGGAAAAGGCATCTAACAACTAACTCCATAAAACATGAAAACATAGAAACTAGAAATATACTAGGAATATTCCACTCACATGTGGAGCAAGGTTCCACAAAAGGTGGAGTAGGGAAACCTAAACTCCCCACATCCTTAGAGCTCTTTAGGCCCCTAAAATTTATTCCTGTGCTCATGTGATAGTCCCAAAGGGCTCCACACTCAATAATATCCCACTTGGAGACCATTTCTCCTTAATAGAATCTATCACTTCTCCATGACCACTAAGTCCAACCAAATATAAAAATAGTATAAAATTTTCCAATGTGACCACCTTGGTAATCATATCTATAGGATTTTGGCTAGTATGAATATTCTCTAGCTTTACCAAGTTCTCCTCCAAATCTATCCTGATGAAGTGATAACGTAGCTAAATGTGTTTCATCCCAGAGTGAAAAGTGGAGTTATTTTCCAAATGAATAACACTCTGACTATCATTGTATAGTCTTCCAAATTCCTACTCATGCCCCAACTCTCAAAACAACTCTTGTCATAAAATTATCTCCTTGCTAGCCTCTATGATAGCAACATACTCTACATATATGGGTGACAAAGCCACAACCTTTTATATCTTGGAAATCCAACTAACCACTGTATCTCTAATAATAAATATATAGCATGTTTTAATTTTCCTTATATCAATATCCCTTGTAATATTTGAGTTCACATAACCATGCAAAGTGGTATATGATCTACCATAACATAATGAAAAACCCATGGTTCCTCTCAAATACCAAAAAATCCATTTCACTACCTATCAATTCTCATAACCTAGATCATTCATATACCTACTCATAACTCCCACTACTTGGGAGGTATATAGCCTAGTACAAACCATGGCATACATCAAGCTACCAACTACTAATGAGCAAGGTACCTTGGACATCTTAAGCTTTTTAACTTCCATCTTAGGACACTACTCCTTTGATAATTTAAAGTGGCCTACCAAAGGAGTATCAATAGATTTAGCATCCAACATACTAAACCTTTCCAAGACTTTCTTCACATACTCTGATTGGGATAAAATCAGCTTCCTATCCTTCCTATCATGAAAAATCTACATACCAAGTAGTTTCTTTGTAGTACCCAAATCCTTCATAGAAAAGGAGTCACTAGGCTATTTTTTGAGCATATGAATATGTTGTATGTTCTTTCCTATAGCTAACATGTCATTGACATATAAGCATAATATAATAAAATAACCATCATCAAAATGTTTTATGTATATGCAATGGTCAGAATGACACCTTTGATATTCTTGTTCGAACATAAAATAATCAAATTTATTATACCATTGTAATGGAGCTTGTTTCAGGCCATACAAGCTCTTCTTTAGTCTATACACATAGTTCTCCTTCCCTTTGACCTCATATCCCTATGGCTACTTCATATAAAAATCTTCATCCAAATCACCATGAAGAAAAGTAGTTTTCACATCTAACTGTTCTAAGTGCAAATCTTCAACTACAATTAAACTAAGAATAATACTAATATAAGTCATTTTTATAACATGAGAGAAAATCTCATCAAAATTAATACCCAATTTTTGTGTAAACCCCATGACCACCATTCTATCCTTATAACTTTTCCTCCCTTCATTTTCTTCTTTTATTATAAAGATCCACTTGTTTGGCAATGCACTTTTGGCCTTGGGTAGCCTTACCAAATCCTTTCTTTGGTTATCCATGAGAGATCTATGATCTTCATCCATTGTTTTCTCCCACTTTAACTTGGAATCTACCTGCATTGATTCCTCATAACACTCTAGTTATCCATTTTTAGTGGATAATAAATAATTTAAAGGAGAAAAAAATCTAGGTGCTCTTATTACCCTAGAAGACCTTATTAATATAGGATTTTGGGGTCCTTGTGTAGAAGGTTCTTGAAATAAATCATTGGATACTTTTTCATCCACAATTTCATCTAATACTATGTACTCTTTCTGTTCTTGATCATATTCCTACAACTTATCTTTATGCCTGAATTTTTCATTAAAGACTACATCTATAGACTAAAATATTTACCTATCTTTAACGCTCCATAAACAGAAACCAAAGTCATCCTCACCATAACAAAAAAATGTTCATTTCTTTGATTTAGCCTCTAACTTAGTCCTATCCTCTTTCTTAATGGGAGTAGAAGCTTCACATCCAAAGACTCTAAGAAAAGAATAATCAACATTCATACTAGACCAAGATTGTTTAGGAATGCCTCCATCCAAAGGCATAAAAGGTTCTCTATTAATCAAATATACTATTGTGCTAACTACTTCTACACAAAAATATAAAGGTAACCCTACATGTAACCTCATGATCCTAACATGTTCTATTATTTTTCTATTCACCTTTTTAGATACCTGATTCTATTGTGGAGCTCTTGGAACCATCCTTTGCCCATGGCTTCCATTGTTAGAAAAATAATCAAATAAATTATTACTACAATACTCACCTCCATTATCTTATCTAAGACATTTCAACTTGAGATATGTTTCATTCTCAACCAAGGATTTCCTCTTCTTAAAAGTGTTAAATAAATCATATTTCCTTTTAATACAATAAACCCAAATTTCCTAGTTTTATCATCAATAAAAGTAACATAATAATTATATCTACCAATATAAGATACCTAACTTGGTCTCCATACATCTGAGTGTACCAACTCTAACTTGTGATCTTTCTTTGTGGGTCCAACCTTTAGGAACTTAACCCACTCCTATTTTTTGTACACATAATTCTCATAGAAGTCTAGATCTAGATATTTTAATCTAGGCAACTTATCTTTTAAAATATCCATGCCCTTATGGCTCATATGACCGAGCTTGCAATGCCACATAGTTGCATTTCCATCTGAAATAACTAAATCAATAAAATTAACACTACTAGTCAAATATAAAGTACAAAATTTATTACCTCTCAAAACCATAAGAGCACCTTTGGTAAATTTTTCAAAAATCTATAGTAAACAATAACAAACATCCCTCACTACCTAATTTCCCCACTAAAACCAAATTCCATCTCAACATAGGCACATGTCTAACATCCTTAAGGATCCATGTGTTCCCATTCTTCATCTTAACCTAAATTTAGCCTTTCCCTACTATCTCACATGTTTTATCATCACCAAGATAAACATGTCCTAGATTCTCTTAAACATAATTAGTAAAATAATGCCTATGTGGGGTGGCATGAAAATAAGCCCCTAAATCTAAAACCCAAGACTCAAAAAAACAATCCATAGAAATAATTAAGGAATCCTAACATGATCTACCTAATGTCAAATTTACCTCATTCATTTCCTCCTTGTTGGAATTCTTATCCCAAAGTGACCAACAATCCTTCTTTGAGTGTCCACTCTTCCCATAATGCCAACATATAATCTTGGATCTAGATCTAGACTTAGATCTACCCTTTGAATTTTTAGGATTTCCTTTGATCTTGTCCTTTTACCTCCCTCTAGTATCAATGGACAAATCATTACTAGAGGGTGATTCACTAGTTCTTTTCCTTCACATCTCCTTGCTAAGGATCACACCTACAACATCCTCAAAATTCAAGCTTCCCTTAGCAGGGACTGTATTACTCATAGCCATAACCAAAATATCCTAACTATTAAGTAAAGAACATAATATTTTAAAAGCTCTAATGTCATCATCAAACTTAATCCCATTTGAAGTGAGCATAATTACAACTATATTAAAATAATTTAGATGATTAGCTATTGAACCATTCTTAGATAATTTCATGTTAAACAATATTTTCATAAGAAAACTTTATTAGAAGAAGAGGGTTTCTCATATAAATTTACAAGTTTATCTATGAGATATTTTGTTGTTTTCTCATCAACAATATTAAATGCAATAGAAGATGCAAGGAATAACCGAATGGCTCCCAATGCCTTTCTATCAAGTAATGACCAATCCAACATCACTCATACCTAAAGGTTTTCCTCCTTTCCTCTCCAAAAGGATTTGAATTTCCTTTTGATATAGGTAATCTTCCATTTAAATTTTATTCAAACCAAAATTCTTACCATAGAACTTTTCAAATTTGAATCTGATCTTTTCTCCCATGGCTCCCACTCAAGCTAATACCCTTCCTATGATTTACCACTTCAACAAAACATAACCAATGGCTCTGATACTAGTTATTAGGAATTTTAAAAAAAAACTCTTAAACTAGATTTATTATTACCATAAACTAGATCTAAAGCTATGCAATAAAATGCATCATAAAAACATTACTTAATTCACCATTATTATGAAATCATAAATGGGAAAACAAGATAAAAACATAGATAATGCAGATCTAACATGGTTTACCCAATATAGGCTACATCCACCAATGAAATTTATCAAATAAAAATAGTAATCTAAATACCAAGACTACAATGAACTCTCAAAGAGATATAAAAATCTCATGTAGAAAATGTTGCACAAATAGTTGCACTTTTACCCACACCTGCACAATGTTGTATCTCATATGTTTCTAAACCACACCCTATAATATACACCTGCACTTTAGAAAACACCTAAAATTTGATTCTGATCTACAAAGCCACACCCTATAAATAAACCATCAACCTCTAAAGGCCACACCACACCATGTATATATAGAAAATGAAGGGAAATCCATGAAAAGAGGAGAAAATGCATTATGCTTATCCAAGATAAGCATTATCCACTCAAAACAACTCAGTTACACATAACCAAGCTCATCCACAAGTCCATCCAAGAAGGAACATGCCAAACTTAAGGTCTCCACATTTCAAGGGCACATTTACCAACACCATGTGATCATAATAAACTCTTTATAATAAGGAAGGCATTCCCTTTTCCAATAAATAACTATCTCCATGAAAACACAAAAGTCAACATGGGAAAAGGCATCTAAAAACTAACTCCATAAAACATAGAAACATAGAAATTAGAAATATACTAGGAATATTCCACTCACATGCAGAGCAAGGTTCCATAAAAGGTGAAGTAGTGAAAACTATGCTTCCTACATCTTTAGAGCTCTTTAGGCCCCCAAAATTTATTCCTATGGTCATGTGATATCCCTAAAGGGATCCACACTCAACAATATTCCACTTGGAGACCATTTCTCCTTAACAGAATCTATCACTACTCCATGACCACTAAGTCTAACCAATCTAAACATACTACCAACTTGTCCAATGTGACCACATTTGTGATCATATACATAGGATTTTGGCTAGTATGAATCTTGTCCAGCTTCACTAAGTTCTCCTCCAAAGCTATCCTGATGAAGTCATAATGTAACTAAATGTATTTCATCCTCGAGTGGAAAGTGGAGATATTTTCCAAATGAATAACACTTTTTCTATCACTTTGTAGTCTCCTAACTTCCTACTCATGCCCCAACTCTTAAAACAACTCCTATAACCAAATCATCTCCTTGATAGCCTCTATGGTAGCAACATACTCTACCTCTATGGTTGATAAAGCCACGACTTTTTATTTCTTCGAAATCTAACTAACCACTATATCTCCAATCATAAATATATGACCTATCATACTTTTCCTACTATCGATATCCCTTTCCATATCTAGGTCCACATAACCATGCAAAGTGGTATATGATATACCATAACAAAATTCAAAATCCATGTTTCCTCTCAAATACCAAAGAATCCATTTCACTACTTGTCAATGCTCATAACTTTGATCACTCATATACCTGCAAACAACTCCCACTACTTGGGAGATATCTAACCTAGTACAAACCATGGCATAAATCAAGCTACCAACTATCGATGAGTAAGATACCTTGGACATCTTAATATTTTTAGCTTCCATATAGGGACACTACTCCTTTGATAATCTAAAGTAGCTGATGAAAGAAGTACCAATAGATTTAGCATCCAACATACTAAAATTTTACAATACTTTCTTCACATACTCTCATCGATAAGCTATTTTTTTAGCATATGAATATGTTGTATGTTCTTTCATATAACTAACATGTCATCAACATATAAGCATAGTATAATAAAGGAATCGTCATCAAAATGTTTGATGTACATGTAATGGTTAGAATGACACCTTTGATATTATTATTCCAACATAAAACAATCAAATATATTATACCATTGTCATGGAGCTTATTTCAGGCCATACAAGCTCTTCTTTAGTTTTCACACATAGTTCTCCTTCCCTTTGACCTCATATCCCTGTGGTTTCTTCATACACAACTCTTCATCCAAATCACCATGAAGAAAATTATTTTTCACATCTAACTATTTGAAGTGCAAATCATCAACTACAATTGAATCAAGAATAGTCATAATAAAAGTCATTTTTACAACAAGAGAGAAAATCTCATCAAAATCAATACCTAATTTTTGTGTAAACCCCTTAACCACCATCCTAGCCTTGTACATTTTTATTCCTTCATCTTCTTCTTTTATTATGAATATCCACTTGTTTGTCAATGCACTCTTAGCCTTGGGTAGCCTTACCAATTCCTTCATTTAGTTCTCCATGAGAGATCTATGCTCCTAATCCATGGATTGTTCCCACTTCAACTTGACATCTACCTGCATTACTTCCTCATAACACTCTAGTTTTCCATTTTCAGTGAGTAATAAATAATTCAAAGATGGATAAAACATTTAGGTGCTCTTATTACCATAGGATTTTGGGGTCTTTGTGTAGAAGGTTCTTAAACTAAATCATTGGATAGTTTATCATCCACAGTGTCAACTAATATTCTGTACTCTTTATGTTCCTAATCATATTACTTTAACTAATCTTTATGCATGACTTTTTCATTAAAGACAATAAATATAGACTAAAATATTTTCCTATCTTTAATACTCCATAAATGGAAACCAAAGTCATCCTCACCATAACCAAAAAAATGTGTATTTCTTTAATTTAGCCTCTAACTTGGTCCTATCCTCTTTCTTAATGGGAGAAAAATATTCACATCCAAAGACTAACAAAATAATAATCAACATTCTTACCAGACCAAGCTTGTTCAAGAATGCCTCCATCCAAAGGCATAGAAGGTTCTTTATTAATCAGATATATTATTGTGTTAACTACTTCTACCCAAAACTATAAAGGCAACCCTACATATAACCTCATGCTCCTAACACATTCCATTATTATTCTATTCATCCTTTCAAATACCCCATTCTATTGTGGAATTCTTGGAACCATCCTTTGCCCATATATTCCATTGTTAGAACAATAATCAAATAAATTATTACTACAATACTCACCTCCATTATCTAATCTGAGACATTTCAACTTGATATTTTTTTCATTCTCAACCAAGGCTTTCCACTTCTTAAAAGTGTTAAATACATCATATTTACTTTTAATACAATAAACCCAAACTTTCCTAGTTACATCATCAATAAAAGTAACATAATAATTAGATCCACCAATATAAGATACTTGAGCTGGTCTTAATACATCTGAGTGTACCAAATCTAACTTGTGATATTTTTTATGGGTCCAACCTTCAGGAAATTAACCCACTCCTACTGTCTATACACATAATTCTCATATAAGTATATATCTATATCTTTTAATATAGGCAACTTATCTTTTAATATCTCCATGCCTTTATGGCTCATATGATCAATCCTATAGTGGCACATAGTTGCATTTTCATTTACAATAACTAAATCAATAAAATTAACACTACTAGTCAAATATAAAGTACCAAATTTCTTACCTCTTGAAATAATAAGATCATATTTTGTAAATTTATAATAATCTATAGTAAACAATACTAAACATCCCTCATGACCCAATTTCCCCAATGAAACTAAAATCTATCTCAACACAGGCACGTGTATAATATCCTTAAGGATCCATGTGTTCCTATTTTGAATCTTAATATAAACACAACCTTTCCCTACTATCTCACTATGTTTATCATAACCAATATAAACATGTCCTAGATTCTCTTAAACATAATCAATAAAATAATGCCTATGTGGGGTGGCATGAAAAGAAACCCTTGAATCAAAAACCAAATACTCATAAAAACTATCTATAGAAAGAATTAAGGAATCCTAAAATGTTTTACCTAATGTCACATTTAACTCATTAATTTCCTCCTTGTTGGCATTCTTATCCCAAAGTGACCAAAAATTCTTCTTTGAGTGTCCACTCTTCCTATAATGCCAGCATATAATCTTGGATCTAGATCTGGACTTAGATATACCCTTTAACTTTCCAAGATTGCCTTTGATCTTGTCATTTTGCCTCCATATAGTATCAATGGATAAATAATTACCTAAGGATGATTCACCAGTGCTTTTCCTTTACATCTCCTTGCTAAGGATCATACCTACAACATCCTTAAAATTCAATCTTCCCTTAGTAGGAACTGCATTACTCACAAGCATAATTAAACTATCCCAACTATTAGGCAAAGAACATAATATTACCAAAGATATAACATCATCATAAAAATTAATTCAAATTAAAGTGATCATACTTAAAACTATATTAAAATCATTTAGATGATTATCTATTGAACCATTCTCAGATAATTTCATGTTAAACAATATTTTCATAAGAAAAACTTTATTAGAAAAAGAGGGTTTCTCATATAACTTTCCAAGTTTATCCATGAGATATTTTATGGTTTTCTCATCATAAATATTAAATGAAACATACGATGCAAGGCATAACCAAATGGATCCCAATGCCTTTTTATCAAGTAATGACTAATCCACATCACTCATACCTATAGGCTATCCTCCTTTCCTCTCCAAAAGGATTTGAAGTTCCTTATGATATAAGTAATCTTCCATATACATTTTATATAAACTAAAATGATTACCATCAAACTTCTCAACTCTGAATCTGATCTTTTCTCCCATATCTCCCACTCAAGCTAATAACCTTCCTATGATTTGCCATTTCAGCAAAACATAACCAATGTCTCTGATACTAGTTGTTAGGAATTAAAAAAAATTAAACTAGATTTAATCTTACCATAAACCAGATCTAAAGCTATGCAATAACGTGTATCATAAAAATATTACTTAATTCACCATTATTATGAAAACATAATTAGATAACAAGATAAAAACATAGATAACATAGATCTAGCATGGTTCACCTAATATGGGCTACATCCACTAATGAAAGTTCTCAAATAAAAATAGTAATCTAAACACCGAGACTACAATTAACTCTCATAGATATATAAAAATATAATGTATAAAATGTTTCACAAATCGCTACACCTTCACTTACACCTACGCAATGCTATATCTCACATGTTGCTAAACCACACCCTATAATGAACACCTGCACTTTGAAAAAAACCTACACTTTGATTTTGATCTATAAAGCCACACCCTATAAATAAACTATAAACTACTAAAGGCCACACCACACCCTATATATATATATATATATATATATAAAATGAAGGAAAATCCATGAAAGGAGGAGAAAATATATCTTATTATCCACGATAAGCATTATTCACTCAAGACAACTTAGTTACACATCACCAAGCTCATCCACAAATCCATCCAAGAAAGAACATGCCAAAATTAGGGTCTCCACCTTTCAAGGGCACATTTACCAACACCATGTGATCATAATGAAATCTTTGCATCAAGGAATGCATTTCCTTTTCCAATAAACAACTAGCTCTCTCAAAACAATGAAGTTAAAATAGGAAAAGGCATCTAACACCCAACTCCATAAAACATGGAAAATATAAATTAGAAATATACTAGGAATATTCCACTCACATGTGGAGCAAAGTTCCACAAAAGGTGGAGTAGTGAAAATTATGCTCCCCACATCTTTAGAGATCTTTAGGCCACCAAAATTTATTCATATGGTCATGTGATATCCCCAAAGGGCTCCACACTCAACATCATTATCAATCATAAGAACCAATGCTAGTCGATTAAGACCCTCATCAATCAACTATGAAATTGAAGGAAAAAATAACATGAAACACAAAACTTTAAGTTAGGCTTGGTTAGATAAAGTTTGATAAAAACTTGCAAGGTAAACTTAAGTCAAGTGATTTAGATGCCTTTGAAACTAGGAAATTAATAATCTAAATGATATAAAGAATCAAAATGCAAGCTTTATGAATGTTTTCCCATACAACCTGATCATCAATGGTTCATATACTATTAGGGTCAATTGAGCATAACCATGGTTGGTTTGGGCCAAACCATTGCCATTTATACCTAACCATCATTGGTCTCAGTGTGAATATGATAAATAAACCAAAATCAAATCTCACCAAAACAATGTTATAAAATCAATTTTAGAGAGCTTCAAATAATCAAATGAAGATTTAAAAGTTACATATTGATGTTCTTGGTATGTGAGATGTATTAGGTCCCATTGAGCATGCCATTTGTGATGCTAGGAATTTGATAATGGATGGGATGTTAGATCAAGTGTTTTTTTTCCATTAAAATAAATGAAATTAAAAACACACTAACAATCATAACACCTCCATGCCTAGATCATAGGGGGAGATTGGTAAATAGACAATAAATGACAAATCTCAACTAAAATTTAAATAATCTTTCAATTTTTCCTTACCTTCCTTGAATGCTCAGAATGATGTGTTCATTATCTTACTTATATTATGCTCAAGAAGTCTTCATGAATGGGTTTTGGCTATCTCTATCACTTTTTGGAACCATGGTTATCTTGGATTTGGTTTGATGTTACTTGAAAATGGCTTGGCTTGGCTCAATTTTTAGATTATACACACTATGTATTTTCTTCATGAATCAAATCTTGCATTATAATATTACTCTATATAAGTTCTTCAAATGAAGAGCTCTAGGCTTATATCTATAAGATTTGAAATCAATTTGGATTATGTTAAATCCTAACCTAGTTTTGCTTAGTTAACCCCAATAGGGTTAAAAGGTGTCAAATGGTCATTATTAAAATGAAATAAGCATGGGTAGAATATTTTGCATTTTGGATAACTCTTAAAAGCTAATGATGAAAACCTAGGATATTCATTGGTTTTTGAATTTTCTTTTAAATAATTCATTTAATTGCTCATCAATGAATTAAATTAAGATTTGATTAGGATTTTCATTTAAATTAATCCATTTTAGGCATTTGAACATTTGTGCAAGAATTGATTTAATTTATTTGGTCATTTTCTCTATTTAATTGATTTTTGGGACAAATTTATTTAATTGCATGTGATGAAGCCAAATTCGAGATGTTTCAAAATTCTTAAGCTAGATGTTTAATGATTGGTAATAATTGGTCTAAATTTTGGTAAAAATCCATTGGTAACCAATTATAGATGTCTAAAATATGTATTCTAGAACATTTTATACATCTAGGTCAAATTAGTACCATTATTGGACATTTTATTCACCACAAAAAATTGGTAGCCTTGTGAAAGATTATAAGCACAAGATTGAAATCGTAAATCCTCTTCCCTGATAAGTGACCTAAGGATGGGAAATTTTACATGATGTATTATCTACTTGATACATTCATGGCCACTATATATAATACCTATGGCTAGAAATGGTAGCCATCCATAGAATATTTGGGGAATGGGGTTGGAAAATACTTCTCATTCATGTTTACTCATAGGTATAGAAATTACATTAAGATAATAAGAAATGAGTTATAACCTCACCTATATCAGAATATGTATGGAACATTAATGACAAAGTTATTTAAGAACATAGCAAGAATGCTCACCAACATGGGTGATTACTGATTACACCTAAATGTAACTATCATCTAAGTACAGGGTACAATGGCTACTCCTTTATTTATACCTCACCATGTTCCTATTTGAATTATGGAATAATAAATCATAACATGTTTTAAATATAATTTATGAATAACTTGGGGGAAAAAAAACTTGGCCTAATATTTCAAGACACCATACAACATTGGACAACATCAATATGTGACTAGGCCATATTTCATAGTAGCTGGTAAGCTCAGGACAACATACAATTTATATATAGCACCACTCAGGTAATGGGACCTAATTAAAATGATAATGGGCTATTTTAATACCATCTTATAGAATAATAACATTCATGTTTATTATGGTCACCAAACTTATGAGCATGACCAGGTTTTTGTGAATGCCTTAGATAACTCCAAAGGATGGATAAAAATGAAGGATAAGAACACATCCATGATATTGGCACATGTTATTCAATATAATCTTGAGGTCATAGAGTGATAATCCCAAAATACAATGAGCCAAAAAAGGCCTCCATCTCTACCCAAAATATCTCAACAGCTAGGCTAACCTTCATCTCCAGAAGCACAAGCCATAAAAGAAGGGGGAGATCATCCTAAAATCTAGAGAGAATAAAATACCCAGCTGAGAAAGGAAATTTTAAGGGGAATTTTAGGTCCTCATATTCCTTCCATGGATTTATGTTGATAAGTCCTAAGAACCAATAAAACTATGGAAAATCCAACACCTAACCTAGCCATCCAAACAAAGAATATTTTTGTAATGACTCTTTTGCCTCTTACCATTCTTACACAAGTTTACCAATGTTTTATAAATCTTATTTTTCTTTAATTCTAACTCCTTCAAGATCTCCTAGGTCTCCTTAGGGAACCCCTAGACTTTCCATACCCTCTACTTCATCATATACCTCTTCACCTCATACTATAGTTGTTACCACAACCCCTACATCATCTCATCCACCTTCCACTCCACCTATATTCACCTAACATAAGAAGCCCAAGCATTCCCCTAATCCTTTTGTAGGCAAAAATTTATAAGAGAGGCCATCTCTAGGTATCCATGTTATTAAAGAAGCTTTTGAGGAAGAAGAGAAAGACATAGAAGATGTTATAGAGATGGAAGAATAGGAAGAACTAGAGAAATTAATATCTTTAGTTCAATACACATTAGAATAAGAAGACCTATATATTGGGAAAGCATAGCCAAATGATGAAGAAGATGATATTAAGAAAGTAAAAGCTTTGAGTCTAAGAACACAGTAAGATGGAGACACTTTGAACGAGATTACCTTAAATCAAATTTAGAAGGTATCCAAGGTAGGTTATTCTATTATTTATTCATTTCCTGCTTCATAAAGTCCAATTATTAGTCTACCTTCAATAATTCCTACTATTATTTCTTTCACTTCCCAAGTTACTACTACATATTCTAACATTCTTTTAATAAGGACTCTTAAAATTGTCCATTTTGATGACTAGCATGGACTCTTCCTAGTTCCTTAATTATATGATTATCAAAATGGATTCCTTCCTATATTATCATATATAAATTAATAATTTATTGGGTTTTTTTATAATTCATGAAGTTGAAGCATTATAATTTTTAGCTGATATTTAGTTAAATAGGGTGATCACCCAGATAGGGGAGCTGGTGAATCAACCAATTTTGACAAACTACTCCACTTAACTATAGAAGAATTTAAACAAGAATTAGAAGGTGTAGTATATGATACCAATGAATAAGAAATACAATTGGTAAGTTTTGCTAAAGATAAGGTCACAAGAGCTGAAGTCTTATAGGATAAGTTTAAAATACCAAGGGCATAACAAAATAGATTAATGGTTAAAGATATCAAGATTTTTAAGCCCTTAATTTTGAATTTTGAGGCCATAGATAAAGAGTTTGATAAATAATATGCATTGGGTGAAGAATTGAAGGCAAAGGATGTAGCTTTCAGATCTATAATGCATGCAACTAGTAGTTAGTGACCCAAAATTCACATAGCCCTTAGTTTACACCATAGTTGTAACTGTAGTGTCTTCATCAGATAATTCAAGTAGGATGGAATTGATATTCTAATTTTGAAACAATTATGTATTTATATGATTCTTATCAAAGTGTCACTTTGTTTCCCCATCTATTACTATACATGCATAATTTATTTTTGGATAGAAAGTCTATTTTTATTATTATCATTAAAACATGAATCCTTGCATGAATTATGAACTTAAGGTTCTATATTGTTAGACTTGTAAAATTATATGAATATTGAAGAGATGAGGCCTTACCCATCTCAATATTATATACATGTAACCTCCCAGTGATAAAGGGAGAATAATTTTGGATATTAATATTAATATAAGATTCAAATAAGTTTTGCTTAACTTGGTCTTGATGTGTAAATCTTTATTTTTCCCTAACTCTATGAATTTATTTGACATTCCATCACTCTAGTAAATTAGTAATTAAAATTGTATATGAGGCATCTATTTTGAATAAAATCTTTCATTTTTAGCAATAACTAATTTGAGAATCTTTTTAATGCTTATCCTAATCCTCTTGTAGATGCACAATAGTAATCTGGAAATTAGGAAACCTTTGATGTATACATGTTTGACTATATTGTGTTCTTGTTCCCTTTGACTCTTCAATTTTATTTGATTATTTATGTCTTAAAAAATCTTGTAATAGGTATTGGTATAGATACCTTGTCCTACTTGATCTCAAATATTAGTTTTGAAAGGATTTAAATCCTTGTATTTTTCATAAAGCTTCCTTTTATGCCTTACTTTTCCTTCTTTTTGTGGTTTATTTTACAATCCTACCCACCGTAGTTATAAATAATCATCCTTCCACTCATTCCATGTAGGTATAAGTTCACCCATAGATAGCTCACCCATGGTAAAAAATATGTGTCACTCAACCACTATTCCACTAACATGTTGTTATAAAACTGAATACCCATACAATTTGTGCCTTAGAGTGATTATATTTAGTGAACCTAAAAATTTAGAGGTAACCTCATAATGAACTCTATAGGTGTGTATAAAACCCACATCAATAATAAATTATATCCCTCTAAAATGTTACACATTTATTCAAAAGGTGAGTAAAAGGATGAAATCTATTTGTCAATTGGGAATTAAATCGGTGAATGGACTAAATTTTTCCATGAAGACTATAGAGATATTTCAGAGTAGAGGGAGGAGAAATTTACAGAATGACCTTGAACTTAGTAGGATAAACTTCAATTCCTCTACATGACATAATAAATCCTAGTGATTTTCTTGAAATGACTCTAAATATGCACTTCTTAGGATTGATGGGCACCAAATATTCATGACATTTCTTAAAGGTTATTCATAAGACTTCAAGATGTCCTACACATGTCTTATATTTGTATATAACGTCATCCAAATTATCTTAAAAAATTTCATGCATCATGTCATGGAAGATGACAGCCAAGGATCATTGATAAGTTGCCCTAACATTCTTCAATCCAAATTTCATGATTTGATATTAAAATGTCCCCCACAGAGTGGTGAACATTATTTGGTGTTAGTCTTCAGGTGTAATATTGATATGGTTATATCTTGAGAATCCATCCATGAGGGACAAAATCTTGTATCTTGTTTTTGATTCAACTATCATGTCAATTTTAGGCAAAGGAAAGTTATCCTTAGGGTATGCCTTATTAATATCTCTAAATTCATTGCATAAGTGAACTCCTTGAGGTTTTTTTATGACAAGAACAATGTTCAAGATCCATCTTGATTAATCCAATAGTCAGATGAGTTTTCACCCAATAATTTTATAGCTCTTTCTTAACAAGGAAAAAAATGCATGTATGCATTTTCCATAGCTTTTATTTGATTGGATTGGAATCTATACATATAATAAGAATATGTACCACTAAATATGGGTCTAAACCTAGCATGTATGAATAAGACTAGGCAAAGATTTTGATGAAGTCACTTAGGTTAAAAATAATAAAATTGTGTTCCTCAAAAATGGGGGATGTGCCTAAGTAAATTATTTTGGGTTTGTCATAGGTTTCAATGTACACCTCTATGGTATCTTATATAAATAATGTAGAACCATATTCAAGTATAGTATACAAAGATGGAAATTGGTCTTCTTCCACTACTTGTGAGCCATAAGCCTCACCCATGTAAGAAGAATCAGAATCTACCATGTCTTGTAGTGGCCAATGGATGAATTTTTATATAAATTCTTGTAATAATTATATAAATATTCTATGTTCCTCCTCACTAATGTCAAACCCAAGTAAAATTCTTGGACTTGGAGTATACTGAGCTTCCTAATGAGATGAGTTAACTTCCCCATATAAAGGAACCTAAAATAGGTTCTCACCTATGGACTTGTATTTATATTTAATTTTTACTTGATCTAAAGGTGATAAAAATAGGTTTTAGCTAGAGGATCTTGATGTTTTACTTTGTTTATGACCAAAGAATTTTGTCTGATCTCAAAATTAGGTGACAAGACTATTATGAATTCAAACATTTTGTTTATGATCATCAGGTGGAAATACATATATTAAGCCCATGAATTAAACTATGGACTCTCCATTTTGTAATTCATCCAATGCTATAATTTAATCTTGTTGGTCCTAATTTATTAGGTTGGGATGATAGAGGTTAAGAGGATAATTGGCAATAATGGTAATAATGGCATTGGTATTAAAGAGGTTCATGTTAACAAGCTCATTGTAGGTTTTATAATGGGATGTTGTGTCATTACTATGAGTCTCTTCATTAATAGAAAAATTGATATCACTATGAAAATATATGGGGTCACCCCAAAGCAGTGTGAATCCAAAGCTTCAATTTCCTATATGTGTTTTTGTGGGTATAGGTTCAATAATTCCTTGTGTTTTTACCCCTAGACCTTTTACCTTATAGTCCTAGTTTTCCATAATCCTATTTGGAATGGGTACTTAGTTTTTTTATAAAAATTATAAAATCCATCACCATACAACTAATCTTATTTAGAAATGGTGGCTCGATCTTGATTCTGTGATGTGTCTTTTAAAAATATGAGCAGTTTTGTATAGAAGACTTGAAATTATTTTTCTAGATCATTTTAGGCTAACTAAGGATAGGTTGGGACTTCTATAGGTTTTAGGAGATTTAGGAAATTGTCTAACATGTAAATCATCTTTAATGTGATATGTGGCAATGTCAACCTCTTCAATGGTAAAGAGAACAAAATTTGATTCAGGAAGTGGATTAGAGGAAGTGGATGTGAGGTCACTAGGGTAAATGTAATTAGACTTTAAAGAATCAATAAATTTTACTTTATTATTTCTACTTACATACTCAATACTAGGATATAAATTATAGTTCTCATACTCAACCTCCAGTTTTTATAATAAAAGTATGGTTATAAATTACCAAGAATAGTGACCTCTAATCTTGAATGATGAAAGTTAAGGAATTCATGCAAACTGGAAGGGACTACTCATACTTAGTTGATCCAAGGATGAAAAAGAAGTATATTATAAGGAATTTATATGCCAATGACCTAGAATAGGGTATTGTGGGTGATAGGCCCAATAATTCTAGGTAAACCAATGGTGCCTAATAAATCTCTCTATATATTGTCATAAGTTCTGATTATAATAATATCTAGTTGCATATCCATTGTTGTGTATCCCCAATTTTGGATAAACATCAATCATGTTATGGTTAACATTAAACCATTATCTATGATAACTTTCTTGACTTTATGGTGGGAAATAATGGATTCAATGTATATAAGATTATTATGGAAGGGACCAAGGGATGACAAATCACTTTGGTCAAATGTGAGTTGTTTACCTAGGTAAAATTGAACTATGAGTGCTTGGAATTAGGTTGGATCAATGTCATTGGTACTTTAGACTGTTGTATAAATTCATTTAATACTTTACAATGAACTTATGTCAAACGTAAAATATTTAGGATAGAAATATACACAGGTATTTTACTTAGTTATTTGTAAAAAATATATGGCTTCTAAATATAAAGACAAGGTGGATTGGCTCTCTATAGGGTGGTGTATTGATTAGAATTAGAATTGGAATTAAAATGTGTAAAAGGGCCTTAAAGAGTGATTGTTGGGTGTATAGTTACAACTTGACAATTTTGAGTTGAAAAAGAGTTACCTGAATTAGATGAATTAGGTGGCAGTCCAGGTATAATAATTCTTTATGGTTGAGGCACAATTGAATTGCTCTAACCCATGTTAGAATTACCTATAATCAAAGGTGGTGGTCCCAAAATAGAAGGGATAACACTCTAAAAAGTGTTAGATGGTTTATGAGGAATGAATTTGATAGTAGAAACATAGTTATTTGTAACATTTACTATAACATCACCATAGTAATATGGTATAATACAATAACCATCTTGGTTAGTTTGGGTGTCATGATTTGATTATAGTTGGCTTGGTTAGAATTTTGGCCTTGTCCTTATTTTTGTTTGTCCTTGTTTTTTATTCTAATGGTGGCCTTGCCCTTGATTATGATTGTTTCATTTTTGTTTATTATTGCTCTTTGGAAAGGGATTTTTTTATATTCCCATCTCCTGATTTGTATTAGGTACCCTTTTATCCAACCTGATTTCCCTAATTTTAATAAAATATTAAATTAGATGCCTCAATTTCATGTATCTATATATTAAATTACAAACCATGCAATCATGATCATAATAATTATTATCTCTATTCCATTTCAGCTTGGGTTGACCCTCTAAACCCTCTAGAATGGGTTTTGGAATAGGCCAAACAATCATATTAGCTACCATAATTTTTTAAAATAATGCCTCAATCAGCTCCCCAAGGTCACTGATAACTCTATATTTATAATATCCTCATCATGGGGGGATCTATTTATAATTTAAGATGAAGGTTAAGAGTTTTATTTTGGGTAGGTGGTGGTTGTATTGTTTGTACATGTATTACCTCTATGACCCCTTACTGACCATATTTTTATTTTTGATAAAGGCCTTCAATTTTTTAGTTATGTTGGCTTGAATTAGCACTTGATTTTTTGTTTAGAACTTGGTTTTGGTTAGGAACTTGGGCTTGAGAGTATATATTTATAAGACCTTTTTCAATTAGTGCTTTTTCAATTTTCACTCCTTTTTCAATTATTTATTTAAATGTGTTTGCATAATGAAGTCTCAAATTGTGTGCAACTTTAGCATTTAGGTTTTATGAGAAAATAACTACTAACTATCTATCTAGAAAATAATGTGAAAAATGACTAGCTAGGGATCTCCACCTTTGTAAATACTTTGACAATATTTATCCTCCTCATTGTTTAAAATTACACAAATATACTACTATTAGCCTGTGATCTATATTGTAGGATAAGTGGTTGAATTTTTTTTTGATAAATCATCAAAAGTGGTATCAACCCTTTTAGTATTTGGAGAAGCCACTCCAAATCTTGTCGACTAAAAATTGATGGGAACAAGTGAATCAAATATCTATTGTTGTAAGGTAATTCTTGACACATGATGAATAATGCCTACAAATGTTTTCTTGGGTCACATTTCCCTTTATATTTATCAAACTTGGGTAGTTTGAAATGAGGGGGAAAATGTACTTATAGAAAATTGAGATCAAATGGGTAAGGGTATATTTCATCAAATTTATATTTCTTTGGTTTTTGTTTACCTTCTTGAATCTATAGATAATTTACTTCATTATATTCCACTATTATATGTTGGGAGCATTCTGTGATGAAGGGAATGTATTTTTTGTGTTTGATGGCCTTTGTTTCTAGTAGTGTAAGTGGGAATGGCTCCTCTTTACATGCTTCTATTATGAATATTCACCCTATGACATGTATTCTAAGTTTGCCGAGGGATTTATTATTGGTTAAGATTTGGATTAGAATATGTAATGTATTATTGGTTTCGAGGAAACTACTATTGTAAATTGTAATTGATTTATTATTTTTGATTTTAGGGTATCTATTATTGGTTCAAAGGAATTAGTTTCTAGTTTTGATGAGCTTGATGTTAGTTCACAAGAATTTTTTATTGTTACAAATTAGATTAAGTAGGAAATGTGTGTTGGGAATTTCCTAATGCATGTTTTGGTGGTGGATTATTGTGAAATTATTTTTAAAAATTATTTAGCACTTGTTACATATTGTTTTACACTTGTTGCACATTATATGGCACTTTTCTCACATTAGAAAGGATTTATTGGTGTTTGAAAAATGTATGTTTCATGTCGATTGGAAATTGTTGCATATGATTTATTGAAATTGTCTATTCAGTCATAGCTAATGGATAGACATTAGATGTAACATTTTCTATGGATTATTTAGGTTTTTAAAGAAATTAGTTTTTCTCTATGAAATTGGCATTGTTGAATGACATTTAAACTAAATAAGTGGTTATATTAGCTACTATTTGATCAGTATATCATTAGTTAATTTTTTAAATTATGGGTGCAATGATTTGTTTGTGTTGTAATGGGTCAACAATTTATCTCGTCCCTTTAATGGATGATGCAATGGTTTGTTTTTTACTTTAAATTAGGGGCTGAATTTGGGTTATAAATACTTCTTAATGTAATTTTTATATGTAAACAAGACTACATAATTGGTTCATGGGGAAGTCAGGTGGGAGTTTGGATATAGATTCTAATAGTCTTAGAAGTTTTTCATCTTTATATTACATGGTTTGTTTTTCAAATTGGCCTTCATTAGTTACAATAATAGGAGGGAGGTCTTCAAACACTATAGGGTGGTCTTCACTATTTACATTATATTCATAATTTAAAAGGTATCCTGAGGGATCATACAATATTTCTCAAATATTGGGTCATAAGAAGATCCACTTCATATGTACCTAGGCATGTATCAGATGGTATTTAAAATAGAGAATGGTTCAGACCTTGTTAAATTTTTGACATGATTTTTTTGAAATTTGGAACAAGATAAATGGATTTAAATCTAAAGTGTTTTTTAAATAATAAATTTGAAGTTTGGATACAAACTAAAATTAGAATAGTACCAAATGGTATTAGCACTTGTAATTATTTTGAAAAATGTGAGACCTTGGTGGGTCCTTGACCATAACTTGGAATGAAATCATAAATAAAGTGAAATGGTTTTGAATTTAGATAGTCAATTTTTCATAATAAAATACAAGTCTAAAACAAAAATAGAATGGGCAAAATAACAATACCAAATGAGACAAGGATATATTTCAATTAGTACACATAACACCCCAAATGGCTAAGGATGGGTTGGAACAATATTTTAGCATAACACCATAGTGTGTAAATGTGCAAATATTCATTTTGAAATTTTTGCTTCTATAACTTTGTGTATTTGTTTTAAAGGTGGTTTTGAACACCACTAGTTTTAACAAATTACTCAAACAACCAAGAATATAATGTATAAACTGACATGGGTTTATGACATGTCAATGAGTCCTTTTTGATATGTTTTCCATTAAGAGGATAACATTTAAGGGTTCATTAAGTAAATTATTGTAATTATTTTTAGGTCTTTAAAGCCCCCTTATCTTAAATGTTTTTACTAAAAGGCAATCTTCTAGCATGGTTACATTTTCACCCATGCATCAATGATAATGTTGTGAAAACTATGGTTTATATTATAAGTTTTTGATTGGAAAATTAGATGTTCTCATTATACCTTATGATACATGGGTTATTTATAATAATTCATCAATTAGATGTGATATTTTGAGGTCCATTCACTAAAGGGTCTAGTCCCTTTATGACCACTTTAGTTTAAGGGTCTCATTGATGTGATACCATAACAATCAATCTTTGAGAAACCATCATCTAAGATAATGTTGGCATAACCCCAATTTGTATACCCCATTAGATAATAGGGTTTATATGATTCTAGGATGTCACTTCCTAGTTCAACACACCCTTAAAGACTAGTGGGAAGGTTATGAACTCCACCCCATGAAAAAAAATGAAAAAGGTAAAAACATTTCTTTTATAATTCTTAGGACTCTATGGATGGGTGAGAGAAGAACATGCTTTGAAACTAGTTTTTTAGGTAAGGCAAGAAAACAAGTAAATTTATACATTTTTGGTCACCTAGGTTCCCTAAAGGGGGAAAGGATAGAACATACACATGATGGTTTACACAAACAATAATTTAACTAACCAATCACTTAATCAAGAAAATGTAAATCATACACTCTTAAGGGCCAAGTCAAAAGTGATTATTCATTTTAAAGCACTAAATAGAAAAATAATTAAATTTTATCTTTGTTAGTTGTAAAAGTAATTCAAAAAGATGTCAAAACCTACAAAAAAGATAATTAGGCATGTACACAATAGTTTTTTACACTCAATGAAATTGACTTCAATAGTTTTAAGGTCTCAATAATTTGATACAGATTGACTTTGCCATTTATTAGGGTAATCTCACCATTTAGTACGACAAGTTCACTGATCTATAGATAGACAAAAACACAACCTTGGTGCATTCACCAATTATTAGGATGAGATCTCAATTTTTAAGATGATTTCATTGATTACCAATAAAAAATAGTAGAAAAAATTACATCTTAGTTATTTCACTATTTTCCTATCAATTTTGTTGATTTCAAGTCAAGTTCATTATTTTTAGAAAATAGATGGAAATATAAAAGAATAAATTCACCATTTATCTATCAACCCACTGATATATAGGTTGATTTCACCATTTAGTAAGGTGATTCTATTGATCTTATTAAGACACTCAAATAAGTAGAGAGTGGTAAATAACAACTTTACCAATCTATAGTTTGACTTCACCCTTTATGAGAGCGACCTCACTGATCTTCTGGGTGACTTCATTGATTATATAAAGATATAATATGGTAAAATGAGATGAAAATGGAAAAATTAATGTTAAATATCAATCAAATTTATTAATTATAAGAGTAGGAAGATTTCTAAGGAGCTTTGTATGGTGTGCAGTCCCACTAGGCATGCCAAATTTGAAATAGGGTAAAAAATAGATTACTTTCTTTGTCATTATCAAAATATAAAAAAATTCAAAAAAACAACATATTACGCTTATTACCTCAATTTGGAAAGTTTAATGAAATGAATAAAATAACATGAATCATAACAAGATGATTATACCTTCCCAAAGTGACTTCTCTTCATTGACAGTCCACAAGCATGATTGTGTTTGGTTATGGAGATAAAGGTCTTTAATAATATAGTTGGAAAACTCCTCTAAAATCTCCTCAGGTACCATTTGGATTATATTTGTGAATTAAAATGGAATAAATAGTTGAAGCTTTAGAATAAATTATACATTATATATTTACATTATAAAGCTTTTTAATTGTCCATGGTGGCTCTTACATTTATAATCTAGGAAAATAAATTATGGCCTTTGGATCAATAATGATATGAGTGGTAATAAATTAATTTAACTTTAGAGGTACAAGTAACTAATATTTTGGAAAGAGGGATCATTAATAATACATGGCTAGCCTTAAGTTAGATATTTATCTCCATAAATTCTTGGTGTATGACACCATTTTGATGATGTGATGGGTGATGTTATGGCCATAATATTTCAATTTTATTTTTATAAAATTAGATATTAATTAATTTGTCATGGATTTCTCATTTGAATATTTGATTATATTTTCTTATCTAAGCTATTTTTATTAAGATTTTTGAAATTACTATACTTTGATAAGTTGCCTTGCACTATTGATTGAAAATGTCAATTTGATAGGTTTCAATTTGAATAGAGATGAATTGAAAGAAGGTTAAAATTGTGTATAGGGTAATTATCTCAATTAAGGACATATTAACATGAATCATAAATTACATGTGATGTGTGGATTAATCTATGTTTTTTAATGGTTTTTGGTCCAATTTATGCATTATTGTAGGAATTCATTCTGACTTGCAATTTCAACATGACGGTGGTGATAATTATATGTCTACAAGTTTATTTTTATTCATATATTTATCACTTCCTTGAGTGTATTATATTACTAGTTATTATCTTGTTTGTGAATGATTTGAATATGTTCCTTTCTTTTTGGCCCCTGTGCCATTATATGTTGATTGGACATTTAAATATTTCATTCTATGTTGTTTGAACATTTAAATATGAAATCCCTTTTGACCATGAAAATTTTTAATTGTCCCCTTGTATGAAGTATCCTTGGACCATTTTTTTGCATTCATTAAACACTCTTGAGTTTTGTTGATCTTATATTATTACTCTCTATACATTACCATAATCTATATCATTCATATTAGGACTTGATGTGATCACATATAGTAAGCTTAATTGATATACCTACTTCAACATGTTATATTTATATGCTACATGATTCGTAAATAGATTATACATTTACCTTATCCTTTTGAGGTAAGGTACCTAACATTTTCTATCTCCCTCACCTTAAAAGAGGGGGAATATCAATGGGGCCATGTCATAGAAGCATGACCTCCAAATTTTCATAGTTTACATATTTCAGTGGGGATATGTCATATATACATGACCTTCTCACTTGCACAATCTCTTATATAATTTCATGATTCAGATATTCACTTGAGTCAGAATCATATACATTACATCGATTTTACATAAATTTATTCAAATTGATAACACATATACTCCAACTTAGACATATTATAAGTGCATATTCCATGTTATTACACTAAATAATATAAAATTAACTAATTATACTACTCACCAAGATGCACTAATTACACTAGGATGTACTCTTATTGAGTTTTTTTGCTATAGTAGTTGGTTCATTTTATAGGTTGGAGTGATTAAATCATTCAACCTCACTATTTTTATAAATTGGAATGATTAAATCATCCAATCTCACCATAATTGTAATAATATATGATTAAACTACTCACCCTCATTAGATTATATATATATATATATATATATATATATATATATATATATATATATATATATATATTCACACTTGAGTTATACGATTTAGATATAATGATCTCAATGGTCATGCCACAATACATATTTTCATTGGATTGGGTGTATAATACCTTTTAATCTCCCTCTTCAAATATCCAATGTTTATGTTTAGACCTTTTATATATCCAATTCTTCATAAGGAAGCATCTTTACCAATTCAAATCAATAAAAGGTAACATGGTTACATTGACACATAGGTGTTCTCTTTTCTTACTCTATTTATTTTAAATATTTTCATTTTTTTTAAATTTTAGATTATATGCACTGATTTCTACTATAACATTCTCTTAGTTTTATGTCATACACCAAAAACCACTAAAATGGGCTCCCATAAAGGCAATGTGTGTTACACACCCATATATGCATTTATTTCATTTAACATGGCAATTTCATCCTTATGCATTACTAGATAAAAGGGAGATAGAAATTTAGATACCAAAATTGAATATTTATAGCATTTCAATCTTGTATATTTGAAAAATATCAATTAGGGATCCACCCTTTAGTTATATAACTTCTTTCTGTTGAGGTCATTTCATTCACCATCTCATTGTGCCTAACTATTTATCTCTTAGTATGATACATATCATTATAATGACCCAAGTCTCCTTTAATGCATATAAAACTAAAAAAATGATAAATATCCTTCACTATCAGTTCTAGATTCATACTTATTTTCTATCTTTTTGGACACTACCGATCACAGAGGGATACTACCACTGATGGTAGTGTCTAAATATTTATCTAGTGTCTAATATCCAAAATTAAAATGATTTAAAACCTATGGGTTACCCAATTTTTATTATTTAACCCTAACATAAGATATTTTCAAAATATGTGGTATAAATACAATTCTAAGCCTTTGCATTCCTTACTTAAAAAATACAAAGCAAACACTTACAAATTTTAAATCAATTAATTATATAAACACTCTATTATACCTTTTGTGTCCCTAGTTTCATATCAAGGATAGGAAAATTTATATTAAAGGCATAAATAATTCAAATAACAACCTATGAGTGATTTTTTTAAGATTAGAAGCTAGATCATTATATACATCTTCATATAGTATATTTCACCCTTATGTACATAATTTCACACATGTAGGGGAGAATTACATATTATGATCCTCTCCTTAGAGTATATATTTAGGTATTTCTCATTGATATATGGGTCTTTAGGTCAGCTTGACACCATGAGCCCATTAACCCATTTTTTAGTAAACTCATTCCAAGGGTGAATAAGGGTAAAGATATAGGGTTTGATAAATCAATGAAGAGTGATAACGTATATTCTAGATCTGAATACACTATCAAAAAGGTGATAGAAAACTTAGAATAGTGAAGTAGGTTGCATCTGTATCCAGTCATTATTTCATAATAGACACATGCATCACATTCAAATAAAAGTATCAAAGGTAGTGTCTGAATCTGATGGTAGTGTCCACGGCTACAAAAGTGTAATTTATATAATCGAATATATGATATAGGATACTAATCCTACATATTTTACACATGTTTCCATTCTAGATTTACCTATGCATATTAAAATAAGTACTATTGTTTGATCCAAGATCTTTATCCTAGTTTCACCTATGAGGCTAGATGTATTAAGTGAACTCAAAGAATAATTTGGGTACTTGCATCCTCTCATTTTATGATTATTACTAAGACAATCTAGGGCATGAGCTAAAGGAATGGGGATTCATTAGATAACCTAATTGTAATATATATCCAATAGATTTATCACTACAACCAGAGGTCCAATACCAATTTTCTCACTAACTTACAAAAAAATTACACTTTTAAATATATCTATTGTAGCATAGTGAATTTGAAATCCCTACATTGTTTTGTTTGACTATTTATAAATAAAGGGAAAGATCATTTTTTCATAAATAAAATTTAAAGAGATGGAGGGTAAGGTAGAAATAATTTTTTATCATTAAAGAGGAAACACATATGCTTCTAGGAGCAAAACATGCCTAGCTATAGTTGCACCATTGTATGTTAAGTTTCATGATGGATCGATCTTTATTCACACAGGGAGAGAGAGTTTGAGGAGAAAGGAAAATGCTTAATTCTAATCCTTTAATGAATGAACTAGAAATATGGTTGTATTCAATTACACACAAATCCTTATATATTTTAAATAAAGTGAAAGGTATTGAAGAACCTAATTAAAATAGACGAATCACATTCTATTTAATGCATAAACTCTATATAAAATCACAAATTAAAGTCCTATAGAATTAGTGTTAATCTATAAAATCATAAATAAATTGTAAGACTTATAAGTTAACCAAATGCATTTACACAAAAAATCAATTTTCCATTATTTTGATAGTGTTTTCTCGCAAATAGAGTCAACCCTTATAACATACTAGGTAACAATATCTATAGAATGGAGAGATCAGTCTTACCTCCAAGAGGCATGCGATCCAAACTTTGGACATCATGTATTAAAATGGTAAACTAAAATTATGTCAAAATATTACTTGTTTTAAACTAGATATGATGGAAATAAATTTCATGGCCCGCTAAGGATCATTGAGGAGAGGTCTAATGTTGATCACATATTAACAATTCTAAAAGTCTTTGTTAGGCTACCAATGATTATTAAATGAGTACTAACCTATGTAAGTCAACAAAAGACTCATGGAGGAGCATCTTAGATGGATATATAATGTGCAGGAAGTGTGTGGATCACACCTTTTCTACCTTTGTAACACTATTAATGATGGAGGGATAGGCCATATGGTGATTTAATAATGTCTTTAACTACTCAACCCATTTTAAAAAATGACAAATTCCTAGCTCTAATGTATTGGGCTTAATTTTATTATCTTTTACTTATGTACCAAATATTAAATAAGTGTTCCAATCGATCCCCTTAGGATTGTGACACTTTTACATTTATTACCCAACCAACACTTGTGTGGAGTTACCTTTATTCCATAGACCAAAATTGAGAAACACATGCTCTTGAGACCCATATCCATGCATTTAATATACTTTATCTAGAGATAAAAACATGATACAATGTCATTATTTTTGGCCTGTTAATCACTTATCTAAGTCAAATGTTTTTCCATGTGTCTATTTATCATGAAACTAAGTCTTGATTTTATCTATCCATGTTTCTTTATTTACAACATGACACTTTTCATACTCTCACTCTTTCACAATGTTTGAACTCAATTCTTAGCATTCTAGGCCCCCTTTAATAATGATCAAGTGAGATGCCAACACATGGTATGATCTCTCTCTTTCACTTAGTGTCATTGATATTTGATGTATGTTATTTATTACTTTGGCCATGAATTAGAAAGATGTTGACATGTGGAAAAATATTTTTAATCCATGGGATTTCAAAATATATAAAGTCCTTTGATCTTTTTGTAGGTCATGAGTTAGAGAGATGTTGACACATGGAAGAACCTCATTTATTTGAGTGATTAGGGAACATCGAGATGTTGTCCTACTCTTGTTAGTCATAGATAAGTGGCATCCTACCATGTGTCATGATCTCATTTATCTAGGTGATCAAGGACCTCATAACCTAGCTTGCTTTATTATTTTACTCCAGACTAATGAGATTTTGACACATGGATTAATCTCATTAATCTATGGGATCATTGGATTCATATTATATTTTTCTATGTTTGTAGGCTTGATATGTGTGGGATGATACCATATGTATATCCCTCACTTATCCATGGGGTTTTTTAATCTTTGACATTGGACTAGCCATTGGTCTTCCTAACAAGATCTGGGTGAGTGACATCTTACCACATGGCTTAATCTTGCTTATTCCTGAGGGTCACCTAGATTAAAACTTTGTATATTTTTCTATGGACTCTATATGAGTGAGATGATACCATTTGAGTGACTCTCACTTATATGGAGGCTCACTTTTATTAAGAGTATGTGTATTCTCTTATTAGATATGAATGATAGGTATCATGCCATGTGGCATGATATCATTTATCAATGTGATCAGGGACCTCAAGACTTAACCACTTCATTATTTTTCTCTCAAGGAATGGGATGGGAACACATGGAATGATATTGGAGATTAAGGCCTCACAGATTCTTTTCCTTAACCACTTTAATTTTATATAAGCAAGTAACTAGGATGAAGACACATGGTAAATGTCAATTGCTCAAGTACTTGGGTGAAAAGGACTTAGATCATTTTACCTCATAAGCCACATATAAGTTAGATGAAGACATGTGTCTCAATCCTATAAATCTAAAGGGGCACTAAAGGAAAAGACTTAGTTGTTTCAAAAATCCTTCATGAGGAAGTTGGGTGCTAACATGTGGAATGATCTCAAATCTTAGGATCTAACCTTTGGAATTTAAATTAATTGTATTAGCTATTTGGATTTGAATTGAATTAATTATCTTAAATTTGACAGTTGATCTAAGTGCAAGAGAGACATGTGGTGATGGTCTATACAAGGAAACTTTCATAAAATCACTAATTATGAAAGTGGATATTTTTGAGTTAGACAAAGTAAGATTTGTTAAGGTAGTCCTATGGGGTCATAACACTCCTACAAAGAAAAAACAACATTGGGAAAAAATAAGTGAGCTCAATTAGTTAATAAAGCCAAAATCCAAATTTAATGAACTTCATAGTACTAAAAGCTAGATAAATGCATAAAATATCTTTATTAAATGTTTCCTTTTCAACCTTTAGACTCATGTATCAATCTAATTACTAGATTAGATATGAGAACACTCAGCTACCTTAGAATCAGATCAAGACTTCATTTTGAATAAAAAATCAGACTTAAGACCATGACTTTTAGCTTAGACTTGGACTAATTCATTTCATAATAAGACATAAACATGGAATTTAAGCTCAAAAAGTGTCCTAATTTTAAAGTTTGAAAATAAGGCATGTTGGTCACACCAAATGGTGACTATTGTGGGAAAAATGTTGCCTCAACATTTATAATCTAGACTATAGGGCTCCATTACTAAATTATGTGATAAAAAACTAAAGCTCCTTTTATATGAAATTAGAGGAAAACATAGTTCTCAATTCTACTTCAAAAAACAACATACTAGGCCCTTATTCCTTCAAAGGGTCATTTTTAACAAAAAGTGATTTTGTTATTATTTTTAATCCACTAGGCAAGCTTAGACATATCTTAGGTATTCAAAGCTCCTTGAGAGGTAATTTATTTCTAGAATTTAGCTAAGTAAAAAAAGTCTTATACATTTATTTACTGATATCTAATCATATATATCCATGATAGATATACCTTTGGTCTCACTCAAGGCCTTTTTCCATTTTCAGATAGGTTAGAAAGCTTATGATGGAGGCAACCCAAATCACCCTTTCTTAGGAATAAACTTGTATTTTCATGAGATTCAAAATTCATTTAATTTTTATGTTTCTTTTACTTAATCTAGGATGGTTGGGGACCAATATATCCAATGTGTAGGAATGGTTCAGTGAACTCTTTGCACCAAGAAGGTCATTTTCTTGCTTAATGATTTGGCTATGATTGATATGTTCCAAGTGTTGTGATGAGCTTTATTAAAAATATGTATTTTCTTAATTCACTTGATCAGTTCTAAATCATTGACTCCTAATTATTTTAGCGTCTCAATATAATTTCATTTGTTTATAAAATTGTTCAATAATGGGTGATCACCTTCTACCTTCCAATTTTGAGACTGTGTTTTTAGTGCCTTGTCAATTTTGAAGTGATCAAATTTAGGAGCATGGGGATCAAGATTTAGATTGTATTGTCTTAAAAAAATTGGTATATATGCTTCTCAATTTGAATAATGGGAACAATGTAAGACTATTTTAAGGGTATAAAGGGTAAAAGGGAGAAATAAGAGGAAGCTCCAAAACAAACAAACACAAATAAAAAATATATAAATTAGGAAAAAGAAAGTGAAAGCATGAAAAAATAGAAGTAAACATAAAATTAAAGTAAACAATCTAAATTTAATCTAATATTTACATCACCAAACCTTGCACCCACGAATATTCTAAAATTGAATTAGAAGGGATAGTCGAGAAGTAAAGTTTCAAGAGTTTTCCATTAAAAAGTAGTAGGAGGTCATTACCTCCAAGGTCTTTCAATTAATATGTGTTTTTAACTAACAACTCAAATATATGGTATGGTCCAATCCATATTGGATCAATTTTTGAGTGTTTCCCTTTCTTCTTGTGTGTTTTGTCTTATAGAAAGAATAAGTATGTTATCTAAAAGTACTTGATAATTTCCCTCTTATTGAATGATATTTTTATTGTCACTTTATGTATACTAAAGTTTTTTAGGGACTCTTCTCATGCTTCCTCCAATTGTACAATGTCCATCAACTTTGAGTTTGTCTTTTTAGTATCTTCCATGTACTCTTGCATAAACTTGTAAGTTAGAAACTTAAGGGCCATTAGGAATATGGGATCCTACCCATATACCAAAATAAAAGGAGAGATTTTGAGGGATTAATTATATTTTTTGTGGTCATCCCAAAGAGTATATTTCAATAATGAATACCACTCTCTATGCTTATTTTTATATACTTATTGATGGTGTAGATCATGTTTTTAATAGTCAGCTTAGCCAAACAATTCCATTATGGGTAGTATTTTGATGAGAAACTCAAGGTAATCCCATTTTCATAAGCTAATTTAGTAATATTGTTTGACTGAAATGCAATTCCATTATTGTAGACAAATGAGGTTGGGGTGCCAAATCATGTGATGTTTTTCTCAATGAAATTGGTGACTTCCTTAGCTATTATGTTTTTGTCACCACTACCTCTATCCATATTATGCAATAAGTAGTGGCTATAAGTATAAAATTATGTCAAAATTATGATTTTGGGTTGATGACTCTAATGATTTCAAGTCCCCATTGATCAAAATGACACTCTTTTATCACACGCTTCAAATGTATTATAGTTTGAACTTCCTTCTTCATGAAGTTCTAACACTAATGGCACAAATGCATATGGGCATAGACATAATTGAATACAATGGACTAATATTACACATCTCATATAATTTTTTACTTAGTTATATTCCTAGAATAATGGCCACTACCTAATTCATCACAGAAGCTAGTCCTAACTTCCATAGATTATTATTTAGATATACATATGAGATAGATGCATTCATAGTTATTTATATAAATCACTCCCTTATTCAGCATGTAGTGGATTAACCTCAACCTGAGAGCTACTTTCTACATCTAATTGAATCCTAGAGGAGTATTTCCATAAATGAGGTAATTGATAATTGGATACATCATTCTTGATGGACCATTTATGACTAGTCTAATTAAACCATTATTATCTTTTGGTCAATTTTAGTGATAAATTTACTTTAGATTAGCTTGAGAGTTTTTATTTCAAGGTTTTACTCTTATAAATCTACCATCCATCAACCTCTATGTTCCCTTGTCTCATTTATCTCCAATATTAGCTTTATAACTAGGTCTAGGATGATGGCATACACCTTATTTTGGTTGATGTAGTGCATGAATTATTTCACATCCATGACTAGGGTGTATGGCTTCTTATCTAAGGTGGAATATTCTTGTTGGAACCCCACTAGGTTTACCAATAGTTACACTATATTTTTTTTTCATAGAGTTTACTTATGAAATCATTTATAACTACATGTATATCCATTGTTTGACTAATAAATACATTCAAATTAGTAATAACATAAATACATAAACCCATTGGTTAATATAATTGTCCATTTACTTTTAAAATAACTATAAAATATTTACAAGATGAATATTTTTCCCAAATGAATAGTGGAAAGAATCAAGTACATCAAAATATTAATATAATCAACATTCCAACCATAAATAAGCCTATAGCCTTTGTTGTCATAATATTCAAAATTAATTACAAGTATCATAGTTGCTACTATTTTTAATATCCCTCAGATAATAATATATTACATGTTTCTTTTTAGTAAAATTCAAATATATAATACAATATGTATAATAGTACAAATGAGCTTCACAAATAGGTCAAAGATCCATAAATATAGTCTGAATATGATTCCTAAATGGTTGAAATATTTGAATAAAGGGAGAGCATCATCTGAGTGATTTACCTCCAACTATAAACCAGCAATCTTTTTCACACCTATCCATTGGGAGCGGCCCTACCCTTCATGGAAGGGAAGATAAAAATAGTAAAAATTTCAAAAAATTAACTAGAACCAATATGCATACAATCACTAATACATACAATAGTCATATACACCATGGAACCCAATCCTCTATATCAAATGACATTATCATACACATGTAAACTATAAAGTAAAGTATAATGATAATGTCTCATCTATAACATTACTTTATCCAAAGTTTTCATGATATAAATTATATCTAAGGATCCATGTCAATTCTACTCACACAAAACTTCTGCTACTTAATCATAACTATAAAAAGATATAAGGGGATAGGTATATTAGTTTCATGCTATCACCCTCATATATTTATCACCTATTATCCATGAAACAAGTCTAGAATTTTGACATATATATTTAAAAATAGTAAATACAAATTATAAACTTCACTCAATTCAATAGTAATATAAGATACAGACAGCCATAAATCAAGAATCTCATTCCTTTCATTCACTTAACCACAAAAGTGAATATATAGGTTTATCAAACTAATTGTATTCATAACTAGATATGTATAGGAGACTTGAACAAGAATCAAGGTATTTTAAGTCCCTTATCAACATATCATTTGAACACCATTCACATATATACATATATTTGATGATAAAACTTAGTGAATAATATAACCCATGAAATATCAAAATAAATCATAAATAGAATTAAGGTTATAAAATCTATTTATGTATATCTCTATACTTATTCCATCATGATATATTATATAATAGCATATCCTTAATTTAAGGTTATAGTCTAATGATATTTTAAAGACTAGATCTACCCTACTGATCACATAGAATTAAGATCCATTATAATTACTACATAATGTGTATATAACCTACATAAGTTACTCTTAATATGCTAGTTCACAATATTAAAATACATGGACATTAAAACATATAAATGAGCATATAAATACTTATGCATTTCATACTCATATTCATAACCTATATCCTTAATAGTTTAATACCATCAAAATAAGGCTTAGGTTTGTTGTCTCCATAATAGTTGATTATATATTTCCATGCATAAAATAAATAGTCACCAATAACATTAATAAATACTTTTAACACCTAAAGGAATATATCACATTTTTCACCCAAATATGTTTAATGACTTGGATACTTAATCCCTCAATATCCAACACAAACTACAACTTTATTAACAATTTATATATACTTAGTTCTAATACCTCATGGCATACCCCAATTAGATAACTAAAACCCATTACATATAACTAGGTATATACATTGAAATTGTACATATATAATAATAATAATAATTAAATGTTATTCCTCAAAATAATATTGACATTTATGCATATATAGAATTTATCATTGGAATATTCCATGCATAGACCTACAACATTCTCAATTGTGTGTGTGTGTGTGTGTGTGTGTGTGTGTCTATATATATATATATATATATGTATGTATGTATGTATGTATATATATATGTGTATATGTATATATATATATATATATGTATATCTATATATATGTATATATATATATATATGTATATGTATATATATGTGTATGTATATATATGTATATGTATATATATATATTTATATATATGTATGTATATATATATATACATATATACATATATATATATACATATACATACATACATACATACATATATATATATGTATATATATATATATAGAGAGAGAGAGAGAGAGCGAGTGAGATAGATTCATATTCTTCATTTCATTTTTCCCTTATCAATTTGACATTCAATAAAAGAACCTAGATCATATTAATGAACCCAGATTACCTTATTATATACTATAATCATATTAAATCATTAAAAAGGAACACATTTTTTAACATGAATTAAAGTAAACATATTCACTTGTTCATATATATATATATATATAATATATATATATATAAACTTATGAGTACCATGAAAAAGGGTTTTCAAACTTAGCTAAATCACTATTATTTGGTCACAATTTTTTTCTTAGTCATATATATATATATATATATATATTTATATATACATGTTTATCCCAAATACAAAATGAAAACCAAATCTTAGCATAAGTTCCAAATTATAAGAAGACACACTGAGTTTGTTTTACTCCTTGATTCATGTTGAAAACATACAGGACTAAATAGTTAAACCCCCCCAAAATATATAACAATTAAATATGTACAATTATGTAGGATTTTAACAATTTGAAACAAATTACATAACTTATAGTGGTTTTTGGGTTTGAATTAAAGGTATTAGACATATTCTTCATGTAAGTCTAGCTCAACCTCAACTCTATAGGCTTGAGGATGTAATCAAGTTCCATCCCCATGTATATAGACCTAAAAACCTAGGGTTTAGAGTAAGATTTTTGCTAATATCTAACATTTCACACATTATAAAACCATATAAAACCCAACATTATTTTTGACATTTAAATATGAAAATAATGAAAGATAAATTGGCCTAGTTATATGGAATTTGACATTTAATATGTGAAATGATAGAATTTTACTCCTTATTAACAATCTCTCTTTTTCATCCTTCCTCTCTCTTGTTATTATTATCATTCCCTTTACCCTTTTGTCCTATTTTTATTAAATCCTATGCACATTCTACATGACTAGATCACACCCTTAAAAATCTAAGTTCCTCATCATGCAATTCATATTCATAAATGCACAACTATCTTCATTTAATATTAAATTTCAATCATAAGCTCTATATCTATCATGGTAGCTGTAAAAACCATCCATCTCCTCCAAGATTTATTTCAACTCCCGTTATCATTTAAAAATAACAAAACCAATCCATTTAACATTTTTACTTTGTGATATATGTTAATTGAAAAAACAAATAAACAACTAATATCCAAAGTTTAAAAGTTTGTATTAATTAAATTTATTTGGGGTTTTCTTTCCCTAATTTGCCTATTATCTATGTCACCAAAAGACATAATGTGACCAATTAAACCAATATGAATCAAGCAACCAAAAAAGAGCATTAACATTCAAACTTTTATCTATTAGAATGTTAGCAAGGTTATCAAGGCACAAATTAGTTACTATAGAAACTTTAATGAAATAAAGAAAACCAACTACAATCTCATGATGATCAAATAATCAATTCAAAACATAGACCTTATCTACTATGAAAATTACATCAAGTTATGACATTAGTAATGTAAACATGCCTCATTTTTATAAGAATAAACAAGTAAATAACATGCATCATTTAAGCAAAACTCATATTAACATTATTTTATTCATGCAACTATAATGTGGTGTGTGTGGGTTAAACATAAATCTCCCAACCCCCAATGTTACTATCTAAACTACCCTTTCTGATGATACACTCCCTCTATACTACCTATTAGGTAAAGATAATCCTATAACCACCTCAATCAAAAGAATGGGTAATTATTTTGAGATTATCACAATAATCAATATATAAGCATCAATAAAATGCTAAATGTAAATAATATGTATATGAAATCATAGACAATCATGATAATAAAACATATTATAAAAAAATTAAAATTTTATCCATCATACTAACTATTCACAAAACATCAATATGATTTCTAGCTATGTAATATACATACCCAAATCAGGCATAAAAATCAAAACTACAAATCATTAATTTTAAAATCCTCTACTAATACTTAAGTAGTTTTATAGAGTGGAACTATATGTGACATCCTTCTCACCTAAAATAGGTCATCATCCTAATGACATTATTTAAAATAATAATTTAGTAAATAAAAATAATATACAATAAAAAATATAAATAATGTTTAATACCAATATTGTTTAAATAAATTAGGAAATGGCCTCAATAATTCCTCGTAATCATCCCATGTGGAACTATCCTCATAATATAATTCCCACAAGACCTTGCATTATGATACTTCTCTATTATGCAAGTTAAGCTTACGAGTATTAGTTATTTTGATTGGTTCTATTGTGACCACCCATGGATCCTAAACCTGTAATACGTTCTAATCCAAAACATGTGTAGGATCAATAATATATTTATTTAGGTAAGATACATAAAACATATTATACATTTGATCTAAATTTGGTGCTAATTTAAGTATATACACTATAGGTTAATATCTTTTAGAACATAAAAGTGTCCCACATATCTTGGTGATAACTTTGTTGATTTCCCAAAGTCAATGGCACTCTTTTGGGGTTTGACTCAGAAAAAAATTATCTCCAACTTAGAACTACCTTGAATTTATTTTCAAATCAACATAAATTTTCTACCTATCATTGGATTCAACCAATATTTTCCTTATTAACTTTACTTGTTATTCTATTCATACAAGCATATCAGGTCCAAAGACCACTTTAGCTTCAAATTTATCCCAACTGATTAGTGTTCTACATCTCTTACCATATAATGCCTCAAAAGGAGCCATTATCAAAGATGATTAGTATGAGTTTTTGTAAGCAAACCCAAATAATTATATATATTATTCAAATTTTTATTATTGGTCCATGTAATACATTCTCAAAATATCCTTCAAAACCTTATTTACTCTCTCTATTTTTCCATTTGTTTTTAGATGGTAAGATATACTAAAATTTAGTTATGTACCCAAAGATGAATTAAAAGTTTGCCAAACCCCTAAGTCATCCTAGGGTCCCTATTTGAAATGATATTGCCTATAAACCCATAAAATCTATAAACCTCTTTCATAAACCTTTTGGAAAACATTGGTACATCATATATTAAATTACCTAGAATGAAGTGAGATACTCTTTAAAGTTTAGCCATAACTATCAAAATCATGTCATGACAGTTTATAGACATAGGACATTCTTGGACAAAGTCCATGATCATAAATTGAACTTACATTATGGTATAAAATGTGGGCACAACATCCTAGCATGATGCACATGTTCAACATTAACACACTAACATTCCAAAAAACCAGACACAAATTTTGTTTCATACTTTTTTATTCCCTTCCATAAATGTAATTGCCTTAGTTCTAATAATAGCTTAGTGTGGTTATAAAAAATGTGAAATTGGATGACTCAGGCATGGCTAATAACACCCAACCTATAGTTCCTCTTTATTTCTCACACAAACCTTCTTGGTTAGTCTTTCAATGATTCCCAGTCATATGTAGCTTTCCAAACTAAGCTTTTTAAGACCCAAACAACCCTCTCAAGCCCAGATTTATCCCCCAAAGTCTCATCCCTTTAGGAAAATAGTGCCCAACTTGGATAAGAGTGTCCAAAATCAAGGTGTCCTCTTTTTGGTTCTCTTGTCCAAGTTCATTTTTACCTCAAATGGTTAGATTTATTTGAATCCATATCTTTTTCCCTATCACCCCATACAAGGTCAGCTAACCCATGATCATTAATTACCCTATAAAAGGCCATTTAAAGTATATTTAGAGGGGTTGAAACTCGTATATAGGAAATAATAAATAATATAAGAAATTACACTCAATAACTCTTCCTTATGCTCTACAACAACCTTCCAATATCATTTCAAGTCTATTCAAGCACTCATACTAACCCCTAGTCATCCAAAGTATATCTAGTTTTGCATTTAGTTGCATACATCACACATTATTACACAAAGCACTTCAACATGAGAACTAAATTATCTTGATACCTCTTCAGATTATTGGTATGTAGGTAGTGTTCCCACACATGGGGTGTGAAGTGTGTCCAATGTATGCTTCACACACTAACCCCTTCTCTTCGTTCCCTAAATTTAAATTCAAGTTCAAACACTAGGACCTCCTAAGGGTTTTTAATATTTAATCAAATACATAGTGAGATCTATATGTGTTTAAGACTCAAAATTTCATGGACAGGGTAACACTGACCTGCCAGACATAACCCAAAAAGCTTTCAATCTTAGGACAATAGTACCAAAATTGGACTATAACACCAAAAAATAGGATATCTCCTTTTAACACTCCTATAAAACTTAGAAACAAAGTTTATGAACCTATTCAATCCTATTTTTTAGTCTTTTTCCTTCAGTATTAGACTCTATCTCATTCCAGATCAATAAAAAAAAGCTAAGTTCTAATTTCTCTCACATACTGCTATATTTATAACAATTCAAAATACTATCTATTTACACAAATCAGTAGGTTAAATAAAGCATATCTATTTACTAATTTATATTACTTAGACCCTATACTTATTTGAGAATTAAACACCTAATTTCCTAAAAATAATAAAACATTTGGTGAACCTATCTTACTTTGAACTTTTTCACAGAAACCCTAGGGATAATTATTTCTAATTTCTTTCCATAATTTCTTGATTTTTATTAAATTTAAAAATAAAAAATATATCAATTCATTAAAAAAAAATCACATATTTTTTTTAAACCCTAGTTTTCACATACTAGGTCCTTTTTCATAGAAACACATTCAACACACTAGGAAAAATATATTGCTAATTTTAGAAATATTTTCTAATTTTTCCCAAAATTTTCAAGAAAAAATCTACAAATTTTGTGTAAAATTTTCAATTTATTGCATTAATTTTTAAAAAAATCATTCAAATCCCTAGTTACATAAAATACATTCTCAGTTATCTTTTAGTACTTTTTACATCATTTTCTAAAAATTTAGTTGCATATCACTCTCAGAAAATCAATTTAAAAATCAAACACTCATAGTAATTTGTACAAGTATTTTTAAAAAATCCTTAGTTGCATGTACTATCTCCTCTTTTGATTTTTGAGGTATCACCTTACATTCATACAAATATTGAAAAAATGATGCTCATTTACAAACTATTCTTGCAGTTCTTACAAATAATAAAGATTCTATAATCAGTCCTATCATGTACATGAATGATGAAGTTTATCATATGTTAGTACAAAGTTTCATTCTTTGTATTTCATGTTTTCTTTGCATTTCATGGGATGATGTTAATCAATATATTCTTAACTATGTTAAACTATCTCTTGAATTACCTCCATTAGAACCCCTTCCCCATACCGAGTCATGTTACATGGTCTATTTCACTCTTCCCCAAGTAACTACCCATAACTAGAGATCCTAGTTGACACCCTTTGTCACTCTACCTCTTTGACCCATTGATTATCTTTGTTCTCCTCTCATAGATACTACTACTCCTATATAAATTGTAGATAATGTGGTTAGAGCTATTACTTAATGTGTTGTTATGCCTCCTCCACCTAACCAAGAGCCTCATCACCCTAATTTTCCAACCCATCCCAAGCCCAACCCACCCACACAGGTAGATTTACACAAGGCATATGACATTATTGATCAATTATATAACATTAAAGCTAAAATTTCCATGTTAAAACTACTTTAAAAAGCTAATATATTCAAGGACATTTTTTTATCAAGCATTCACTCATACTTCTCTACCTATTGATTCGTAACCTTCTTATTTTCCATTAGTGGTTAGCACTATAAAAACTATAGAAGATGCAATTTATTTTGATAGTGAGGACATACCTTCTTAGATAGTTATTGATAAAAAATTACCACTATTCATATAAGTACAAGTTAAAACTAATGTAGCCAAACAAGTTCTTGTTGATAGTGGTTCCAAAATAAATTTATGTAATATCACATTCTTATAGGCCATGGGTGTAGATTTGGCATCAATGTAAAAAACATATAAAAACATCTAAGGGTTAGATGATACACCATGATAAACATTGGGTAATATCACTTTAGATATAATGGTGGCCTAAAAATCCTCCCAACACAATTCTAGGTCATGTCAGGTCCACTCCACTATAATATTTTACTCAGATGACCTTAGATACATACTATGGGTGTTATCCATTCCACTTTCCATCGATGCATTAAGTTTCTCCATGAGGGATATCTATACACATGTCTAGCAGACAACTAACCATTTAGATATTGTTACCCTTTAGATTCATATTCAACTATTTTAGTAAATGGGACACCATATCTCATAGTAAAACCATCATTTCATAACATTTATCTTGATGAAATACATACATATGAGATGGGTGAGACTAGCACTTCCCACACTACTCCACTTATAGTTTCACCATCATTACCAGCTTTTTTACCAATCATAATAGCTTCAACCATTACAACTACTTCATCAGTCATAGTTTTGACACTAGTTACACATCTACCATCACTAATAGTAGTACCAGTAGTTCCAGTCAATTCCATAGTTACTCCACTAGTTACATATATAAAGAAATAATATCTTCTTCTTATACTATAGCTGATGAGACTCCTATAGCATAATTACCCCTTGTGGTAAAATTAGATTTATCATATGTACATGATGTCGATATAGATTCATAAACTTCTTCAAATGATGATATAGCACCCACACTCATAGATGACTATTTTCATGGACTAAGCTTTACACCAGTCAATCTAGGAGAGTACCAAGATGAATCTAGATCTCTCATCCTACATCACTACTAGCATCTCTCACTACACTCTTAGAATGTGATCCACACTCATAGCCATAAATAGATCACTTAGCACATATAATTCACATGATTACTTTCATGGATATAAATCTAGTTATTTAAATTCAAGTAGGTATCACACAACATCAACCTTAGTTTATGTTATAGATATTAATTGATCATGGGTTGATCACATTATCTATAATATGACATAGATCTATCAATAGATTGACATAGTAGAATGGTCACCCATTTTGTACTTTTTAAAAGATTATAGGCCATGATACAAATTCATGCACAAATTTATAGTGATGATTGAATAAGCTACAGGATTGAGGTATTATTTAGATTGTAGCACCACTAGTGGTACTGATTCCTCCACTTCCATTGGAGTCTTTTACAAGAAAGACTAAACATCTTAGAGTAGAGTCAGCATCTCCACCACTAGAGCAACCTTTAGTTTGATTCTAGCACAATGACACTATGAACATAACATCTACAACATATGATGATAGTTATGATGATGATCTCAAGGCATTTGATGATGGCCATGATCCTTTCCTCCATTTCCATCCCTAGTAGGCTCCATCCTTGGATCCCTTCCCTCCTCCAGCCTAGTATTTTTATCATTATATATATATATATATATATATTTATTTATTTATTTACATACTTGTATATAATCCTTTTCTAGCACTAATTATACATAATTTATTTTGAACTAATTGTACATAACTTATATCAATAAAATACAAAAACATTACAAAACTTCAAAACACAAAAACATTCAAATATATCAACAATACCAAAAACATTTTGATTGTATGCGTTATCCATGATTTGCATTACTACTATCATGATAGGACTTACATTCACTATTTCATGCTATGTATGTTGATTTTATACCTTACCATGCTTCACTTAATCTTCTTTAAGTGTGTGCAGTGACATTTAACTCTTTGATTTCTTCATTCTACCCATTGAGGGGGAATTCCTACTTCTACCTTCAAGACACACATTGTTATACACACCCACTAGGGGCATATTATACATGACTACACCATCTAGGTTATGTCATTCTTATACCACACACTCTGAGTTATCATATTTATGTACATTAATTTATAGCTTACACAGAGTACTATATTGACATTTCACTAGTATCTAGCACTTGTGTATCTCTTAGCATATATATAGTCTTGTACTAAACATGTATTTCATACTTTCACATTTGATTTGATTAGTTATATATGCTTGTATCTTTACATTTCTTACATGCTTACTCTACTTGCTTAGTGTAGCTTGTGTGATTGCATTTCCCATTCCAGATTGTATCCTGCTTATGCCTTAAGACATTTACCAATGTCCTTTGCTTTTATTCATGTGTATGAATTAGGAAATTTTAAAATGACCTTTATTTGTACTCTTATATGTGCATGTGGCCCTTGTGCCAACTTTTCTTTTTCATTTTTATGTGTATGTGGCAATCGAACATGCCTTCCATGCTTGTCTTCTAGTTTGAGTGACATGTGTACATGTACCTTATTTGCATGGCCCCTTGGCCATCCTTGTAATATTTTTGATTATTTATTGCTACTTGATTGTTGGTTTTATTCTCATAGTGTGCAATTCCATGTTCTATATCATGCATTTACCTTGTTTTCTTAGATGCCATGATGGACACCATGCTCCATCCCTCTAACTAACAACCACATAACTAACATCAAAAATTTATAGTTTAGTATTTTGTACTTGATTTCACATTGTTATATCTATCTAGGCATACCCCTATTGATCTAACAATATCAAAATAAAAACGTTGCTATATCTAGAGACATCTTGTTAAATATAAATGTTATATCATATATCTATATAGATTAACACATTTGTATGACTCTTTTATTTTGAGGGAGGTCATTGTAGGTTTATCATTCCTACCCTTAAAAGATGGGGCATAAAACATGGGTTTTGTCATAGAGATAAAACCTCATAATAGTCAAAATAGTATCATTTAGAACACTCAACATAGAATCCAGACATCAAACCATTCAAATTAGAGAAAAAAATAGTGATAATTTTAGATCAGGAGTTAGTTTTCACACCAGATAATAGCATCATAAATGGATAGTAGTGTCAAACTTAGGGGTGTATATATTTTGGCACTCCTACATAGGTATAAAAACACTCAAGGTTTATATAAATATTCAAAAATTTCAATTTAGGGATAGTTTTTTCACTTTTAGATTAGTTAAATTTAACAGTTTCAACACAGTTTTCTTATATATAGGGGGCTATCATGTGCAACATGATGGTTCTCACATATAATTTATATTAGGTAGTTAAAATAACTTATAAATTAGAATCAATGTTCTAGACATCAGTGATTAGGGGTAATGTGCATGACACATTGATCTTCTTTTATTTTTGAGTTTTGATTTAGTCTAGGCATTCTCAATAGTTGCAAGCCTTACTCGATCTATAGGTGGTTGGCATCACATTCAAGTTGAAATTTCACACAATTTTAACTTTTTTAGTACTTGAGTTCCCAATTTAGCTTTCATATAAGCCTAATACATCAATTTAGAGTGGCTTTCATACAAGCCTAACCTTCATCTTTCAAAATGGCCAAGAGTGGCCTAGTTTTTAGCACACATTCAACTATCCATGCCACATTGTCAAGATTTACAGCATGTCCATGGGATCCATGAGCCATCTCATATGAAATCTATTCTATACCAATATCACTTCATAGCTTCACTTATGAGGCAATTATGGGTCTAAAGGGCCAACCTTTGTATTCTTGAGACACCTATTCAGAGGGATTAGACACACAGTCCAAACATTGATTAGCACATGTATGATTCATTAACTTCACTTAGTTTTCAATGATATATCTAAAGGGATAACCTTTGCATTCTTGGGCCACATTCTAAGGAATTGAGAACTCAATTCCATTCATGATATTACTCTTGATTCAACACATACTCAACACAATCTAACATCACAATAGGTTTTGTGTTGGTTCACATACTCAGTGAGGTGTATTCATTCTTTTCTCTTATTCTTACTTAGTTTTGTATGTTTTATTTTAGATATAACATATTTAGTAGGAATTGATCTACTTTATATTTTCATTTGTAGATTCACACTTCACAATGTGCTCTCTCTATGCACATCCAACATCACATAACTTCATGACATTTTCCCTTATAAGTAAGTTCAGGTATGCTTTCTATTTCTCCTTTATCTTAGTATTTAACTTTATTGCATCACTAGAATAAAAGGGGGGAAATGTAGTCATATACAATGAAAAATTGGCTGACTTAGGCATGGTTAATAGCACCCAACCTATAGGTCCTCTTTCTTGCTCACATAACCCTTTTTGGGTAGTGTTTCACTAATTCCCAATCATCTATATATTTTTAGACTTAGATTTTTGAGATCCAAGATACCCTCTTAGGCCTAGGTCTATCTCCTTAGGATAATAGTGCCCAACTTGGATAAGAGTGCCAAAACTTAGGGTGTCTTATTTTTGGTGCTCTTCTCCATGTTTATTTTTACCATAAATGATCAAATTTTCTTGAATCCTTATCTTTTTCCATATCAACCTAATACAAGTTCATCTAACCCATGATCATTAATTAACCTATAAAGGCCATTAAAATTCCATTTAGAGGGGTTCATACTCATTTATAAGAAATAATCAAGAATACTAGCAAATACACTTAAGTACTCTTCCTTATTCTCTACATATAGCCTTCTAAGATCATTTCAAGCACTCATACCAGCCCCTAGTCATCCAAAGTACATCTAGTTCTACATATAATTACATACATCACACATTATTACACCAAGCACTTCAATAAGAGAACTAAATTATCTTGATCCCTCTTTGGAGTATTGGTTTATATGCAGTGTGCCCACACATAGGGTGTGAAGTGCATTTAGCATATCCTTTACACACTAATCCCTTTTCTTCTTTCCCTAAATTTTAATTCAATTTTAAGCACTAGGAGCTCTTAAGGGTTTTAAAGATTGAATTAGACACATACTAAGCTCCATAGGCTTTTAGTCCTCAAAATTTCACAAATAGGGTACCACCGACCTACCATACAGAACCCATAAATCTTTCAGCCTCAGGATAATAACATCAAAATAAGACTATAGCACCAAATAATAGGGTGTCCACTTTTGGCACTCTTATCCAACTCAAAACTGAAGTTCAATAACTTATTCTATCCTATTTTCTAGTCCTACTCCTCCAGTATCAGAATTTGTCTCAGTCCAGATCAACCAAAGTAAGTTAAGTTCTAATTTCTCTCACATACTATTATATTTAAAAAAAGACAAAATACTATATGTTTACACAAATCAATAGGTCAATTAAAGCATATCTATTTACTAAATTATATTTCTCAAACCCTTTATTTATTTGGTAATCAAACACCTAATTTGCTAAAAAGAATAAAATACTTAGTCACTCAAAGATGTCCTAAATATGGAGCATAGTGCAATTCCTTTAGCATAAAATTCCTCAATTTTTCACTTTTAGGCATATATATTCTACCATTATACCTCAAAAACCCATGATTATTGAATTAAAAGACTTTTTATCTATGATCTAGAGAATTATGAACCAAATCTTTCTTAACCTAATCATACAACTCATATCTAGGTGATAATTTTACTACATGATCTTGAAAATTACTTCTTATTGTGTCCAAAGTTGCAATGTACCTTCTATGAATAATGGCATCTACATATCTTTTCTCTTTTCCCTTAATGTAGTTGATGTTGAAATCATAATATGATAAAAAATATAACCACCACCACTGAAAAATATTAAGGTTAAGTTAGGTAAATATGTACTTGAGACCCAAGTTGTCGTTTTTAAGCTCAAAAAGTTTTTCCAAACAAATAACACCTCTAAACTTGTAAAGAATGAACTATGGTAGCTAGTTATAGGTCAACAATAGAATAATTTACCTCATAAGGCTTCATTTTCATTGACTCATAGGCAACAACTAAACCATTATGCATAATAAATCCTCTTAAACAATTTTTTGATGCATCTTTTATAACTACATAGTGACAGTTTGAATCTAGAATCCAAAAAACTTAGCTAAAATAAGCCTCTTTTTTAGAACCTAAAAGGATTCTTCACACTTAGTAGACCAAAGAAAATGAAGATCATTACACTTAAGAGAGGTTATTGGACTATCTTGGATGAATTTGGTATAAAATTCTTGTAGTACCTTGTTAAATCCATAAAACTACACACATTATGCACATTTTTTAGGTGTTTGTCAATCCATAATAGCTCTAATCTTAGTGAATCCACTAAAATTCCTTTTATATAGATAATGTGTCAAAAGTATTGTAATCTTATCTAAAATAAATCACACTTAGAAAACTTCCCTTAGATATTATGCTTTCAAAACCACTTCAAGACTAAATTTAAGTGTAAAATATCCTCTTCTTCACTTTTGGAATAGATGGGAATATAATCAAAAAAAATACTAGCACAAACTAATCAAGGTAATTTCTAAACACAATATTTATGAGATTCATGATTGCTACATGTGCATTCTTAATCTGATTTGAAGTACTATGAAATCATAATGACCATAATATGTCCTAAAATCTATTTTTTTAATATCTTCCTCTTAAATTCTCAAATGATGGTATCCATCATGAAGATCAATATTTTAAAAGACTATTTCACCATGCATTTGATTAAAAATATCTTCAATATGAGGTAATGGATACCTGTTCTTGATCATTTCCTTATTGAACATTTGATAGTTAATGTATAGATGAAAGGTTCTATCCTTGTTCTTGAAAAAAACTTCACATGCATCCCATTGTGAAACACTTGGCCAAATCAATCCTTTGACCAAAATCTCCTAAAGTTATGCCTTTAACTCAATTAACTCAATTGATCCCATTCTATAGGGAGCCTTAGATTATGGTTTTAACCCTAGAATGATATTAATGGTGAAATCAAATTTTATTTTTTGAGGTAAACTTAGTAATTCCTCTATAAAAACATCTTGAAACTCTTGCATAAAAGGATAATCTTCCAAAGTGGTTTCTTTAGTTTCACCAATTTCATCAATTTTGACTAGGAATGCTTGACATCCCTTTCACTGAGCCTTATTCAATTAAATGTCTATTTTTTTTTGTAGTGTTAACTCCCTCTAATTTCCTTGGATTTTGGTTTGATAATAATTTAAACACTCAATCTTATTAAGGAAATAGTTAACTTTGGCTTTGTACGTAGAGAGTTAATTCACTTATAGGATCACATGATAGGTCCCTAGTTTTTTTATATAAAGATCAACAACCATGGTGAATTTTGGAAACATCATATCAACCTCAATAAGGCATGTATCAATCTTGACCTTGTATTCATTCCCATACTAAACTAACCAAGTGTTTTCCATACAACTAGTTTTCCTCGATAAACTACTTAGAATTTCAGGAGATATAAAACATTTAGTAATCCTTATGTATATAAGAAAATAAATAGGATGCCCAAATAGAGTACCTAATACTAAAATGGGATAGGCTTATAATTATGCTTTATGTTTATCCTCTACTATGTGAATACATTTCTGAAAGGTTCCCTTGCTAAGATGTAGAGGTGGATGTATTCTTAGTTCTATTATCTATCTTTCACCTAGGATAATCCTTGGCATAATGGTATCCTTTCAGCCTAATTAGTAACCTTGAATCCTTCTCTGAAACTATCTCCTAGTTTCTTATTCCTTAAAACATTAATAAATCTTTAATTTTAACTATTGAACTAATTATTGGAATTCATATTCTATTTCCATTTCTTCTTCTTGAAGGGTGTCTTGGATCTACAAAACCTATTTTTGAACTTTTATCTAACTTCTACAAGTGATTTCAACTTTTGATTTTGCTTAAATACCTTATGAAAGACCTGGTCCATAGTGGATGGTCTATGCACATCCACTTCACATCTAATTTGGTGTTTTAAACCCATAATGAACTTCTTATTCTAGAAACATTTATCCTTTTGATATTGTGGAACACACTTTAGGAAAATTTTGAACTATTCCTAATATTCATTCATCGATAAATCCCCTTGCTTTAGATTCTATAAATCTATCATTTTTAATCAAATTATAGATAATTTATCTATCATGATATAAAAAGAGTCACAAACTACTCCCAAGTGGTATTCATGGAATCAAGGTTCATTTCAAGCTTTTTATTATCCCACCAAGTTGTAACTTCACCGACTAGTTGGTAATATCCCCACACATATTTAGTTACCTTATAATAATTTCAAATCTCAAAATAATTTTCCATTTTCATGATCCAAGCTTCAACTCCATCACCTAATACCATATCATCAAACTTAGTTGGGTTTACTTTCTTTATATCACATGTAAGCTCTATAGCTACTTAAGCCCTACCCACTTACTAGCCTTCCTTATGCCCCTGATCTTGAGATACTTCATGTTATTTAGGTTATTCCTTTAGAACCTATTATTTATCTTCCTTCTAAGGTTTATGAACTTCTCACTCTATATCTTCTATCTTTTCCCTAGTCTCATTCGTGATAGTGATTATCTTATTAAGTTTTATAACATGTTATGCTACTAGCTAATTAAGATTAGCTTGAGGATTTGTATTAGAATTTACTTCACTAATTGATCTACTTGATTCCATTCACCTCACTAAAATTATGAGAACATATTCATGTTATCAGACACATTAGGTTCCAACATTAACCTTCACTCTCATACCATAATGTTGGAACCCCACTATGTTCATAAATAGTTACAATATTTTGTTTTGGTTCACATAGTTTACCTATAAAATCATTATAACTACTGATGAATCCATTGTTTAGCTAATAAATTCATCCAAAGTAGTAATAGTAGAAATAAATCAACCCACTAGTTAATATAATGATAGGTTTATTTTTCAAATAGCTATAATAGATTTACAATATGAATATATCTCAAAAATGAATAGTGAAAATAATCAATTACATCAAAATAGTGATATAATCCATGTTTTAGCCATAAATAAGTCTATAACCACTATTGTCATAATATTTATAATTAATTACAATGTTCACAACCACTACTATGTTGAATATCCATTAAATACCAATTTACTACATATTTCATTTCAATACAAGTCAAATATATAATATAATATGTAAAATAGTATAAAAGAGCTTCAAAAGTATCTTAATGATCCATAAATATAGCTTTAATATGATCCCTAAATGGTTATAATTTCTAATAAAATGGATAGAATCATCT